>CANTUT010001012.1:5000-332500 GCA_947687605.1 Reutealis trisperma
GAGTATAGGCTCATCAACTTCGTCGTCTTGAAATGATTATTCAGATGTTGTATTTATTTCACTACCCTTCTTAATCTCTACGACTGATCTAGCTTTAATCTTGTATACTGCCTAACAATCCATTTTATCTTGTCATAAACTCAGATAAAAAACATAATACACTTAGCAAGCTTACATTGCTAGTATAAATGGCTTATATTTGTTGAATCACCACCTATGGTTAACTTCAACAAGATTATATTGCTCATCAACTTTCGTTCCCACATTTGGCGTTGGATCAAACCATTCACACTTAAACAAAATAGTCCTCTTAATTGCAAGTGCAGGGAATTCCAATTGTATTATATTGATTAATCGACTATAATAGTCAAATGCATTCTCACTGTAATTGGAACTCTTTATACATACCCCGCTATTTATTGATGACCTACCTGAACTTTGCTTTTCAGTATGAAACTTGTAACCATTCATGAAGTAAATAGAATAGGTCATAACATATCATGATGGACACTTGGACAGATCAATATTGAATTGATTTGTTATTCTATTCATTGGATCAGTGGCCTATGCCAAAAATAAACATATCAATTTGATTATATATAGGATAGAAATTCAAGATTAATTTTTAAGTAATGGTACTAAATTATAATTACATATGAATGAAACCAGCGTGCAAATTCTATCTCTAATTTTTTATCTATATCAATTGTTGATATATTCGGCACAGTTTGCTTTAACATATCAATGTATAAGCTTCATTCATAAGGAAAATAGTAAGAAAAATGGAAAAGAAACTATGCAGAATGATGAATAATGAGTTATTTTAATTAAGTTGCAACTTACTCGACGTATTTTGCAACTTCAGAGCAATTCAAAAGAATGTAGGATTAAGCCGCCTTATATTCTTAGTCAATCATCAATCTTGTTTTAGGTCGACTGAACGGTCTCCGTGGATGAGGGAATATTGATAAAATACTAGGCGCATTTGGTCCTTTAAGCATTCCACCATCATCATTTCGAGCTACTCTCTCATGCCTTATATAGACATGGGGTTTGAAATAATAAGAGTAAAATGATGAAGCTTCCTCAACTAAGTATGCATTACAAATGGAGCCTTCAAAACTTGCTTTATTTTTGACATTATGTTTCAAATGTCCATTAAATCTATATTAGTAAATATCATAGATTATGACATTTGAATATAAATGAATGGATGTGATTGTAAATATTAAAATAGGTAAATATTTTACCTCTCAAATAGATACATCCATCGGTATTGAACTGGACCCGCTATATGAACTTTATAAGCAAGATGTACTGGTAGATGCTCCATAGAGTCAAAGAAACTTGGACAAAAAATGCATTCCAATTTACACAAGATGAGTGGAATGGTATTTTCAAGCCTTGCCATATCCTCTTCCTTAAGAAGTGTTGAAGTGAGTTCTTTGAAAAATAAACTCAACTCTGTCAATGGTTGCCAGACATCCCTTGGTAAAATTTCACGGAAGGCAATAGGAAGCAAGCGTTGCATAAAAACATAACAGTCATGATTCTTCATCCCAAATAACCTTAGTTTCCGCATATCAAGATATTGACCAATATTAGATACATACCCATCAGAAAATTTTAGATCTTTCAGCATTCACATAAGACTTGTTTAGCCTGCTTATAGAACATATATTTTGCCTTTGGATATTTTCCAAACATTTCATCCATCTCTAACTCCTTACGGGGACAGATATGTTTCAAGTCCTGTCTGGATTTAGCATTATCTTTGGTTTTCCCTGGGATGTCCATTACCATGTTGAATATATTTTCAAATAAATTCTTCTCAATATGCATGACATCTAAATTATGTCTAATCATATTAGTTGTCTACTATGGTAAATCCCAAAATATACATCGTTTCTTCCATCCACATCCACTTCGCTTTGCAATTTGAGCATTCACATCATCAACTCCTACTTCAGTCACCCTCATCAACTTCAAACTAGTTATTTCCTGCGACAATTCAATTCCTGAACGTATAGGCAGAGCAGATGCTCGAACAACTCTATTTTTTATGAAAGTTATTTTGTTCTATCTAAAAGGATGATCAGGTGGAAAGAACTTGCGATGGCAATCAAACCACGATTGCTTACCCCCTTTAGGAAAAGTGAAAGAATATGTTAGTTCCTTGCAATATGGACATGTAAATCTACCCTGAGTACTCCAACTAGACAACATACCGTATGCAGGAAAGTCACTCACAGTTCACATCAGAGCAGCTCGCATCTGAAAATTTTGCTTCATAGACACATCATATGTTTCAATGCTTATATCCCACAACCATAGCAATTATGTAATTAGAGGCTGCAAAAATATATCCAACTTTTGTTTTGGATTATTTGGTCCAGGAACTATTACAGACAGGAACATGTATTCCTTCTTTATACACATCCCTGGACTCAAATATATGGTGTCACTATAATTAGCCATAATGAGTATTATTGTCCAGATTGCCCAAAAGGTTGGAAGCCATCAGTGCATAAGCCCAAATAGACATTGCAAATTTTAGAAGCAAAATCTGAAAATTGAAATACTTCCATGCTATAAAATTTGAATAGTGTCACATCACCCCATCTTTCTCTACATGTTCCATATGCCATCTCATACGCTTTGTAGTTGCCTCAGAGGCATACAATCTCTACAACCTTAGAGTCAGAGGAAAGTAAAACATAATCTTATATGGAATATTTTTTTTTATGAACATGCATCCCCATGTCTTGGCTTATATCTTGGCCAATCATAAAACTTACATGCAATTAGATTATTGTCTTCACCCCAATAAAGCATGTAATTGTTCTTGCAACAATCAATTTTCTCAACTAGAAGGCCCAAACCCTACATTGACTTCTTAGTGCTGTGGAAACTAATAATGATTGTGTTATCTATAAGCAACGACTCATTGTACTATTGCAATATCTCATCATAACACCTTTTAGATAGATGGTGTTCTAACTTGATATTCAGAAGTCATGCCACAACAGATAATTTAGATTGTTTCTCATAGCCAGGCCATAATTCTTTGTTAGCTACCTCTAACATATCATACAGTTTATGAGTGATCAGATTTGGAGCTTCCTCCATTCGATCCCAATAAAAATCCGGCCCAGTAGCATCCATTAACATATTATAGTATGTAGTTGGAGGACAACTATCCGTATCTTCACCTCCCACTTCTGCCACAGTTGAAGATCTAGACCCACTGACTTCATATGCAAATCCCATTCATAATACCCCGGCACAAAACCCTTCTTTAGAATATGCAACTTGACAGTATCTGGCTCAAGAAAATTTCGATTCTAACATTTCTTATGGTTACAAGGACATCGAACACTAGTCCCACTCATGCACTGTGGCTCAGATATCGCAAATTGCATGAATTGGTCTAAATCCTCCAAGAATTTCTAATTTAAATACCCATCAATAAGTCTAGAGTACATCCAATTCCTATCGGTCCTCATAATTACTCCCTGTACATTCAACAGTATTAATTTATTTGTTATATTACACGAACAAAATTACATTTAAACTTATATATTTGGTTATAATTTTAATTAAGTTCGCAATATCTAATTCTATATCCTTGCATCTCCCTCTTTATAAGGTAAGAATCTAACCCATTTAGAAACTCATTGCTGCATAACTATTTCTGTTACATTCTACACTCATACATTTGCTGAAATTTCCACAACATCTTCCTACAGTTCTCCTAGTGCACCACATTTGAAAAAATCCACATAATCAGGACATTATTTCAATGTGCACTAAGAGAACATGATAGAAGATAGTACCGAAATTTCAGACATTTATATGAAATAAGAATATACACAGACAACGAGATCTCTAAACTGCCCAATTTGGACAATTCGATATCCTCTCACCATCCAATGAGCAGGACATCAAACATAATCTACAGCTAATCGTAAATATATTAACCATTTTAATTAATAATATTTTGGACATTTGATTGTAAAAATCCAAAAATTAAATTAAATTAATTTTAAATTCATTCAATAACAAAATAGTATAGATTTGCCTTGCAAATAACAATTGCAACATCACAACATAAGAATATATAATCAAAATTAATAAAATAAATTCACAAGATAAATGCAAAATGTTACGGAATATAATACAAATTCATAAATGTATTATACTTTTTTTCCATTTTTTTACCGTATCATAATTTTACACATATATATTATGACTTAATAATAAAGATATTAATATTATATTAGATATTTTTTATATCATTTAGGAAAAATTTTAATTAAAATTCTTCTTAATCATTTTAATTTTGAATATTCAAATTTTAATTATTTGTTAGCATTAATAAAGCCGTTATGCATTATTATATTTTTAGACTATTTTTCTTTTAAGAGGATATCTGTCATTTTTTTTTAAATATTATGAAATATATTTAAAATTTCATTTTTAATAGCAAATTTTTAATTTATTACTTTCTTTTTATTTTTCGTTGAAATATTTTTACTCCTAACTATTTGCAATTTCTTACTTTTTTGTATTTTATGAAATGCATTTATATTTCAATTTCTGATAGCATATTTGTAGATTTTTTTTTTATCTTTCAATGTGAAGAGAATTTTTGACATTTTATGAAATTCATAAAAAATAAATTTCACTTTTTATGACATGATTAAATATAAATTCATAGTTCATTTTGTCGGTATTATTAACGAATTTATTTAAATAAAACCAAAATTATGTCACATACATATACATCTATAAATTCACATAAACTTAACAACATAATTAAAAATTATATTACAATACACAAATCAACCATAAATTACAAATTTATATCACAACATTTATTTTTTTCATATACATTTACAAATAAATATAATAAACTACAAACTATACATAAGATAATTAAAAGAATTACATTTCAAATTATTATATTTATATATTAGTATAAATAAATTAAATTACAGTACGAACCTTTTGAAATGAGAATCCGACTTATATTATTATCTGAAACAAAATTAAAATTCTATTAATAAAACCAAGATAATTAAAATAATTACTAACATAATTTAATAAAATAATTTCACCATATTTAATACTATCATAAATTTATAAAAAATTTATTAAGCTTAAAAATATAAAATATCTTAAATTAAAAATTTTATTAGCATATATATACATATCAATATATATATATATATATATATATATATATATATATATATATATATATATATATATATATATACACACACACACTGACTTTGTGTGTGTGTGCATATATATATATATATATATACATACCGTGTATATAATGTTACCCCACACGTCAATTATTTGAAACAAAATTAAAATTCTATTAATAAAACCAAGATAATTAAAATAATTACTAACATAATTTAATAAAATAATTTCACCATATTTAATACTATCATAAATTTATAAAAAATTTATTAAGCTTAAAAATATAAAATATCTTGAATTAAAAATTTTATTAGCGTGTATATAGACTATGTGTGTGTGTATATATATATATACACACACACATAGTCTATATATATATATATATATATAGATTATGTGTGTGTGTATATATATATATATAGACTATGTGTGTGTGTATATATATATATAGTCTATATATATATATAGACTATATATATATATACACACACATAGTGTATATATATATATATATATATATATATATATATATATATATATATATATATATATATATATATATATATATATATATATATATATAGACTATGTGTGTGTGTATATATATATATAGACTATGTGTGTGTGTGTATATATATATATATATATATATATATATACACACACACACACACATAGTCTATATATATATATATATATATACACTCTATATATATATAGACTATGTGTGTGTATATATATATATATATATATATATATACACAGACAAAGTCAGTGTGTATATATAAATATATACACACTGACTTTGTGTGTGTGTATATATATAGACTATGTGTGTGTGTGTATATATATACACACACACACAAAGTCAGTGTATATATATATATATATACACACACACTGACATATATATATATATATACACACTGACTTTATGTGTGTGTGTGTATATATGCACACACACACATAGTCTATATATATATATATATATATATATATATCCCAAATTAATATATCAAATCCCAAATTAATATATAGATATATATACATCCCAAATCAATCTAAATAAAAATTTTGAAATCTAAACAAAAAATTAATAAAATTTCAACAAAATCAATCTAAAAAAAATTCAAAAATCTAAATAAAAATTCAATTAAAATCATAATCAATAATAAGGTAATGATATAAAATGAAATCTCCGGTGAGGGATGAACGCCGGCTAGTACACGAGAGAGTGGCAGAGAGCAACAGCAGTGAAGAAGAAGAAGAAGAAGAAGAAAGGGAACAAAGAAAAAAGAAGGTGAATAAGTTATATTTAATGATTATTAATGGATTACTGACGGACCACGCCACATGGATTAAAAAATCCGTCAATAAATGGCTACAATGGTAAAACACACGCTTATTTTTCACTTCCGTTAGTATCATTTAGAATTTACTGACGGATTACTGGCGAAAATCCTACTGCCGCTTGGCATTCCGTCAATAATCTATCAGTAAATATTTGGATCCCGCCAAAACCTTCTGCCCCTATTTTTCCAATATAATCGATATTCTGTCAGTAGATGGTTTTATTTACTGATGGATTACTGATGGAATACCTACTGTAGTATATGATTCTATCAGTAATCCGTCAGTAAATGTCTTAATTCCCGCCAAAACATTCCTGTGTATTCTTTTCTGTCTATAATTGATCACTAAACCGTCAGTAAAATTTGGTCGGTGTCTATCAGTATATTCCATCTGTAATCCATCAGAAATATTATTTTTTATTAGTAAATGGTCAGTAAAGAGATAAACGTTGTTAGAAACAATTCCGTCAGGATTCTGTCAATATTCAATCAGTGTTTAGTTATGGATTTCAGTCCGTCCATAATTTTTGTTGGTAAATCGTTAAATTTTTATAGTGAATAAGGAAAGGTAATCAGGTTCTGATCTTGGGATAAGGTTCAACTTGATAATGGTGAAGAATTATAAGTTAAATGAGGTTCTACAAGTTTAGGTGACTTTATATCTCCCTATGCCCTATAGACACTATTTTTTGACCAATAAATTTTTAAATTTTTAAAATTTTTAGTAAATTAAGTGATTATTTTAATTTTAGCAAATTTATATGATTTTTAAGAATTCTTTTAATTTTTATCTTAAAATATTAATATTTTACATATTTTCCAATTTTAGAAAAGTGCAATTATATTTTTATCAACCAAAAAGCATAAATTTTAATTTTGAAAATATGTAGTTTAAAAGTTAATTTTTGTCATTAGGAAGTCCTTATTTATTTATTTTCTCAATATATAAATTGAAAATATTAAAAAAATTGAAAAGAAGAAAGTACAAAAATATTAAAACATGAAAAATGAAAATAAAAAAAAAGGAAACAGCCAAAACCCAGCTTAGCATAACTGATGCCTCCTCTCCCTACACACAGACGCACCTCCCTCTCTCTAATTCTCTACCATTTTCATCACCCCCACGCCCATTTTCTCTACTCTCTCTCATCCTCTGCTCAAAAAAACTTTTCTCTCACGCCTCACCTCCCTCACAAATACACAGCTCATCACCCCACACCCAGAGATTCCCTAAGGCCAGACATCTCTCTCAATCACATAGAATCCTAGCAGATGCCTCACCTCCCTCTCCTTCTTTTAGCGACAAAGATGCTTCTCCCCCTCTCATTCTCACACAACAGCACAATACGCTTTACATCCCTCACACCCTTTTAGTTTCTCCTTCACTAGCAAATGCTTCTTCCTTCTCACCCATAACTGGAGCTCTCCCACACAGACTCCCAAAGACTCAGCTCTCTCTCTCAATTACTCTAAACCCGTTGACTCTCAGCCTTACCCCCAGCCCTCACTCCTACAGATTGCTAACTCTCACCATAATCGTTGTCTCTGATTTCCTAATCTCCTTTCATCGATTCCACCATCGCATTCACCCTCACTCTCATTGGTTCTTTCTATTTCATAGATTCAATTACCTATCTACTCACATACTCATTTTTGACCTTGGTCTTTGGTTTATAAAATGAGAATCGGGTTTGGTGTTTCTTTGGTGTCTAACAATTCTAAGGAATTTTTGGCTTTTGGTGTATGATTCTGGGTTTGTTTAAAACATTGTGTAGTTTATTCTTTTCCCTGTTTTCCTTTTGATCTAGTCATGGGTTTTACAGAATTATTTGGTTGTCTGGGTCTGTTTAAACTTGGATTCTTGATGGTCTAAAACAAGTTTTCTATCTGATTTTCTTTATTATATGATTTAATCCAACTTTTGCATTATTTTTGCTATTTGGATTATGGGTCTATTGTTGTTTGAGTTTGGTCCCTTGTTAATTTTCAGTTTGAGATTGGGTTTAATAAAATGAGAATGAGGGTTTGATTATTGTTGTTGTGATAAGTTATTAGGGTCTAGAAGGCAATTTGATTTTTATTTTGGTTAATAGGTCTGATTGTAATCTAAAATAATATTATCATTTCATCTTGCTTCCTAAAGTGCTTCAGTTGATTTCATTTGGGGATTTATGGGTTTCTTTATTGCTAGAATATTTGAAACGAGTCTGGATTCTGAAAATTTTTAAAGCTTATATCACTTGTTGATGATTCTAATATTCATATGTTCATGCGACTTGGATTTGCAAAATGGTTATGTTTGCTAATTTTTTAGATTTGTAGTTCAAGTTTATGAAATGGTTTGACTGAGTTTACAATTTCGATATGATTTAATCGGGTATAAAGTTGTCTTGATATTTTTCTGAAATTGTTAATATTGCTGGCTTTGGTTACTGACATGCATGTATTTGGGTGGTTTTGTTTCCTTTAAAATCTTGAAAAATCTTGAAAATGAATGCCTTGATATCACTTTATTTATTTTATTGGCATTTTGATAATTTTAGTCAATGTTATTCAATTTTAATAATTTTAAATTAGTTTAGTTTCTTGTTTTATAATTTAATGTTGAATTTACTTTTCCTTCAAATATGTAATTACATGATGGATTAGACATCACGAAAATAAATAAAAATTAACGGATTTTTAGTCATATATATATCTCGGGTGTTTGTTCTTTTGGGTGGAGTCCGTTGAATGGTAGGAAAATAGAGCGCCATGTCCTATCGTGAATTCCTCTCAACGGAACAAATTTTCCCTTTTTGGAATGGAGTGCCATGCAAAAAGGAGAATGACCCTATTAAAATTATTTTTCTAAAATGAAATTGAATTCAATTTGATGTTTAATTTAATAAATTGAAATTTTCTTTTTGATTTGGGCTAAAAGTTAAATCACCATATTTCATTCTTTTTTTTCTAAAAAAAATAAATGAATAAATAAATACAAAATAAAATATAATAAAATAAAAGTGAGATTTTAAATAAAAGGCTATGATGATAAATATATTAAATACAGAATTTTACTAAGTTGAAGCAATTTTTTATTGTGGCATTTTTAAAATGGATGAAATAAAAAGATGAAAAATAATTTTTCTTTAAAAAAGATAACAACAAAATTAATCATATTCCACAATTTGTATTTTGACAAAATTTAATTTCAATTAATAATTATATTGCCACAATTGAAATTGCTCCTTAGTGATTTCTAAAAATTATATCCTGAGCCTTCTCTTTTAAAAAAAATAATAATAGCTTTTCTTTTTTTTTTTTTAATGAAATTTTGGTTGGTTTTTTATATATATTTTCTTTCCTATGTTTTTGGGCGATGATGAAAACCGGACCCATACAAACAAAATTCTTAAGCGGAAGTGACATAATCTTAGGATACCAATGTTAAAATGAATAGCTTGATCCGATTCGATCTTAGATTGCTATCATTTTTCTAAAATCACTATAAAATATTATTTTTGAAAATCAATTTTTGATCTAATATTATCTTGATAGAAAATTTTATTTTTAAGTCTAAAATAATTATGATAGCTAATTTTAGATTTTGAATCAACCTATTTAGCTTCTAATATCGGTGTGCCAAGATTTAAGTTACTCCTTAAGAAATTTTTTGAAATTTTAATAACCTAAGCTCATCTTTTTAAAAATATATAATTTTATACATATATAAAATTTCATACCTTTTAATATCTACTTTAATTCTTTATAAAAGAAAAATGCATTTGTGTTAGAAAATTTCTTTGTTAGTTTGTTATTGCAGGATTTATATTGAATTTCAAGACAATAAAGAGAAGACAAGTTTCAATATCACTCTTGGAAAATTTGTAATAAAATTTGTAGTTATTAATTTTGTATCTTTATATGTATTAATAAATTTTATGATCTTTTGTAATTACCAAATATGTAATAAATTTTTCAATACTTTGTATTCCATTAATGTTATTAAATGAGAATTGATATTATTTTTCCAATAAGCTTCCATTTGTTTTAATATTAATAATCTTTTTGAGCCCAAATTAAAATTAAAATTTCATTTTCTTAAATTAAACTCATTGAGGATTTGATTTCTCAAAATAAATAAATAAGTTAATAATTATCATTTTCATTAAGTAATAATGTTATGCATTGAATAACTAATAAAAGATAAATATCTCAAGGCCAATTTAATATTTTGAAAATTAATGCATAGGGTGCCTAACACTTTCCTTATGCATCTGCGACTTTCAAACCCAAAATTTGATTTAACAGACCAATTTTTAAAGATTTTCAACCGAGCCTTTTCAAATAATTTAGTCTGTGACGACTCCATTTTTAATTAATAAAATTGATATTTTCTTTCGCCATTCGTGTTGCGGTGTCTAAAAAACGTTGCAACATGCCCTATGACTATCACAACTTAATAAATGGGTCGTGACAAAGTTATAGACATTAGACCAAATTAGAAAGCACAACCATGACTCTTGGCTGACCAAAAAAGGAGAGCAGGAAATAACAAGTGTTTTTAGACATCAATCCTAACTAATAAAAACTCTGGTAATTGATGAATACCTAGAGACTCCTTTTGGTATGAGAAAAAAGGTTGGAGTTAGTTATAATATGAGACGTAGTTGTCAGCTGCAGTCGACCATGATCAATGAGACTTTCCATGAACCCAAAATGAAGAAAATTTTTTAAAGTAAACGTATGAGCTGCGTTTATGCTAAATAGAAATTTTTCAAAAGATGGCTTGTGCTTGGTCAAGATAAGGCCAAGAACTAAACCAAAGGAAGATGGGTTAAGTGCCTTAAGTGAGATTAGTTCAGTGGATTCAGCCACAGTCTCATAAGTTTGTTATAGCTTACTAGAAGAGGTTTATTTTCCTTTAGATTTTGTCATCCTGACTGAACCATATGATAATAGAAATCAAATTACATAAACTATAAAGGTAAAATTTCTAATTTGATGAAGGATCAAACAGTAAAGAAATGAAGAAATTTTACCTTGAATATTTGAAGGTGACTTAAGAACGCCCGAATACTTGAAGATGCTTAAGCTGAGCTGGAGAAAAATTATACGAGGATTATGTTTTGAAAACTATAAAGTGAAAAAGTGATTTTTTTGTCCTATTTATAAGCATCTCATTGAATGGTTACAAGACATGGAATACGGGGAGGTGTGACGATTTAGTTTCCAAGGTGAAGCGATAAGAAGATTAGAAGTCATGGTGATTCAGCTTCTAGAGGTTCCAAGATTAATTTGGTCAAAAGTCATTGAATAATTTGCTTAAAGTTAGGGGTTGAAATTTAAGTCTTAAGATCAAGTCAAGATTTGAGGTTGATAAGAATAATAGTTTGGTCGATGTAAAAGAGTGCGACCCTTCATTTTGACAAGACAAAGGATTGTGAGGGCATTATTAACATTGGCTGAAAAAGCAAACCCAAATAGAAAGAGCCAGTTTATAATACGTTTATAGATACAAATTAAATGTTTGATTTTTATATTTGGGTCGTTGAATATAGAAAGCTACTAAGAATTTTGTATTAGTCTAGAATCAATAGGTGACCTAGGATCAGTCACTATAAATAGTTTATAAATATTATTGCATAGTTTTCTTATCGTTCAACTCAATAAATAACTAAATTTTTTCAATTTGACCAGCAGTGATCACTCTTTTTTTACTTCAAATTGATGTCTCCTAATGCTTAGATATTCACAAACTTCGACCGACAATACTTTGCTGCTTAAATATCATACCTCTAATTAATGGTTAACGGCTACGGTAGCATATATATACAAAAATTTAGGTTATATTTTCTACGTAAATTTCTAGATTAACTTTTGAAGATACCTTTTTGCCTACATACATCAAATCCAAGTTGCTTTTTGCAATATAATAATCATAAAACACCAATAATAACAACAAACTAGAGGACTAACAATACTGTAAAATTATTATAAATTTTAAAAAATTAATAATATATTGCAAGTGAAATTAAACTGTTTGTAAAAAGGCAAAAAAGGATGATCGAGCCAGATGACAATTACAAATAATAGCGGGGCGAAAATAGAAATATGCAAAACAAAAAGGCTATATTTTTATATCTATAAAACCTAATTCACTCTCATTTGTTATCTGTGCTAAAAACCCTAGCAGAGGCCGTCGATCTCCAGATTTTTTCTCTAGGGCAAGCCAATGGTGAGCTCAATCGCTGCCGCCTTTCTCTTCAATGTTAACCTCAATATCAATCTTTTACAAGATTTTACCTCTTTTTGGTGTTTATAATTTGGCAGACATTCAAGAGAAGAAACGGTGGCCGCAACAAGCACGGCCGTGGCCATGTCAAGTTCATTCGCTGCTCCAACTGCGGAAAATGCTGCCCTAAGGTAACCATCACCACCACCACTATCAATTTCTTTGATTTTGTTCATGAATCCTGATTTGTGATTGACTTCTAGGACAAAGCAATCAAGAGATTTCTTGTGAGGAACATAGTCGAGCAAGCTGCAGTAAGGGATGTTCAGGATTCTTGTGTTCATGATGGTATGTATATTCTCTTTCTCTTCAATCTGATATTTGTTCTTGTGAGACTGAATATTTGTGGATTGATTTTGAAATGATTCTTTAGGATATGTTCTTCCCAAGTTGTATGTGAAGATGCAGTACTGCGTTTCATGTGCTATTCACTCCAGGGTTGTGAGGGTTCGATCTCGCACTGAGCGCAGGAACCGTGAGCCACCACAGCGCTTCCTCAGGCGCAGGGTACTATTTTTTTTTTCGTAATTATTAACTAATTTTTTTCTTTATTTTTTGTCTTGATTTTAAAATGCTTAATCTTGTGCAATTGTAGGTGTAATTTGGTTAATTTTCATCTTTTAGCTGGATTTTTATTATAAAATTGTTTAATCATTTGACTATGCTGCTTAGCCTCAGTGTTATTCGCCTTGATTTCAAGTTCTTATATAACTTAGCAGTTTTTCTGCCTTTAATGAACTGTGAATAGTGTTTTTTGTTCCACATCAGTTTTTGTTATTAATATATGTGCTTTTCAGGGTTTATTTCACAATTTATTTATTGGTTTTTTGTCTGTTATATCTCAGGATGACCTGCCAAAGCCTGGACAGCCAGGTCAGCCTGGCCAAGGAACTCGTCCTGCAGGCGCTGGGGTTGCAGCTAGGACCTAAGAGTCCAGTTTGTTCTGTTTTGAAGTTGCTACTGGAATTTTCTAAATGTTTGATGCATCAATCTATTGGATTAGATCCGCTGGAAATATTAAGGATTATATATGTGTTATCTTGGGAGTTTCTGACACATGAGAATGTATTAGGAAATCACCTTATTTTTGTGTTGTGGCTATTTCAATCTTTTTAAGTTTTTCTAGTAGAGAATTTCTATTAGATGATCATGGATTACAGTAGTTACTGCTCATGTTGTCAATTTTCCTAGGATTTTATTTTTTTGAGCAAAGATTTATCCTGCCTATGAAGGCTGGGAGGCAATGCCATGGGAATAGC
Source organism: Reutealis trisperma (assembly GCA_947687605.1). NCBI lineage: Eukaryota > Viridiplantae > Streptophyta > Magnoliopsida > Malpighiales > Euphorbiaceae > Reutealis > Reutealis trisperma. The sequence continues at coordinate 19,106 of CANTUT010001012.1, forward strand.
ATTTTACCACCTCCAAATTGGCAGGGATAAAATTTTTGGTTATGGAATGATTTATAAGCCTCAGGCATGATAGGATGTTTGACAGGCATTTCCTTGTTTCTTTTTCTAAGTTGGATGCATATATAGTTGGTGATGAGCAGTATATTCATGTTATTAATGATGCTCTTACTTCGATTTGATAACTGAGAAGTGTTAAGCTGGGAATAGTTGATAGCTCTTTTTGTTTTGATAGCAGGATTTGTTTGTTTAAGTGTTTAAGTTTGCTCGACTGTCTATTGATGCTTGGAAGTAGAATTTATTAGCATGTAATGACTAGTATTGCCCTATGCTTTTGTTTATCCATTCCACTCATGTTTGAGCTATTTTGGTGTTTATACTAGTGTTTGGATGATTATACTGTTCTAAGTAATGAAATCATAATTGGCCCTTGTAATGAGGGCAAGTGGGAGGTAACAGGTGCTGTAATTTGGTTGTACCTTTGAATATTTGATTTACATTTGCTTGTGTTTTTAAATTGAGAAGGGTCCAGAGGTGTGTATTGTGGTGGAAATCTAGTTTGAAATTTGTTGGTCTGTTGTTTGTTTTCTAGTTTTGCAAAGCTCCTGACTTCATAAAACTTATTTTTGTTGTTTGATGGATTGATATATCCAGCAGTAGACTGGAATTTATGTATGCTTACTGTTGTCTCAGTCTGAAAAATGTTGATTGAGGTCCATGTGAAGAGCTAGTTGGTTTAGGCACACAAGTTCTGTTTTGATCACATTTCTTATGAATTTAAATTTCAGTTTCATATGCCTTTTAACATTGAAGAATGTGTCAATGAATTGGTAGTTTAAGCCTCTTACGCTTGCGAAATTAATTGGTAGTTTAAGCCTCTTAGGCTTGCGAAATTGGTTTGAACTTTGAAATTATTATCTATTATTGGATCTAGAAGTTTAGGTTTTGGATTTGGATGTTTATGCTGAACCTGTAATTGCGGCACTAAACTTTCTTTTTGCATCTGTGTACTAAAAATACATATTAACGACCCAATTTAACTTGAGGATAAATGTAATAGGGGTTTGGGATAGTCATGAAATCTGAAGCTTTGTTCCCTTGAAAATTTCAAGAGACATGTTCCCTAAAGCTAAAGTCTTGTAAGTGAAGACATTTGGTAGCTTCTAATGGGATTTGGAGGATATGTAAGAGGTGCTTAGAATTTCATGTTCTCTTGTAGTTGTGAGCTTCAAAGGGTAATGTGCTTCCAAAAGTTGAAATTTTGAGAAATAATTTAATTTACTGAATTTGGATTTCATTTTATTGGGCTATGTCCAAAAATTACTTATCGGGACTTAAATATTGCTTTTGAGTTGCAGTTTTCGCACCGATGGATTTTCTCAAGGCCAATTTGCTTTTTTTATTTTTTTCGGAGTGTTGTGCGTTTTGATTTGAGGCTAGTTTATTGTTTTTTCTATTGGCTTCATACCAATCTGGTGGGCATAATAGTTTTAGGAAGTTTTGAAATTTGAAGTAAGCTATGGCAGTGAATATGATAATTTATCTCTCGACGGTGGGTATTTAAAATGAAACAGGATTTCATTATAGTTGCTTTGGATCTTAGAATCTGATTTACTCATTGGCAATTTGCATCTGATTGAATGTGATGGCTAATGAAACAGGATTTCATTATAGTTGCTTTGGATCTTAGAATCTGATCTACTGACCGGGAATTTGCATCTGATTGAATGTGGTGGCTAATGCTAGTTATAGAATATTTTTACTGGTCTAATCGAAGTAATACAAGTCAATATTTCATTGGATATTCGATCCTAATATGTTCGTAACCTGATATTTGTTTTGGGAAACAAAGGTCCTTAGCTCATGTATCTGTTTGCTCTAGATTTTATTTTTTCTCAGTAGGCCTATTTTTTGTGTTTATTTATATTTTTAAAGTCCTGGAAAATGTTATTTGAGCTTATTGTTTAAGCGCATTGGATTTATTGACGGGGATATTTTCCACTGCTTTATGCGCATACTGTTCCAGCAATTTTTTAACCGACTGGATTGTGACTTGTGTGGCTCGGCTGTGGGGTATATTTGAACATACAGTCTTAATGTGTAAAAGTCCGACTTGGTTCTATAGTATCATTTAGAAAAATGATTCTAGTGAAAATTACTTTTTTTTTTTTATTACCTAAATAAATTTTGATAAAAAGTGTCTTTTTTATATTTAGTTTTAGTCTTTTAACTTTGTTCTTTATTTAATAGGAATTAATTGTGTTTCCGTATATTGCACAAGTAATTTTTTTATTAAATTTATATTTTTTTAAAAAATATTTCGATATGTTAATAAAATTGTGGAAAAAGAAATTCATATGAGGAAGTGTATGAATTGGAAATGAGAAATTAATTCATCGAGTGTTTTTCTCGCAGAGTAAAATATAATGTATCTAATTATATTCATATATAAAAGCAAATGGTCAAATAATTTTCGAATATCCTAAAAATCTAGAGTAATTGATACATAGGCGAATACTTAAAGTGACTAGATTCAAGTTAAAAATTTCACCGTAATGATCGAGTAATTTGATTTAGTTTTTGGGATTTATATCAGTTGAATTTTAGTGGCACATTTAAAAAAACTCAAAATTTCATAGTTTTTGGGGTCGTTTATATTTTGTCTTTTCATTCTTTAAATTATTTTTTTCCATTCAAAGTATCCTTTCATTTTTAATTAAAAAAATATTCTTTTAATTATGTCAGTAATATTCTTTTATATTTTTTATTTTTTGTCAAAATATTTTTAAATTTTTTTAAGTGAAAATATTCTTTTAATATAAATAAATTTTATTTAATTTTATAAATTCAAACAATAAATTTTTCTTAAAAATCAATCTATGAATCCAAAAGTATTAGTTGCCTTTTTTTTTTTTTTTTTTCATTCAAAATATGCTTTTGATTTTTTAAGTGAAAGTATTCTTTTAATTTAAATTTTAGATAGAAAATGAAAAATTATTTTGTCACATTAAAATTTAAATAAATTATTTATTAATTTGAACATAAGACAATCTAATAAATTTTAAATCTTAGTTATTGAGTTGTTGCCTTCTATGCAAGAATTTATACAAATTTTTGAGGTCATCTAATAGATAAAATCATGGTTGTTTAGCGTTCAATCAATTCAACTGAAAAATAAAAAATTGGTCTTTAAGTCTGTTTGATTTAGGTAATAAATATAGAGATAAGAAGAATTGGAGAAAATTTAGCAAATCATCTGAGTAAGGTTTTCTAGGCTAACCTGGCTAGTATATAAATTGAGAATTTTTTTTTTCTTATACTGTAGTGGCCTTTGATCCAAAACCTTTCCAACAAATCTTCGAAACTTCTTTTTGGAGATGAGATAGTGAAAGAGATATGAGAGCTTAAGACTTGAAAGTTGAGATGCGAGGGAGAGGGTGATGGCTAAGGGCGCGCACATAATTTAGATAAGGGCTGGACTGAATGTAAGGGTGGTCAATAATATATATATATATTTTTTTATATTTTCAATATATTAATAAAAAATTTTCAGCATTATTTTATCATACAAAAATAACAATAACAATAACAATAACAGTAATAATAAAGGAAAACAACTAAAAAGATAAAATGCATTGGAATGGAGAGTTAAGGGTCATTTACTCTATATAAAAAAAAAATAAATAAATAAATAAATAAATAGAGTCAATGTGCTATTCGAAATTCAAAAGCCCAAATGAACCCCCTTTGTCAGCTCTTGATTAATAATATGGGTCATAGGACAATTTATTTTTAAATTAAAAATTCTTGAAGAATAAAATATTTTCTTATAATTTAAAAATATTTTCTTATAATTTAACATTTATATTTGAACTTTAATTAATTTTATTCAAATGAATAATCTTAAACCAATGGGATTTAAAACAACTGGTATAATTCTGAGTAATTATAATGGAGGATTATAAAGTTCAATTTCATATCTTTTTTTATTCATAATTGATGTCAAAAAAAAATATAATTTTATGTATGTTTTTTTTTTTAAAAAGAGTGGCAGATATCATTGACTTAAATCATAAGCCAATATATTATATAAGAACACCGGAGGAGTATTTAACAGTGAACTTGACTAATCACGAAACCAGTTGCCGAAGTTAGACAATGGACGGCTTGATTCACTGATTGATACACAAAAGAGAAATTACAAGAAATTAAATCCGTTGCTGGGATCTTACAATCATGAACCAATAATCCAAAGTAAGATGAATCTAAAATTGAACTTTGAAGGGCAATAACAAGCATTAAAGAATGAGATTCAAATTCCATCTGCTACATTTGGAGCTTCTTCAACCAACTAAGAGCCTCTCTCATGCTCAATGCTTCAGCCACGTGAGGTGGGTAGGTTCCAGCCAACTTACCATGCATCGCAGCCACCGTAGGTCCATTGGAATCTCTAACAATGCGGCCATAACCCATAAATTTATCTTATTGAACAGGGCAACATCGATATTACATTTTAACATACCTGGACTTAGTTTTTGGGGTTTTTTACCAATTTACGTCAAAACTTAAAAAGATTTTCCTGCATAGATTTAGGTAGGAAATATTTTCCAGTATATACTAATTATGGACAGGTGAAAAGATAAGAAGTCAAAATCGCTGGTTAGACTGACGAAAAAGCATAATTCACCTTGTCGCTAATCTAACTGGCAATATCATTTTTTAAAAATCTTTGTATTATAAAGCTGGCAGGTATAGTGGCAGTTGGAAAGTGCATTAATTTAATAATGTCGTCAATTAAACTAGCGATATTATAAATTTAATTAATGAATTTTTTAAATCATTAAATTCACAATATCGTCAGTTTAACTAGCGATATTAGAAATTTTTTTTGTAATAATTTTTTTTTGAAATGGCAGGATATTGTGAAAATTATATTTTTATACGATATCGCCAGTTTAACTAGTGATATTGGTTTTTTAAAATTTTTTCTTTCGCGTAGCTACCAGTTTGCTTGCAGATGTATGGGGTGACATTATCGCTCTTTTATACAGGCATAGAAAGTGATATGATCGTTGTTTATACAGGCGATTTAAACTATTATAAAGCAATGCGAGGCAGAGATTTTTTTTTTTTCGCCCAGAGAAAGAGAGACATAGATCATTCAGCTAAAATTGAAGTAAAAATGGAGGGGGAAACGCAGGAAGTGGTGAGTTTTATTTATTTATTTATTTTGTTTATTTAATTTTTATATGATGTTGTCTTAATCATTTTTATTTGTTTGTTGGTCCTTGTTATAAATAATTAATTTTTTTTAAATTATTGAGTTATTTATGGATATATATTTATGAATGTATTATTAAAAAATATTTAAAAAATTTAGTTAGTAGAGACTTTATTTATAGAAAAGTAGAATATTATTATTGGATGAGTTGAAAATTTTATATATAATTGTTACAATTTTAATAAATTTTTGTTATCTTAGATATATAATTGTATGGAAAATTTTAATTAATTAAAATTTACTAATTTGTATAGATTGTATAATTTAATATGTACAAAGTATTAAAAATAGTAAGAAAATAATTTTAATTTTCAAAATTATCTTATAAAAATAAATGGTAAAAATGTATTGATAAATATGAATTATAAATGATTTTACATAAATATCTTAAAAAATATGAAATTTTTTTTTTATTAATATTTAGATAAAATATGGCACTAAAATATTTAAAAAATTTTTTCTTCATCATGTTCCACCTCATCACCCTCCTCTTCATTGCCTGCTACCTCAATAGCCCCCCTTCATCCTCATCACATTCTTGATGAGCATCAGAAGGTCCAATATGAGCATTCGTGTGCATATTTATTCCTCGGGTTTTAAGATACATCGCAATATAATTCAAACACTGTGCATATTTTTTATGATGCGCATACATTGCCATCATGTCATATTCTTCCCATATATCAATACAACCAAATTTTATATTTCCTTCCATCAATATCTGAGGAATTCTATACATAATTTTCAATATATTTCTGGAAGTGTTATCTATTCTCAAGGCAATTCTAAGTTTCTCTTTAAGTTCCTCCATGCATAATCTATCTCCCCTCCTAATTATTTTTGAGAAACCATGTTCATAATCAATACCAAATTGATTATGGATTATATTACTGGCCCAGTAAGCAATGACACATGGTAAACTTGACATGTTTTATGATTATATGAAATAATTATAAAAAAATTATTATTAATGTTCAAGTTATATCTTGTGCTTATCATGATGGGTATGATATCAAATTACTACAATTATAAATACGTAACAAATGATAAATTACATACAAGAATTAAATATTACTTAAATGAACACAGGAAAAATTATCGTGTGATAAGATTACAATAATTAAAAATTATTAAGGATTAAAAATGATAATATAAATTATTTTTTTTCATATATAAATTTTTGACTGGTATATTTTTTTATATTAAAATATATCAAAATTAAAAAAATTTTGGACCAATAATATTAGAAAGTGAATAATATTTAAAAGTAATTGTAATTTATTAATATTTAGGTAAAGATATTTATAAAAATTAATTAATATTTAAGTAAATATATTTATATAAAATCATGCTTAATTTTGAACTCCAAAAGTTATTTTTTTCTATTTTTAATACTTCAAAATATTAAATTCATATTATGTATACAATGTAATAATTTTGATTAATTTTAAATTTTTTGGGTGTATATATATATATATATATATATATATATATATATATATATATATATATATATATATATATATATATATATATATATATAGATTGTTTTAACTAATTTCCTAACGTGTATATATATACATATATTTTTATTAAGCTTATATATTTAAACATACAAGTATTTAAACATAAATTTTAGTTGAATAAAATTAATATATTTATTAATTTCATCTACATACAAACATAAATTTTACTTCACTAAAATTACTGCACCTATAAATTTTATTTATATAGCCAATATATTTATTAAGATATTTCATATGCAAACATTATAAATTAGTAAATTCGACATAAAAAATTGCACACACACACACAAACAAATATTTAAACGTAAATTTCACTTGAATAAAATTAATATATTTACCTTAAGGAGCTTGCAATTTCTTCCAACACAAAAATATTTAGATAATCGTCACTATTATTTTCTGCAATAAAAAAAAAACTCACTGACCTAAAAAATTCGAAAATACATAAATAACTCAAAAAATATAGAAACAACTAAAAAAATAAAGAAATAAACAACATAAAAAAATTTATAGAAAATGTGTAATAACTAAATAGAGATAATACCAAACTATATTATTATTTAAAACAAGGCTATATTATTATCTCAAACTATATTATTATTATTATTATTATTATTATTATTATTAAAATTATATTCTTTTATAATAACAAATGATAATTTAAATTTTAAAATAATAATCACACAATTTAATAACTATTTATATATTTAACATAATAATAAAAATAACATTTTACCAAATATTAATAATAATTTTTTAAACATTACTAACATTTAGTAAGGTAACATAATAACATAAACAATAATAATTTAAAAACCATATACAGATTAAATTATATACAAATTAACATAAATTATGAGCATATTAATAATTTAAAAATATATATTTAAACTAAATAATTTTAAGAATTATGAAAAAAATTACCTTATGGAGTAGTTCAATATCATTCACCAAATTATTATAGAATTTGAAGCTAACAGATGAAAAATTTTGAGAATGATAGATGAAAATTTTTAAAATGAATAGATTGTAGAAAAGAGAAGAATAAGTTGGTTTTTAAAGAGAGGGATGGGTGAAATATTTACTGAGTTTGGATTAGTTGAAACCAAGATGCAGGAGAGAATTGATTCTCTCCTGCATGCAGGCTTTTTTTTTTTTTTTTTTTTTTTTTTTTAAATCATCAATAAAGGAAAATCTCCAGTTAAACTGGTGATTTTCCTTTTTCATGTCCTCTTAACCTGCACGGGATAGCGTGTAGCTTTATGGTATCACCATTCATAATGGCGATACCTTCAAGTAGGCTACTATTGCCTACACAATTACCTTCAATAGCTACTGGGTAGGCTATTGCCCATAGACAGCAACTATTGCCTACACAATTATCGCCAGTGTGACTGGCGATAATCGTGTCATCCTTACTTTGCCATTATAACTGGTGATTTCATGCCAACATTTTTTCCCTCCCCTCCACCTGGCACAAAATAGCATATGCAGAGAAATATTTTTCTCCCCAACCCATATAAGGAAATATTTTATTTTTTTTGCACATATAGGTAAAATACCCTAGTTTTTGCCACCCTACAGCTGATCTTGAGAAAGATGGAGTAGGGAATGACACAAACTTCTGGGCTTCTTTCCATCGAGATAAATAAGCCATAGCTGAAATAACTCAAATTGATGCAGGTCTTGTTTTGCCATTCCATACCATATCATTGCTATTTTTCTAGAGTTCCCAAAGAATCATAGCAGCGAAATTCATTTCTTCTTTTGTTTTAGTCTGAAGCAAGCGAGTCCACTAATCCCTAAATGAAATCACTAGACTCCCTTGGTCTCCCAGTGGTGATAAGCTCCAAACTGTTCTAGCTTGCTGACACAATACAAGCACATGCATAATATCCTCTATACCACTCTAACAAAGTGGGCACCATTGTTGCACCTCCATATGCTTGCTTCTAAGGTCCCTCATTGTAGGAAGGCACTTTGCCAAAGCTCGCCAAACTAGGATTTTTTTACTTTTGAAGGAACACAAAGACTCCAGATAGACTTTTAATTGACATTCAGATTTTTAGAAGGAATAGAAAAATGACTCATGAGTCCCCAGATAGACATGCATGGTTTATTATCCTTTACTTTTATGGAAAAAAAAAGAAGAAGAGAAATATAAGATATTGCTGTGAATGAGAAAGTTTGGAGGCATCGGAGTTGGATATAAAGCTGCCATGGGCTTTCTGTTAGTATAGATTTCTTGGGAATGAGCCTATATATAAATATATAAAATTTGAGGGCTGATTTGGGCTTGGTGATGGCGGCAATGGCACCAGTTTCATATGAAGAAATAAGTATGACAATAGGGTGGAAAATCTCTATTTCTCGCAGGGATTTGCTTCAAATAGGCAGAGATTTCCTAATTTTTATTTTTATGGTGGTGGAGATAGGGCTATTTCTTCCCTGTTAGAGATGTAGGGGGGCAGGGATAAGAAGTGTATTCCCTACCTTGCAAGGATCTCCATTTTTGTCCCATCCCCATTGGGACTTAATATTATATTTACATATAAAAAATATTATATTAATTTATTTTATTGTACTTTGCGTATCTGAATCTATCAACATTTTATAAATGAAATTATTTTCATTTTCAGCTATATTTATAAATTTTATAAATATAAAAGATATATAAGTATTACTATATTTATTCATAAGTAATATATAAAAAATTAATAAAATATATAAATAATAGTAATTGTCAAAATATATATGTGTAAAATTTTTAATTTTATTAGAATCATTTTTATTGTGAATTTGAACTTAATTAAGGTCTAAATTTTAAATTTTTATGCATTAGATTCCGCTATTGAAAAACATATATAACTTTGAAGTTATATATGACAAAAAAAAAAAAAAATCAAGTGGAGAATGAGGACAGGGACTAAATTATCCTTGTTTGTGAGGCAGAAATAGGAATGAAGATTCCATTAAGGTAGGGTCGAGAATGGGGGATGGTACCCTGCTCCCATCTTGTCCTGTTACCATCCCTAGAAGGAGTTGGGGATGTGAATATGTACAGTGATGCTTTTATCAACACAAGTGAAAGGGAAAGTGAATTGGAAAGCCATTCAAGCCATTATGCTGTTTTGTCCTATTTTGTGTTAGTTTTAGTGGTTTAATTGCTTAGTTTTTAGTTTATTTTTGTCATTTTAATGTTTATTTTATTATTTTTGTAGTATTTTTCTATTGTGGTGGTATGTTGTGCAGTCTTATGAAATCAATGAAGAATCGAGCTTAAATGGAGTAGAAGGAGGTAGACACACCCTAAGACTTACCTGTATCTAAAGGCATGTGAGTTTCTGTATTAAAAGAATTCATTTTGGTGAAGAATTGCATGACACACCCTTGATATTATAGTAGGAGTGTGCCATAGGAAATTTATGCCATAGCAAGGGAGTGCCATTCATAGCAGAGGTATGCCATGTGAAATTAAAAGAATAGCAAGGTGTGCCATGTGAAATTAAAAACATAGCAAGGGTGTTCCATGTGAAATTAAGAGCATAGCAAGGGTATGCCATGAATAGCAAGTGCGTGTCATATGTTCTTAATATAAATATAACCTTGAACCATCAAAAAAAGTGGAGAAAGCCTGATTCCATATAGTTCCAACTTTAGTTTTCTTTTCCTTTCATTTTCTTTTCTCTATAAATAAATTAGATTAGGTTTTTATTTTTATTTCAATCAATTGTTCCTAGTTTCAATTGAAAGATTATTCATATTTATGATCAATTTGCATCAAGAATTGAAATTAAGCTGTGGGATTCATTGACCTAAAAGTGTCTTATCCCTAACCTTGATTTAATTTCTATTTCAATTCAATTTATATTATTGTTCTTGATTATTGAGCCTGATAATGGATATAATTGAGATTGATGTATTAATTATTGATAAATTGATTATGAGCTAAATATTTTCTATTTAGGGCTAGGATGATTCCATTTGAATGAATGTGTTAGGACTAGCTATTTGATGATTTATTTTGCCTTTCTCTATTGAATCGTGTTAATTGTGATTCTTCAATTTTCTAGCCAATTATTGATGAACCCTAGGTATTCAATGAGGTTGAGAGATAAATTTAATATTGGAATTAGGTTCAATAGAGAATTAGGTATGAATCAGAAATGTATTACCTAATTAACAAATTGAGAATTAGTTTGGTTAATTCTAGCTAGCTAGAAATCTAAGAATATGAGAGTTATTGGATTTTGAACCTTGATTAGTTTTGCTTCATTAATTTATCAATTTTAGCAAATTAGCTCATTTTATTAATTAGCCCAACATAGAATTTTAATCTAAACCCTAGACTTCTTTTTATTTGATGCTTAGAACATTTGATTATTTATATTTTTATTTATTTAATTAATTGTTATTTCTTTTTATTATTTATAATTTTTTCTTTGATAAGAGCATTTAGATTTGTGTTTATAGTTTGTTGACTTTAATAGGGTAGTAAGTTAATTATAATTGCGCCTAGTTATATTTTCTCAACTCTAAGAGAGATCGACCTTGGAGTGAACTCATTACTTTTTATGATACGATTCGTTCACTCGCGAGTATTTAAATTTGTTTGAGTTTAGACTATATCAAATTTAGGTGCAACATATACTTACAGGCAGCGACAAATAAAAATGAAAGAGATAAGATAAGAATATGAGAGAGAGAAAGAGTAAATGCATGTTAATATGGCAACCAAATAAAAGTTAATCTAGTAATCAGCCTCGTGGACAAGCAATTGCAACCGAAACATCATAAGTCCAAGCCCTCAACTCAAAGTCCATTCTCACATCATCTTCAAGCCCATTAGTATTATACATGGATTAGTAGTGAGGTCTGGACTAGGATATAGAGGATGCATTTCCTTTCAAAATAAGAATGAATAACCCTCACACATTCCTATGAAAAAATCCGTATCTCTCCAAAGGTTGAGATACTATACTAGATCTCTAAGGATCTTATGTGGAGATATCATTAATTGGAGTTGACTCATCATGAGATTGATCAATTTCCATTTGATCATTTTGTTGGATTTCTTCGAATGACCCTTCATTCAATATTATCTTTCTTCCTTTACCACCTTTTTGAGCAAACTATTTCTCAAGATAGATGACACGTTGACTAACAACAATTGTTTGCTTAGTAGGAAGATATAAATAATATTCTAAACCACTTTTAGGAAATATAACAAACCTACCCTTTACAAATCTCTCTTCCAATTTATCTATTTTCAGCTTTTTAATGTGTGCTAATCACCTTTATATTTTAACATGTTTAAGATTTGGTTTCTTATTATACCGTATCTCATATAGAGTAGTAGGAAAAGATTTTAGAAGGAACTCTATTAAGGATATAAATGGCAGTCTGCAATACAAATCCCTATAATGAGTAGGCAAGTTGGTATAGCTCATCATAGAAGGCGCCAATAATAAAGTATGATTTCTCCTTCCAGATACACCATTTAATTGTGGCATTCTAGGAGAAGTAAACTGTGATATAATGCCATGCTCTTTAAAGAAGTCTTTAAGCTCAGTTTTAGGTATTCACCTCCTCGATTTGATCATAAGATTTAATACCTTTTTTCATTTGTTTCTAAACTTCACTTTTGAATTCTTTGAACTTTTAAAAGGATTCATATTTATACTTCATTAAATAAATATATTCTAACCTTGAAAGGTCATATATAAACGTAGTGAAATGTAAATATCCTCTTCTTCCCATTTCATTAAATGGGCCATATACATCACTATGTATAAGTTCCAAAACTTCTTTAGCTCTTTCATTTTGTCTAACAAAAGGTGACCTAGTCATTTTGCCTTGGATACAAGACTCATAAATTGTAGGTTCACCACACAAAAGGTTAAGGATCCCTATTTTCTCCAATTTTGATATCCTATCTTCAGCAATATGACTTAGTCTAATATGCCAAATATGTTTTCAACTTGGGTTGATTTTTATCATGGCATTTATATTAATTATACTTAGAGTTGTATTATTATTACCATTATCCAAATAATAAAGACCATCAAATACATAACCCATACCAACAATTTTATTACCATAATAGATAATACAAACATCTTTCTTAAATAAGAGTTCATAACCCAAACTAGTCATACCAATTATAAAAACAATATTCTTATAGGCATAAGGAATATACAAAACATCTTTTAATAATAATACATAATTAAAAAGATAAATAGAAGTAGATCCGATAGCTTTGGCGGTAACACTTACTCCATTTTTGAGTTTTGGATCACTTTCCCTTTCTCTAAGCTTCTAATGCTTATCATTTCCTGCATAAAAGTACAAATATGAGAACCTGCACCACTATCAAATATCCAAGCCTTTGATAAACCATGTGAAATATTGAAAATTGAACAATTAAAAGACATACCTTTCGAAGGCTTGCCCTTCCCTTTGTTCTTCTTATTACCTTCATAGATTCCAAATACTTTGGGTAATTTGTTCTTCATAATGGAAACATTTTCCATCGCCATCTGACGCTACCTTTATGGGTTTATCCTTGCTTATGCCACCATTTGGCTTGAGTGTGGAGGATTTCTTTTTGTTCTTCTTCTTGGTAGTCTTGCTACCAGAAAGCAACCTCCTTATCTTTGCCTTCCATAGCATTTTTGTGTAGTCACAAGTCTATTATGTAACTTGGCAAGAGTTGATTCCATCTTATTCATATGATAGTTTATTATAAAATTAAAGAAAGAATCAGGTAAGGCTTGAAGGATCAAATCCATTTGAAGGTTGGCATTAATGGAGAAGTCTAAATTCTCCCATTGCTCAATGAGCCTGATCATCTTATGAATATGTGGCCCAACATTTTCTCCCTTATGAACCTTGGTTTGGAACAACTACTTTGATTTCTTATATCTAGTAGTTCTACTTTCTTCTTCATAAAGCTCACATAAATGGAAAAGAATGTCCTAGCCTCATCATAATGTTCATGTTGCTTATGCAACTCACTTGACATTGAAGCCAACATGATACATTTTGTCCAAACATGATCCTCTTGCCACCTTGTCAAAGTGCATGTTCCTCAGGATGGCCCCTTCAAGTAAAGGTTTAGGAACAATGGAATCAAGTACATAAGCAATCTTTTTGTAAGCAAGGACTAATTTAAGGTTTGATACCATTCCACAAAATTAGATCCTATGAGTTTGTTATTAGAAAGTATACTGGCGACGGGACAGGATTTGCTCATTTTAATAGAACACTATAGAAAATAAAAAGATTATTAATTTCATGTAAAAAGTAAATTCTATAATGATTGGTCTTTAATCAAAGTGGTGCTCGCACTAACTTTGTAATTCCTACACTTCCAAGTATGAAATAGAAATCCCATTAGGGTGGATTTCCAATGGGTGATTGAATCTTATAATATTATCAAATACCCTCAGATACACATTATCTTTGTTATAAATTTGACATATAATAAGTGAACAACATTTGTCCATCACAACTCTTTGTGAGCCCTAATCAATTCAGTTCCTAATGCTTCAGACCTTAGATACACATTGTCATTATTAGTCATTCACATTAGTTAAGTCAAACCTATTAAACCAACAAGCATAAAGATTTCAACATTGCATGATTCATGTACTCTTTGCCATCATTGCCAAACTATGTATCCTATATTTGCAACATCATATGTTATTTGATAACTTCAAAGAAATTATTATTCTAATGGAGGACCATGACTTAATATTTTATTTGGAAGATTTTCTAGGCTTTAAAATTAGGTCTCACTTTGTATATTATCCATTTTAGCATACATCACATGTATTGTATATATTGCATATATATCATAAAATGGACAATATTAATATAGGTATGATCATGGACTAACTATGGGCTCAATTCCTAGTTACAAGAATGAGATAAAATTTAGGTTATTCAAATTACAAATATGAGAATACAACACTTGAATCTTTATGCTCCCACTAGCCATCTTGATGGGTTGAACCTCTTATTGTTCTTGCATCTGCATATCGCTATATATATATATTAGTATCCTTGGCATACCAAGAGAATCATAAAACGAAAAGAGCTTATAAGGCTCGATGAATTTAATTAAAACCTAAAGAAGAAATTAACCTTTAATTACATCCCATAAAAGAAAGCATACATTATGATTTACTAGTCCATGATCAACCATTCATGCCTCTCAATATGTTGTGCAATTTCGGAACATTTTTGACTTTGAATATCACATATTTGGGGTTTTTATAACTTAAAATCATAAAATTTATTTGACTAAAATTATAATCCAAAAAAATTTTGAAAATAAAAAATGTTCAAAAAAGATACAATATGTTTCGAGACTTGAATCACGACCGCGGGTGCAACTCTAGATGTAGCAATATCACAGTCGTGACATGTGTTTCACGGATGCAACTTAGCTATAACAAAAGTTAATATTGAAGTTAAGATTAAGTCAATTGTAACACATTCACGAGTGCAACACAAGTATAACAATTGCAACAATGATCTTTTAGGCACTACTACTAAGTTGTGATCATGCATTTAGTTTAGCAAGTGGAAAATTTACTATTGCGAGCACGATTCTTGGATCCATCAACACAACATTTGTGCCAAAACTTTTTTCAACTCAATTTCAATCAATAAAAAATCATCTATAGCAACATATACAATGGTTTTATAAAGAGATTTATTAGCTCTGATATCAATTGAAGGAATATTGGGTGCAAGTTAGGCGGAAGCAACATGGTGGGTGAAATTTCAAAAATTTTAAAATTTCATTTTCACCCAAATAGGTCCAATATACATTCAAGAAATCATCTAATTAGCATTTAAAACACATGTAAATGAAAGAAGAGTAAGTGGTAATCAAATTACCTCTTAAAGCATAATAACGATTCTTCTTTCTTTTTCCAAAAGCTCCCTACTTATGAAGCCTTTAGATCATCCACAGCAATTTTCACCTCCAAGGTTCCCTTTGGTTCTCTTAGATGTTCTTGATTCCCTCTTTTGGTAGCCCAAATAGATTTAAGATCTTCTTAAATAAACCTTTGGTGATTTGATTTCTTTTAATTGCTATGGAAAGATCTTTCTCAACAAGAAACTTTTGTTCTTTTATAAAAAGTAAAGAACAAAGATTAAAGAACAAGAAAATTGAAGAACACTTCTTCCTTTTCTTTTCTCTCAATATTTAGTTACTAAGTTTGCTCTAGGAAAGAAGATGCATAAGTCATAGCAAATTAAACACCATCATTTCCTTTATTTAGCCAAACACTTTATTGAGAATAAGGGGACAAATTAGATATTAAATTTGCTTTATACTTTAATTTTAAATAGAAAAGACCATATTACTTTTTATGGTTTATAATTATTTACATTAAGTCTTAAATAGTTAAAAGACCATTTTCACCTTGATAGACTTTCTCTAACCCCTAAAGTCATCACATGGGCTTTAGGGTTATAGAAATTCTCTAACCCCTAAATTGCCTCTTCCCATGTCCTATATGGGCTTAGGCTATTTAAGGTTTTATCCAAAGCTCAAAATTAATTCTTTTAACTTATCCATAGTCTTAATTAATTTAATCCTTCTTATTTATATCATATATAAATTAGGATTTAATTAATAAGAAATCTTTCTTGATTTAAACTTCAGGACATGCTAGGGTTCTTGTAAATTTAATTACAAGATTAATCCTTTTACCACTAATTGATTAATTAAAAATTTATTCAATTATTATGGTAAAATCTTTATACCTAAAAGGTGAATACTTTTAGATGTGTGACTTTCTAGGTTCATATCTAATTAGCAATGGGATTGAGAAAAAATTTTCTCTACTAATGTGAAATTCCTATTTCACCTTTAGTCCATAAATCATTAGTGATGCCTAGTGCAGCATATCATGACTACTTAATTAGAATGAATGTAAGTGTTTGATTACTTATTTATTTCATGGACCATTGATCATAATTAATATATACTAAAATCCCTTCATTACAAAATCATGATCTTGGCTAGAGTTAAGGATTTTCCAAATCCTAAGATGCTTTGATCATATGTCTATATCTCAATTCTAATTGTTGTTAAAATTGATTCCTACTAGAAATCCTTGCTAGTGAATCTTTACTACCTTGGCCAAGGATTTGATTATTAAGAATAATCAGATAGCATAAGATTTCTTCTTTGTTTATTCAAGTTAATGGATTCTTTCTTGGCAATAACTTACTTCCATATATAGCTAGTTAGAACAATCACATGGCTTTTACTTGAATAGTATTAGTATGTAAGCAGTAATAAATCCTAACCACCAATGAATGAGATACATCGTCTCTTAAGTCAAAGGACTATACATACAATTATGAGTTGATGATAATTTATTAACTAGCAATAAAACTCCATGTCATCATCATCATCTAACAACATAGTTCAACTATTTATCATATAGTTCAACTATTTATCATATAAATATCCACATGTTTATATCAATAATATTTTTCAAATAGCATGACGCTATTATCTCTATAATCATAAGTTTCACATACTTATCATAGAATATAAACAGAGGTGATGGTTTTTTGAAATTAATCATGTCCAGTCATTAATTCTATGACCATGAACATTTAAAGTATTTGTTTGAGAGCGATCTATCATCCTTATTTTTAACACTTGAGAATAGATTCTTTTATAAAATACTTATGGATTACAAATATATATATTTAATACAATGGAACAACTTCATTTAAATAAACATATATATTATATTGCCATTTAGGAATAATGTTTTATATTTACATAAAATCTATATTGCTTTAGGGTATATACCTTGACAACTAAGTCAGCCATTACTACTTTACTTATCAATAACTCCAAAAGTTATAAGTGTAATGCTTACTTAGCATGTTCCATATTCACATAGAGAAAATGCCATATATTATCTCAGCAAATGTATGCTGAATCATGAGCTCAACTATTACCAAATTGAGCAACCATGCCTATTCTTAATATGGGTGCACCATAAACTCTAGCATTACCTATGCTCGTATTCCTAGCTAACAGGAGCCCTTTGAAATTCTTTATAGAGGGGCCAGTTCTTGATTGCAAAATGGTGCAATACTCATAATGTTTGACTTGAAGTATGTTCTAAGAAAAGCAATAAAGGAAGTGTAATTGCTGACCAACTGGCTGTAGCCCTTATAGATAGTGAACCATTTAAGCCTGAATTCTCAAATGAGGATATCTTAATTATAGATCCTAAAGTATGGAAGTTATTCTTTGATGGTGCATCTAATAAGAAAGGCTATGGAGCTGGAATAGTTCTTGTCACTCCAAAAGGAGATCATTTGCCCATGGCAATCAAGCTAGCTTCTAATGTAAGAAATAATGAAGCATGCATAGCTGGCCTAGAGGTAGCCATCAACATGAGAATATACTATAGAAGCCTATGATGATTTAAATATTATTGTCTCCCAAGCCTTTAGCAAGTGGAAGATAAGAGAACAGCATATGGTTCCTTACCATCAACACTTGAATGATCTAGTAGAAAGTTTTCATAAACTCTCATTTCATTACTTATCAAGGGTGAAGAACCAATTCGCTGATGTTGTAGCCACCTTAGCTTTAATTATAGACATGAATGACAATGAAATACATAGAACTGTTGTTATTAAAGTAAGAAGGTAGCATGGGTACCACATTATATGTATGAATCTTCAGTTGGCTAATACCAAACTTTGGTTTTGGGATATCCTTAATTATATTTAGGATTGCAAGTACCCAGAAGGAGCCTTAAAAACATATTAGAGAACCTTGAGGCAGTTGGCTTCCAATTTCATACCAAATAGAGATGTGTTATATAAAAATGCTTGGGATAATATTCACTTGTAGTGTATGATTGAAGAAGAAGCCCATTAGACAATGGAGTGGTCTCATAGTGGAGAAGAGGGCCCACATATGAATAAAATTGCCTTGACTTGAAAATTCATGAATCTGGGTTATTTTTAGCTAACCATGAATGAGGATTATGTGAAATATGAACATAAATGTCAAAAGTGTCAGATCTTCGCTAAGCTACAACATTGACCTCCCACTCTACTAAACCCGATAGCGACACCATGGCCTTTTGCCACTTGGTGCTTAGATGTTACTGAAAGGATCTCCTTAAAATCCTCTAGTGGCCATGAGTACATTTTGGTAGCTATAGACTTCTTCACAAAATGGATTGAAGCATCGCTGTATTAGGTATTGAATGCAAAAAAGGTGGTACACTTCATCTAAACCAATATCCTTTATCAATTTGAAACTCCCTTCAAAGTAATCATAAATAATAGCTCCCACTTGCAAAAGAAGATAGTTTGCTTATTGCATAAATAAGGAATTTAGCATCACCATTCCTCTCTCTATCAACTGCAAATTATGGAGTAATTGAGGCTACCAACAAGACCTTTAAGATCATTCTATAAAAGATAATTGTGAAACATAGATGCTAGCATGAGCATTTACCTATTGCTCTATAGGGGTATAGAATCATTGTTCGCACTCCAACAAGGGGAAAAACATATACGTTGTTCTATGGAATAGAGGTTGTCCTCCTTATTGAAATGCAAATATACTTTACTAGAGTAATGAGAGAAAGCCAGTTAAGTGAAGCAAAGTGGATCAGAGGGTATCATGACCAGTTGAATACCACATGAAAAGAGAATGGATGATTTATACAATATCCAGGGTTATCAATAGAAGCTAGCTATACATTTCAATAAGAAAATGAAGGATAGGGCTTTGTAAGAAGGAAAATTGGTCCTAAAAGAGATTTGAGCCCTAATTCATGACTCAATAGGAAAGTTCAAGTTAAATTGGGCTGAACCATATGTGCTTAAGAAGGTCCTATCTGGTGGAGGCACCATCCTTATAGACATGGATGAAAAATGAATTCTCAAATCCTTGCAACCTAGATGAACTAAAGAGATATTTCATCTAAGGAAGATATCTACATTTTGTTTCTATTTTCTTTTTTAATGCATCTGTAATCAGAACTACGCTGACTTGATCTCCCTAAAAACAACAATGAATGAAAGAAAAATGATGTTTGGGATACATAGGTAGCCATACTTAGGTCTGGTCTAAATCATAAAAAGATATTTTTATTTCATATAACAAAACATCGCATTCTCATTTCCTTTATGCCTCATCATCCATTGATTCTTTTGCTTAAAAAAATAACAAAAAAAAAAAAAGGATAAAAATGGAACAAGAAGTGCCCGATAAGTCAAAAACTTAAAAGGATGGCTTAGGCAAAAATAAAGCAAGCTCGTCGAGTCGAATACCTAAAAGGGCATAAATTAGAGCTAACAAAAAAAAAAATGAAAAATGCTTGCTAAATTGAAAACTTAGAAGGACAGCTTAGGCAAAATTAGAGTGAAAATAAAAAGATGTCTCATATAATGATTATCATATTTTATAAAATTAAATTCATCATTATAAAAAAAGGATAAACTTTCCTATATCATCTATAGCTTATCTTGTATCCTATACTCATATTAGCTTGCAGGCATATATAAAAATAAAAAACCTACAGCAAAAGTCCTAAATAACTATGAAATTGAAAAAACAGATACCATCATCATGAGTCTAAGTAATCTTACTCCTTCTCCTAGGATGCAAATCCTTTAAGCTGTCATCAGAATCTAAAGCTACCATAATCTCCCTAACTCTCACACCCCTCCTCTTAGTCTCTGTAGCTCCCTTAGCTATAGTAGTCAAAGCACTAGCAGAACCTGAACTGCTCCTTATAGTTAAATTTGAAGTCCTACCTTGAGTACTAATAGCTCCAAAACTTCTCTTAGGAACCCTCCACGGTGTAGTAGTAGCCAGAGAAATAGTCCCTGTTAATGCAGTAATAACCCTTTTTTGAACCTTAAAAGTAACAGTTCTTATATGTGCACTAGCTATGGCAACCTTTCTTTGAACCTAAGAAGTAGGGGTCCTCATCTGTGTTTTGGCCGTAATAACCCTCCTTTGAACTCTAGAAATAATAGTCCCCTTTTATGCACTGGTTGCAATAACCCTCGTTTGCACCATAACTATAGTGTCACCTTGTCTCCTCACTACAGTCACAGTCTCCTCTATCACTTCCATAATAGTTAGAGTCAGTACTATAGCCTATAGTGACTAACCTCCAATAGCTCCTTTAGTCTCCTCTGAAGGTTGAGTCACCTCATTCGTCTGTGCTGTGACCCCTTCATCATTAGCAACACCTCTGATAACCCCCTATCCTTTGTGGTGTCACCTTCAATCTCCCTTAACAAAGCAGACTAGTCCTCCTTCTTAACTGGCTAAATAACCTTAGTTAACTAGTCACCATACATCTCTGTAGTCATAAATGAAATCTCAGGATGTACAACATGATAACTGCTCAACTAATTGCCTCTTATAGCCATTACAATGGGAGTTATGATCTTATGTAGACTTTAAGAAGCAACCGAGTGCACATCCTAAGTCTGACCCTTCTGCCACAAAACCCTTGTCCCCTTATAAAAGGTCGTCCAAGCTAGACCAAGCAAGCATACCACTCAGTATCCATGGCTTATAGTCATAAACAACCTGATCCCATACCATTGGCAGTAGCAAAGTATATACTCTAGGGTAAGCTCCAATAGCTGTCCTACCCATTTTCAAACTGACCCTTGATGAACCAAGATAGGTTGCATATAGTACTATAAAGTTGTGCAAGGGCTCCTAGTCGAGAGAACCATAACCCTAAGGTGATCCATCAACCAAAACTACAAAAGAATAAAAAATTAGACATATAAAGCCTTTAATAGGAAAGCCAAAGACAGAAAAATTTGCCACACTGGAGAATAACTGGAGAAATAGTCCATCTTTCTAAGCCCAAAACAAAGCAACCTAAGTTTAGCAACATCTCTGCAAAAACAACATTAGTCACAGAATGTCTTTTCTCCATCTATAACACTAAACTCATCATTTTGGCATCACTCTAACTAACAGAGCTGGGATAGTACCCAATTGTCAGAAAAAAAAGTAGAGCCCTCATTTTGAGCCTTTGCCTCCTCAAATACCTAATGGTCATCAGGATCCTGAAACTCTTCTATCACAGTGGTTAGATTCACTTGACCCATCTATGACATTTTGGTTAGCAGTATCCTGGCGTAGATCTAGAAACTTGAAAAATTTGATGGTGACGAACTCTGAGCTTTGGCACCACTAGAACTACCTTCGAGTTGCTGCCAAGTATGGTATTGAACCCCTAAAAGGTGGGCATAGCTCCCCTATACCAACACCAAAGCAAAAAACCTAGGTCATTGGGTCCTAAAATCTAAAGCGTGACCTCATTAAGTCCCAGTCAACCTGTACCATTTGCAATGTCACCATAGCCACAATCCCATATCTACCCAAATTGATTCTCTCTACCTTCTTGAGTTTCTTAGTCCATAGCTTCATGTAGTGGTTGTAATATGGTGCTATAAGAGCACCCACAAATAGAAAAAAAAAAGAGAAAAAATAAGTGAAAAAATTTGAGAAACAGACAAATTTTTGGCATGAAAACCAAGAAAAAATGACTTATGCCTCGAAATATATGCATATATAGGCCCTAAAGTTTCACATCAGAAAAGGGTCAAAATGACTTATGCCTTGAAAGCCTTGGCAGTACTACCTTGAAAGCCCTGGTGGTACCACTGATCTTTCCTACGGCTACTGCTTGCTGTACTCCTGGTAGCATAACCTCTTTTTGATAGCCTTTCAATCCACCATTTTTTTTCCTCTTTCTAGTCCCATAGTGTAGTTTTGGGCTCTACAACATAAATTTTTGCTATTTTCTTTCCCTAATTGGGACAAAAAATCCAGAAATGACTACTTTTCTATGGACCAAAATCTAGCAGAAGTGGCAAAGAAGAAGCCATGATTCAGCAAAATTGAGTCTTATGACATGCATTTATATACAAAAATTCTCATCCATGTCATACATCCATAGTTTTCTATCACAAACATACATTTATGACATGAGTAGACATATATCATCATTATCCATAAACATAGCATAAGCAAATATTGCTTACATCAGTGCATAATGATACATATAGCCATTTGCAAAGCACTATCTCTCACCAGGAGAGTAAGAGGTACAATCATCCAAAACAAAAGAAAAGAAAAAGAAAACAAGAAGTCAATGCTAGCTTTGCCATCAATGGCAAAATCAATAGTGCCATCCTCTCCTTTACCTCCACCTCCAATGAGCATCCTCATCACCTGGCCCCTATGAGTTTGACATGTCAAGGAGTTTGAGCATCCCACTAAAGGGTGCCTCCATCGTACGAGAGATGCGGTTTATGCGCCATATGAAACTTCTGGGTTCCTAAATAGAGAAAAGTCTTATATACTTTAGATCCTTTTCAAAAGTGTAAACACAATAGAAACCTTATAGAATGATCCTTTCTAAATGTAGAGGAAGTAGATGAAGTCATACGTCAATATCATCAGGGATATCCTGCATGTTTGGACGGACAACATTAGGAAGCCACCATATCCTTATAATGCCACCTGCACCATAATAAGAAATATGCTCAAGGATAAAATACTCTATGTAATAGTTCACCACCAAAACCATTGCTTGGACTAATACTCCAACTAAAATTAGGAATAGGGCCTCTAAAATACTAGCAGCAATAGCCTTAAAAATCGCTGGGAGAATGTGCTCTCTTAGAATAGCTGAGACAATAGAAGGGTGTCCCCGCATTATGACCTCACAAATAAAAAAGGTGACGCAAAACTCGTGGTAGTTCTAGCCAGGACATTGATGAAGGTATCCCTTGTTACCACTAAAAAGATTAAGGAAGACCTAGATTTTTGACCCAAATCTCATATATATCTATAAAGGACTAGGAATGCACTATGATCCTATAGTTTGAAAATGGACCCTCTCGCCTAGATAGAATAGGTGAAAATAAAGAGATCATAGCAATAATTGCCTACAGCAAAGATGTGCTATGAAGTTTACATTACAGGGGCCATAAAGCATCCTTTCTCCAAAAGGTCTTGAGATCTGCCATAGGCAGTCAATATGCAAGTCAATATAAGTAAAAAGAAGGAGTAAGAGACAAGAGAAATACCACTAACTCAGTCAGATAGTTGAAAAAGGCCTAGATTGTCAAGGCACTCTGACTATGAGTATTAGAACCTTAATTTGTTTCTGCCCATCTCTTTCTTACTTGAAAGTCCTGTAGTCCCTGCTTGATCAACCTATGGTAGTAAAAAGAAAGTACTTATAAGCCCAGACTTATGACATGGAGTTGTTAGGATTCCAAGAATAAGACTTACAAAGCATAACAAGAAGCATAATCAAAACATAGGGTATGTACCTCTCAGAAAATGGATGAAACACTGCCCCCAAGATGAATCTACCATATCATGGTACATAGCACTCAAAATTGTCTCTTCATAGTCATAGTGACCTATGCATTCGTATGGACCAGACTCACTGAAATGTTTAGATCTACCATATCCTTCATATTATGAAAAAGTGCAATCTACAATGATTAACAAGCATAATTGAGTGACATTCTCATTAAGAGCAAAATTGCCAGGGGCTGCCAACCACTCTAGCCTATCATTTAGCAAAGTACGCTTAACATGGATGCTATCTCAAGGAGGATCGAAGCCAATCAGAGCATGGGTGTCTTTGAGAATAAGGGTCTGCTCCAGTCATTATACTTGTCAAGGGGCTAAGTCCTAAATCAGATCCCCGAGATCATATATAAATCAATTGGAGTATAAGTCATATCTCTACTAGCAAAATGAGAGGTGTTGATGGTATCCCACCATCTCTTTATTAAAGCTTTGATCAAACTCAAGTTGGCATGATTTGATGTCTTCACACCCAAGAAATAAATAAATCTAGTGGGCTCCAACAATGCATTAACAGCATTGCCTAGAACGATGCATTTAATCACCTCCTTCAAATCACAATATCCACCCTTGTTCCTAATCATCTTGGTCTGCAGTGAACTAGTGGGCATGTGCACAAAGAGAAATGACATGTAGAATGTGCAAACAACACTAAGTTTCTTAAAAAAAGAACTCAGAAAAGGGTAAATGGAAATACTGACTGCTATGCACCCATTGTATAAGATGTGCTCTTAAGGATCTTACAAGAGGAGAGACGAAATAGGATTATCCATGGGTGCCTTATATGGACTTCCTTGCAAGTTGATCTTAAAAGAAGTAATGGTGCAATGAGAGGAGGAAGCTTCATGCTTGGATGAGGAAGCCATTGTCATGAAATACTAAACCTAAAAAGCAAGGCAAAAATAAATGGGTAATAAGAGTTGTCATTATTCTTTAGAAAAAAGAAAAAAAGGAAAAAAAGGTGGAAAAAAAGGGGGAAGAAGAAAAAGAAGAAGAAAAAAAGAGAATTAAAAAACAAAAATGAAAATTTAAAAAAAGGAAAAAAAATGAGAAAGGAAAGGAAAGCTCAGTTTGAGTTTTCAAAGAGAAGTGAACAAAATGAAATGTGCAACAAATATTGCACAATGATTGCATGGTACTGTATAGTTGAAAGACCTCATTTGAATGCCCCTACCTCGCTTGAGGAGTTACCTTGATGAAAGGTGAGCAATTTTTAAGGAGGTTAAGTTACGAGTTTTGGTGTTCATGATTGGAATTGCTATTGTTCAAAAATTTCATTTTTGATTTTTGAAAAGGATTCGGGAGTCACCATCCCTAATTTATTTAAAATGAAAAAATAAAGAAAAACCCATTTGTGTCTCCAATTCATTAATTTTTAATTAATTTACTCAATGATGAAATCACTAACTTTTGAAAAAAGTTAAACTCAGGGACTAGGTTTTTTATTTTAAATAATCTAAATTTGACTCCTAAGTATGATTTGACTTAAAAATTAATTTCATGGATAACAATTATAAAATGACCATTGAAATGCATAAACATGGGATAGCCATGAATGTATGGAGAAATTAAGAAAACAAGTAAAGTAAACATCCATAAGCTAAGGAGAGTGTTTTCTATAATCCTTATGGATTCTAGGAGAACCATAAATCACTACTTAACTCCAAGATTATTAAAGTAATTAATTAAATCAATGGAATAATTGGATGTCTTGTCTAGACCTTATGGGTTTTAGGAAGACCACAAATTCCATTACAAGATATGAATAAATCCATAGAAATTTTAGGGGAAGGGGATGAGATGAGATTTGGATTTGTAGTTTAGATTTAAATTCCAAACATGCCTATATGCTACATTGAATAGGGATTAAAACCCGAGTAGTTAATTCCGTGGTTAAGTGAAGGGGGTTTAAGGATTAATTAGATTGGTTTGATTTGATTTGGATTGCATGGATGAGAGTCTATTATACATTCTTTGGTGTGTGATGGGCAGAGTTTTACCAGACTAAAATTTCATTTTATGGATATTGGGAAGTGAGGATCCTACTTAAAGGGAGTGGATGAAGATGGATGATTGGATTAATTGATGGATCACTTAATAAATTAAATGATTAATTAATCAATTAATTTTAATTAATAAGTGGACTAATTAGTTAATGTGATTAAATGGGTGGATTAATTAATTAATTAAAAGAACTAATTAATTACTTAAGGTAATGTGACTAGGTGAATTAACTAATTAATTAATAAGGTAATGTGACTAGGTGAATTAACTAATTAATTAAAAGGATTAATTAATTAATATGATGTGGTTAACCAAACTAATTAAATCAAGGAGAAATTAATTAATTTAGGAGCTACTCAAATAGAGTATAAAAGAAATAATTAGGAAGAGCCAGAAGATGAGTAAGTGGATAACTATTAACACTAACTCAAGGGATGAAGAAAAATGAAGAAATAGATGTCTATTTATAGGCAAATGAAGGTGGGGGTGTTTTAGGAAGAAGAAAAGTAAAAATAACAAAAGGGTATAGCTGAAAGAGGCTGAAAATTGGCTAGAAATGGCCAAAATTGAAACTTTGGCATAGGAGGGCAATAGTGGTAGTGGTGTCGTTGGAACCTTAGGTGGTACCACTGGCTACTTAGGTGGTTGCAAGGGTGATTTGACTTCTTTGGAAGATGGTTGGCTTTAGCTTAGGTACGGTGCTAAAGGTTTTGCTTATAAGTAGACTATGGGCTCATGGGTAAAGGTTTGCCCTTTGACATAGATGCATCAGTTTAAGGAGATGAAATTGAGAATGGTTTATAGGGCTTGACAAACTTAGACATTAGGTATCATGTGATTTGCCAAGGAGGTCTGGTCTTTTCAAAAATAATGAGATTTTGCTAAAGAGGCATAGGATGGACTTTGATTGGTTTAGGCTATTCTTAATCAACTTAAGGATGATAGGCCTTAAGAGACATGACTCGACTTTTATTTTGCTAAAGAAATTAGCTTCAAAGATGATGAGTCTTGAGAGACTTTGGATTTTTGGTACTACTTATAGGCTTGGCCTATGGTAGATGATGAGATTTTATCTAGAGGGATGGTATGATTTGCCAAAGAGGCTTGAGCTTAGAGAGATGGTATGATTTGCCAAGGAAGCGAGCTTGAAAGGATAGTATGATTTGTGAAGGAGCTTAAACTTGAAAGGATGTTATGATTTGCTAATAAGGCTTGGGATGGTTTGTAGACTTGATCACGTTTGGTTGTGGCTAAAACTTGATTTATAGGCTTGATGGTTTAGATCCTTTAAGAAGTTTGAATTGATTTTGCCAATAAATTTGTTCTTTAAAGATGATATGCTTTGGGAGGCATATTCGATTGGAGTTTTTGTCAAGAAGCTCAAGCCTTTAAGAATCCTTGCAGGAGTTTGAAATTAATGGTGCTTTGTCAACTGGCCTTAATAGGATGGGTAGGTGCCACCTTATGAGTTAAACTTAGTAGGTTAGATAATGGACTAAAAGATAAGACTAAACTCCTAATGATTTAAGTACTTAACATGTAGGATGATGGTAGAAAAAGACTCAAAGGGTAAGAACTACCAGGATGAATTTGATAAACATAGGGTGGTGACATGATGAGCAACTTAACATGATTCTAGGGAAGGGTAGGATTACCTAACTCTTTTTTAGATAAAAATTGACAAGCTAAATACTTGACTTTTATTTTTGAATGAGACAGGATACACAATTCTAGGGAAGGGTATGATTACCTAACTCTTTTATAGATAAAAATTAACAAGCTAAATACTTGACTTTTATTTTTGAACGAGAAAGGATACACGATTGACTTGATGCTGAATCCAATTTGAACAAAATGAAGTTTTGATTCCTACTTAAGTTGGAATTTTAGCATGGCTAGGCTACCTTTTTGAGTTTTTAACTTGGAAACTACTTTAATTATTAGCTTTAACTTCTATTTGAGCTACCCTTTTGAGTTTTTTGCTCGATGAGCTTCATCTAAGTTTGCTTAAGCCGCCTTATTGGGTTTTCAACATAGCGAGTATTTCTTTCTTTTCCCTCTCTCTCTCTCTCTCTCTCTCTCTCTCTCTCTTTTTCTTTTCTTTTTTTTTGATGAAGAGGAGAGTGATATTGGCATATCAGGAATTTTTACATTATTTGGACCATAACTAGATTGGTCTACCTACATACCTTTATTTTTGTTGTCCCTTTACTTATCCCTTCTTAGGAGGGTTAGGTTTATGTAGTTTTTAGTTACTGCAACTATTGAAACAACAAATTACTTCTCCTTTTGGAAAATCATATTCCATTTATACCCATTTGGATGGTACTTTTGATAGGCAAGATTTTTTGAATATTTGTGGGACAATCCAAGAGTTAGAGTTCTAACATTCTTTCTCATAATATATTGTCCAACACATTCTTTTCTTTTATTAGCTATGCTTAACTAATTATAATACCTTCCTATCCTTGTTATAGGGATCTTCACCTTAATTGTTGCCTTAGTTCTTATTTCATCCATTAATGAGTTGCCCCCAATTGAAGTAAGGGTGAATATTCCGATATAGTTCCTAATGGCAATTGTTGATGCTTCTCTTGATGATCCTTGGTTCATTCTTGCAAAGTGGCTTGATAGCGATTTTGCGAATACTTCTTTTTGAGGGTAGGTACACCAAACTTAACAAAGGAAGTCATATTGGATCAAAGCTAATATGAGGTTGCTCCTACATATTTTATCATCACCAAGATGCATTTATGTTCATTTAAGGACTTCATATTGAAAACCCAAAAGGGTAACTCGAGCAGAAATTAGAGCTAAAAAATAAAAGAAAAAGACAGGAAAGGCATGCTAAGTTGAAAACCTAAAAGGACAACTTAGGTAGAAATTAGGGCAAAAATAAAAGATGTCTTATATAAAGATGATCAAGTTTTACAAAATACAATCCATTATCATAACAAAAAGGATAGCCTCTTAATATCAACTGTAGCTTATCCTATATCATATAGTCATATCGATCTATTAGTCTATACGAAAACAAAAATCATAAACAAAATGCAAAAAGGTCATATCTAAATTCATAACATAACCAATCCTCATCCTCCTCTTAGGATGCACATCTTGCGTGCACTTGTTAGAATTAGAGTCAATCACAATGTCGCCAATGGTCACACCCCTCTTATTTTTTATAGCTCCCTCTATTGCAGCAGTAGAAGTATTAATAAAACTAGAATTGCTCACAATAGTAGTATCAAAAACTCTATTTTAAGTACCATCAATTCTAGAATTACTCCAAAAAATCCTCCTTCGCATAGCAGTAGCTTGGAAATCACTCCCTGCTATAGCAGCTAAAATCCTTCCTTAACTATAATCCTCCTCTCTGGCCTTACTACAAAATTCCTTTTGTGAACTACTACTATAATGTCACCCTGTCTCTTCACCACAATCATAGTCTTTTATATCTTTGCCATTATAGTCTGAGTCACCAATGCATCCTACAGTGTTGAAACCCTTAATATATTTCTTAGTCTCCTCCATAAGCCTACTAGCTCCCTCTGTCTCTACTAGCACTCCCATTATCTCTCCTTTCCTAGTTGCATCACCCTCTATCTCCCTCAGCAGTGTAATCCTACTCTCTCTCAACTGGGCAAACCACCTTAGTCAACTATCCATTATGCCTTTCTATAGTCCAAAAAGCAATATATGATTGTATAGGGTGAAATTTCCTCAACCAACCAACTTTAATGGCCCTTGCAATAGAGGTTGTGATCTATATAGGCTCAAAGAAGGGTACAACTAGGGCACATCCTAAATCTCACAATCTACCTCAAAACTCTCGTCTCTTAATAAAAAAATAGTCCAAGCCAAACTCAATAGGCAAAACACTCGACACCTATGGCCTATGTTTGATCTCTATGACTTATAGTACTAGAATATGTGCTCTAGGCTAAGCTCTAACAACCATTCTATCCGATTTCTAACCTAGTTTTGATGAACTAGAGTAGGACGCATATGGTATTAAGAAGTAGTATAATTACCTCTTCCCGGAAAGGCCACCACCATAAGATGGTCCATAAACTTAACCTGCAACATAATATAATTTAGAATCTAAAACTCGTAAAACACATCTGAAAGGAAGGGTGGAAATAATAAGATTTTCCTTCACTTGTAGAATAAAAGAAGAAATAGCCATTTTCTTTAGATCTTGTGCATTGCAATCTAGACTCAGTAGTGTCTCGGTCAGAAATAGCCCCAGCCACAATATAACTTTGCTCTATCTAAAGTACCAAACTCACTACTCTAGCATCACCCAAACTAATAGAGTAGGGAAATAAGTACCCAGCCATCAAGCAAAAAACTAGAGCTGTCATCCTGAGCCTTTACCTCCTTGAATCCCTATGGTCATCGAAATCTTGAAACTCCTCTATCACAATAGTTAGATTCACTTGGCCATCAACAACCATTTGGCTAGCAACATCTTAGGACAGATCCAAAAACTCTTGAAAATTTTAAAAATTTCCAACTCTGAACTCTAGCACCATCAGAGCTACCTTTGGATCGCAGCCAAGCATAGCACTAAACTCCTTGAAAGTGGGGCATAGCTCCTCTATAGCAACAACAAAAGGGAAAACATAGGCAGCTGAATCTCAAAACTTGATGCGAGCCTTTAAGAAATCCTAGTTAACCTGTAATCACCACAACATCACCTTATCTATCAAAATTAATTCTCTCCACCTTCTTGAGTTTTTTGGTGCATAAATGCATATTAGATGAAATATGACTTTATGGATGCAAAAATCACATGAAAATTGCATTCATAACATATACAGAGCAAACTCGTGAATTCATCCTCTTGCATCCATGCAATCATATATTACAATCATTATCACAAATTATCTATAACATAGAAGTTAAACAAAAGGTCTGTGAATCTTAAAATATGTGTATATAAGCCTGCATTATTTATGCACAAACATACCTGTATATGTGATCATCCATAAGCCGTGCTAATGGCCTCTCCTCCTCGGAGTTGACCAATATCCTTCCAAAACTAATAAGTACATTCATAAAGCTGATCGAAGCCATCTCAACTCTTACACCTTCCAAAGTTAACTGGTACCTCTTTGAAGCTAAATGATACCTCTCTAAATCTGATTAACACTTTTTAGAACAATTATCCCTCTTTAATGCTATGGTAGTTTATGTTGGCCTTTTAGTGGTCCAATTACTCAATTCATCATAGCATTCTCATTTTTTAGACAATCCTAAGATTGCCTTTAAGATTCATATCTTTCAATCAATAAATAACTTCTTTTAGACAACTTTGTAAAGAGTAAGGTCCCCTTTTTTCAGACAAATCATACAAAATCTCCCAAAGATACTAGAAACATCTTTCTTTATCAATCAAATCACCTATAAATGTCTAAAAATGATCACTTAGGCATCCCTATTGTCATCTCTCCTTATTTTGAATCAATCATGTTCTTTACTAATAAATGTCTAAATTCTCACTCACACACTAATTTAGTTCCCTTTTAGTCACATATCACAAGTGGATATTATCCCAAGCTCTCTTACACAGCACATTACCATTTGGTATGAATGAAATTGATGACTAACTGCCTCAGAGTTCTTTGATTTACCTTAGATGCCCCTTCTGGATACTTGCCATTCTAGATGTAGTTGAGGATATCCCAAAACCAAGGTTTAGTATTAGCTAGCTAAAGATTTATGCACATAGTATAATAACCAAGCTATGCACTCTTCATATTCTACCTTATTGAGACTTGGTTTCATTGTTGCTCATGTTTATCATTAAGGCCAAGGTGGCTAGAATATCAAAAAATTGGTTCTTTGCTCTTGGCAAGTAATGAAAGGAGAGTTCAGGAAATGTTTTGCTGGGTCATTCAGGCATTGATAGTAAGGAACCAAATGCTCTTCTTTTAACTACTAAAGGCTTAGGAAATAATCAAGTTGGAATCGTCGTAGACTTCCAAGTAGTTGATTATCATATTGATGCCTACCTCTAGACTAGCTATGCATGCTTCATATTTCACCTCATTATTGGTTACCTTAAATGCCAGCTTGGTTGCCATAGGTAGATGATCTCCTTTAAGAGTGACAAGAACTATGCCAACTCTATAGCCTTACTATTATAGGCACCATCAAAGAATAACTTCCACACTTCAGGGTCCATAATTAGGATATCCTCATCAAGAAACTCATGCTTAAGCAGGTCACCATTGATAGGGGCCACAGCTAGTTGGTCATCAATTATGTTTCTTTTTAATACTTTTCTTGAGACATACTTTAGGTTGAATGCTGCAAGTACTACCATCCATTGTGCCATTTTTCTTTCAAGAACTAGAATTTCAAGGGGCTATTGTCAACTAGCACATGGGTTATATATGAGTATAGGTAGTTCTTGAGCTTATGGCATACCCATACCAAAGCTAGGCATTACTGCTCAATCTTATTATATTTAAACTCATAAGCCAGCATATATTTGCTCATATAATTGATGGTACTCTCTTTAAGTGAGTTTGGAACATTTTGAATAAGCATTGCTCCTATAGCTTCTGAAGTTACTGATAAATAAAGTAGTAATAGCTAAACTGGTCTTAGAGGTTGCAATATTAGTAGATTTAGTAGGTATTGCTTGATTTTGTCAAAGGTTTCTTAGCATTCTTTCTTCCACTACTTAGAGGTACCTTTACTTAATAGCTTAAAATAGGCCCATAATTATATGCCAGTTATGCAATGAAATGACTGATATACTATAGGAGACCTAGGAAACCTTTAATCTCCTTTTCAATTGTAGGAGGAGGCATTTCTATGATTGCCTTTGACTTTGCCGGATCTACTTCTATGCCCCTTTAGCTGACTAAGTATCATAGAAAGACACTTAAGGAGGCCCAAAAAAACACTTGGCTGGGTTCAACTCGAGGTTGTATTACTTGAGTCTTGAGAAAAATCTACATATGGCTTCAAAATGTCCCTTAGGGATTTCAAATTTCACCACCATATCATCCATATATACCTTGACATCTTTATGCATCATGTCCTGAAAGATAGTAGTTGGCATTCTCTGATAAGTCACCTTGGCATTCTTTAGAACAAAAGGCATTACTTGGTAATAATGAGAGCACCATTCTATCATAAATGATGTCTTCTCTTTGTTAAGAGGGTATACTTAAACTTGGTTTTAGCCCACATAGAGGTCTGTTAAGGAGACCAGTGATGCACTAGCCATGCGATCTATTAGTAAGTCAATATAAGACAGAGAGAAGTCATCTTTTAGGCAAGCCCTGTTAGGATCCCTATAATCAACACACATGCAAACCTTTTTGTCTTTCTTAAGGATGGCCATAATGTTGGTTAACCATGAGGTGTAAGTGATTAGCTCAATGAACTCATTATTTAGCAACTTGGTCATCTCTTTTTTTTTTTTTTTTTGATCTTCAAAGACCATTCTACCTTCATGCTTCTTAACTTCTACTTAATAGGCTTCACGTGTTCATAGGTTGATATCTTATGAACTGTGATGCTTAGATATACCCCTACTATATCTTTAGGTTTATATAAGAAGTAGTCTAAGAACTTACGAACCTTCTCAATTAATGCCTATGTGTCATGACATGCAGATGCAATGTATGCGATTTTGGACTTTTCCACTATGCCCTAATTGATTGATTCTTTGCCTTCTTCATTTTTTTGTTTCTTTTCTTTTATTTTCTTTTTTAGATGTCTAATTTAATGATGAGTCAGAAGAAAAAGAACATAAAGAATTTAGAAAGTAAGCAGAACTTTTTATTCATAATGAAGGCCCCATCATCATGGGTTACATTAGTTTCAAAGGATTGACCTAGAAGATGGGATATAAAATTAGAAAGATGGGACTTAGCATACTTAGTCTCAAAAACAGACTCGATGGACATAAAGGACTTGGACTTAGACCTTGAGGACTTAGATAAGGGCACAATAGAGCTAGTGCTATTCTCAAAATACTAGTTATTTGGTGGAGTTTGGAATGGCTAGATGAGCTTAGTAGGATCATGTTCTAGATGGTTAGTAATCATGTGAATGGATTTAAAGAGAGCGGGCTTTATGCTCGCTTCCTAAACATTCTTCAACATATAGATTAGCTTGCATTTATACTGATTGAGCCAGACATCAAATAAAATTTCAAATCCAGATATTAGCTTTTTCGAGATAGGGCAATACCAAGGTTTAAGAAAACCACAATAAGGGAAATCTTCCCTCTTTTTTCATAAAGTAGCCATTTAGGGTCTTAAAGTAAGGACATAGGCCAATTATAGGTCTTACCTTGCATCTTGGTATCAGCTGTCAACTTTGCTTTTTCCTCTAGCTTTGTTATATTCTTCAGTTAGGCTCATAGCTGAAGTCGAATGGAGGAGTAGTAGTGGGATACTTTGGGAACTAGGCTATCCTGTGCTAGTTCCTTCCAAGATCTAACATGGGAAAATAGTCCATTTTCTTCATCATATTAGCAACAGCCACATTACCATATGGTTTAAAGTCAAAAGGAATGAACTATTTACTTTCTCTTTGAATGAACTAAACAGTGTAAAATGAAAAGCCAGATAGGGGAATAGCTGAGGGTTCTAAGTTGATCTCTAAGGTTGGCATGAAGCTTGGAATGTTAGTCTCCTATGTACATTAGCTTTGACTATTATGATAATTGTACTATAGGGAAATTTCAACTTTTTGCATAGAAAGGATGGAATGGCTTTAACTTATGGATCTGTGGCCTTCCAATGAGGAGATTAAAATAGGTCAGGACATCAATCACTTAAAAAAATACGGGCATGGTAATAGGTCCAACAGTAACATCCAAATTGGCACCTAAGACCTCCTTCTTGGTATTGTGATAGGCTCTCACAACTTGGGTATGATAAAGTGAAATCTATAGCTTTTAATACTAAGTAGCTAGCATTTTTAGTAGGCATACGTTCAACGTGGACCCATTATCTACCAATACTATAGGCACAGTCTTGCTCCTAGTCATCACAGTGATGTAGAGAGTATGGTCATGTTTTCCTCTCTTTATGGAATGTCATGGTCACTAAAGGAGATATAAATAAACTTAGTAGTACTTGTTAAAAAAGCCATAAGGGTCTCAAGTGAGATGTCAATATGAGCCTAACATTAGTTCAATGCCTTATAAATAGCTTGGCGATAAGGGTAAGAAGATTGAATAAGGCTCCAAATGGAGATATTTTCTTGGGTTTTATTTAATTACATCATAATGGGATCTTCTTTAGGCTCATTATGAGGTTTTAGCTTCTTAATAGGAGGGGGAACAATGTGGCTTACTAAAACTGATTCTTTCACCATGGTGGGTTGTGGTTATGGTGGAATGACTCTCCCACTTTGGATAATTTCATCAAATTCAAAGACAAAGTCATTCAAGTCCAGTACACAGTAATCATTAGAAGTGGGGTGATCATAGAGAGAGGATCGAGTTCCAGTTCAATAAACGCAATGACATTGATATTTGCTTGGTGATTTAGGAGAGGATTTATAGTGATATTATACTTGGACCTAGGAGCAATGATGTTTTTGCTATCAATAAGGTCTTCAATTATATGCCTTAGAGCTTTACAAGCATCTGTTTTCTGCTATGGTGTTGATGATAATCATATTGCTCATTAGCATTATAGTTCTTGGACAGTTATTGAGAGGTGCTCTTGGCTCTAAATGCTTGACAAGGTGAGCTTCTAGAGCTTTTTTATAGACAGCTCTAAAGAGCATGCCTAACTTAGAAAAGGTTCTTCTTTCCAACCTCATTGGTTTTTGATAGGAGACAACATTTATCTTTCCTCCCTTTTAGGTGGCAAAGTGGGTGGTATTAGTAGTGCAATGGGTGTTCTTGCAATATTTTGAACTTTAGGATTCATTTTTGATTTGTTTCACTAAATTAAATCCTCGATTTTAAAGGTTATAGCAATGAAAGCCTTAAAGTCAAGGAGATATTGTGTTTGCAAATGAGTCAAGTATTAAAGGAGGAGATTCTTGACAAGGATGTCAATTTGCTCTTCTTCTAAGGGATAGTTTATCATTTGGGCTTTTGTCCTCCATCTTATAAGGAAAAGGGTGAAGGATTCTCTTTGGCCTTTTTTGGTAGTCTCTAAATCTTGACGGGTGACAACCACTTCGATGTTATAGTGATACTATTTGATGAAGGCATTGCATATGTGATCCTAAGTCTTCTTATGTTTTAGTCGATATCTATTAGCCACTTAACTATAACTTCGAGCAAAGAATGTTGGAATAATTAAGTAAAGAGCTTATCATCCATATCAAAAGGTCTCATGGTGCCCATATACATCTTAAGGTGGATTTTGAGGCATGTGGTGCCGTTAAATTTTTCCATGATAACGATTTTGAATTTTGGCAAAACCCATGTATTTGAGAAGAGAGCCAAGGAGTCAACATCTATCATGTTCTCATACTTCTTGATGTTTTTAAGAGAACTCTCCATAGCTTCAAATTTCTCCATTAATTTCTTAGTTTTAGGAAAACTAGAGAAATCTCCACTTTAAAAAGGATTCATAATAGGAGATGGGGCTTTAGCAATCAAGTCCAAAGCATGAGAGGTAGGAATTTCAGGTGCCTTTCCTTTATCAATGAGGTCGATAATAAGAGGATTAAAAGTGAGAGCATGGCTTGTATTAGCTTTAGTGTAAGTGGGTTCAACATGAGTAGGAGGAAGAGTGATGGTGGCATTGGTCATCTCTTTTACCTCTTTAATGATTGACTAGCATTGGATATTAAGAGCATTAGTGAAGTTAGCAGACTGGGCATTAAGAGCATTGGTAAAAAGAGTTAGCTTGATTCTTTAAGGAAGTGGTGAGTGGGGTTTAGAAACTCTCCTCTTGCCTCTTAAGGAGGTTATGAAGCAAGTGTTTATGGCATCTTGGTTAAAGAGGTTGGAAGTGTTTGCCATTAGTACTTTAAAAGAAAAAGGAAAAGGGTAAGAATTTACATTCAAAAAGAGAAAAGGGTGTATGAGTGCAATGGTATGCTAGGGAGAAGAATGTGAAGAAATTTAATAAGTGTAGTTATGTGTTTTAGGGTGACAGACCATCGGCTTTTTGGCTTTTAAGGTTCTTGGGTTTTATTGTTGAGTTTCTTATTTCATGTCATGTACGCATGACAATTTTTATGATGCATTCCAAAAAAACATTCATGGGTAGATGCATAAAGTCTTGATTATTACGGTACGTAGACCTTATGGTCAAAGGCTAGGGCAACATAAACAAGGGTGAATGGTGGTTTGGTTAAGGGTCTCTGTCCCATTAAAGCATCGATATATCTAACCATATGTGAGTCTAGAAGTCTGGTGTGGGTCAAACAGTATGGATTGTTGGTTACACTACTAAAATGATCAGACATTCATCGCATGATGGAATGCTTTTGCTATCTCCCAACATACTCAAAGAGAGTTATCTAGCCAATGCTACTCACCATCCAAAAGTTTTCTTATTAAATAAGGGTGGGCAAAGAACCTTCATTATATAAAGTGATGCATGAAAGTCAAATTAAACTTAATAAGCCAAATGGAGATTATTTTTGGAGAAAATATGAAACAAAGAGTAATCCTCTTATTTTTGTTTTTCCATTTAAAAAAAAAAAGTGACAACTAGTCCCCAATGGAGTCTCCAACTATGAGATCTCACCTAAATGCCCATCCCTTGCTTAATTAGTTGTCTTAAGGAAAGGCAAACAATTTTTGAGGAGGTTAAGGTACGAGTTTCGGTGCTCACAATTAAAATGATTATCATTCGAAAAATTAATTTTTGATTTTTGAAAAGGATTTGGGATTCTCCACCCTAATTTATTTAAAATGGAAAATTAAGGAAAACACCATTTGTGACTTCAATCTATTAATTTTTAATTAATTTAACCAAAAATAAAATCACTGGCTTTCAAACTAGGTTGAGCTCAAGGATTAGATTTTTTTAGTTTTAAATACTCTAAATTTGACTCCTAAGTTTAATTTGATTTAAAAATTAATTTCATGGATAATAATTATAAGATGACAATTAAAATGTATAAATATGACATAGTTATGAATATATGGAGAAATTAAGAAACAAGTAAACTCCAAGATAATTGAAGTAATTAATTACATCAATGAAATAATGAGATGCCTTTTTTAGCCCTTATGGGTTCTAGGAAGACCATAAATTC
The DNA here is from genome assembly GCA_947687605.1 of Reutealis trisperma. NCBI lineage: Eukaryota > Viridiplantae > Streptophyta > Magnoliopsida > Malpighiales > Euphorbiaceae > Reutealis > Reutealis trisperma. The sequence goes on from CANTUT010001012.1 coordinate 57,573, forward strand.
ACTTACAAGATACGAATAAGTCTATAGAAGTTAAAAGGGAAGGGAATTAGATGGGATTTGGATTTGCAGTTTGGATTTAAATTCCAAGTGCCTCAATGAATAGGGATCAAGATCCACGTAGTTGATTCCACAATTAAGTAGAGGGAGTTTAGGGATTAATTAAATTACTTTGACTTGATTTGGATTGTCTGGGTGAGGGTAAGATTTATACGTTCTTTGGCATGTGTGATGGGTAGAGAATTTTATTAGACCAAAATTCCATTCTATCAATATCGGGGAGTGAGAATCCTACTCAATGAGAGTGGATGAGAATGGATGATTTGATTAGTTGTGGATTAATAATTAATTAAAGTTTTTAATTAACCAATTAATTTTGATTAATTAATTAATTAAAATTAATTGGTTAATATAATTAAGATAATGTGATTAGGTGAATTAACTAATTAATTAAAAGGATTAATTGATTAATGTGAGGTGGTTAGCCAAACTAACTAAAATCAAGGAGAAATTAATTAATTTTGGGGGCTACTCAAGTAGTGTATGAAAGAAATAATTAGGGAGAGAGAAGATGAGTAACTGGATTACTTTCAACACTAACTCAAGGGGTGAAGAAAAATGAAGAAATAGAAACATATTTATAAGCAAATGAAGGTGAGGGTGTTTTAGAAAGAAGAAAAATGAAAATACACTTATGGAAAAAGAAACTTGAGAAAGTAGAGAGAATGAATTTGGACAGATATGGAGTTATAGCAATTGTCACATTATGAGGGGTTCAGGTTGAGTGGAATTTCTTACAAGCCTGTGTTAGATTTTGGGATTTATGCTCAGTGGCATGAGTTTTCCACTTTAGTGTTGGTATAGAGGAGTTGTGCCTACCTTTGAGGAGTTCAATGCCATTCTAGATACTGACCTAGAGGCTATTTTGGTGGTGCTAGAGTTCAGGGTCAGGCATTATTAGGTTTTTTAGCAGTTCCTGGATTTACCCTAGGATATGGCGAGTTAGATGGTTATGGAGGGTCAAGTGGATCTGACTCCTATTATTGAGTTTTAAGATCCCAAAGAACAGGAGGATCTAAAAAGGTAGAGGTTGAGAATAAGGACCCTCGTATCTTATTTGACAGCCAAATATCTATTTTCCTGCTCAATCGGTTAAGATGATGCTAGAGTGGCAGGTTTGGTGCTGTAGATGAAGCAGAGCCACTCTATTGCTAGTGTTATTTTTGGCATAGACACTACTAAGCTTGGATTGCCTCGTGTAAGGCTTGGAGAGGTGGATTGTCTCTTCGATGATTCTCCAAGTGAGAAATGTTGGTATGTTTTCTAGCTTTCTTTTTGTGGGCATTTCATAGGTGTATGATTTTGAGTTTTATGTTATTTTACATGTTTGGCTAATAGGCCACTTAAGGGTAATTTCTCCTTCTGCCAGAAGCCCACACATCATTACCTAATACTGCATGTGGTCCATCTGTTCATCGAGGCTTGGTTCGAGAGTGGGTAGGATCATTGCTGGAGCTTGCCTTAGAGGATATACTTTGGTACTGTCAATGGTACAAAATCATATCATTTATTACTATGAACCACAAATATTAAGTAATCTATTTTCCAGGTCTTTGTTGGATGACCTTTTAACAGGGGACAAGGGTTTTGATGTAGATGGATCAAACTCAGGACATGTCCCTAATTATGCCTTTCCTGGAGTTTGTGTAAATCATCCCCCCTATAAAGGGAGGTTGGTTAAGGAGTTATTATGTAGTATGGTTTGATAGCAGTATGTGCCCTAGGAGCCATATAATAGTTATGTAATAGTAGATATTAATTCCCATTAGCATAATAAATATATTCATAATATGAAAAGGGTTTCATATTGTTGAATATAGTCCTTAAGCATTTGTAAGAAGATCTATTCTCAAGTGTTGAGAATATGGGAAACAAATCGCTCTTATACAAATATTTTAAATATGTTCATGGTCATAAGATTAATGACTGGGCATCATTAATTTTAGCAGACCATCACCTCTATTTTTTTTCTATAATTAGTATGTGATACAGATGATTATAGAGGCCGTGAGTCTCATGTTGCTTGACATGTAATGTCAAGACAAACATATGGATATTCATAAGATGAATCGTCGAACTGTGACATTAGATGATAATAATATGAAGTTTTACTACTTGTTAATTATTTATCATCTAGGTCATAATAGTTCATATAATATTTTGACCTGAGGGATACTATATCTCATACATAGGTAGTTAGAATTTATTACTACTTACATAGATGTACTATTTATGTACGGATATATGGCATGTGATAGTTCTAATTTGTTATGTATGGAGGTAAGTGATCACCAAGATAGAATTCATCACCTCGAGTAAATGAGGTTAAGATCTTATGCTATTTGGTTATTCTTGACAAACTAAAGCTCCTAGCCAGGACAGAAAGATTCACTAGAAAGAGTTTCTAGTAGGAATCTAATCTCATCAAGAATTAGAACCAATATAAAGACATAGAATCGAGGCACATTAGGGTTTCACATAAATCATTACCCTAGCTGAGATTGGGATATTTAATGAAGCGATTCTAGTGCATGATAATTTATGATCGATGGTCCATGTGATGCTTAAAGTTATTAAATATAAACATTCATTTCTAATTAGGTAGTCATGACATGGAATGTTAGCTATCACTCACGACTTATGGTACTAAGTGTGAAGTGGGGATTTCACATTAGTAGAGAAAAATGTTTTCTCATTCCCATTGCTAATTAGACATGAACCTAGAAAGTCATACACCCAATAGTGATCACCTTCCAAGTGTGCAAGGTTTACCATAATAATTAATTAAAGTGTTTAATTAATTAATTAGTGGTAAAATGATTAAACATGTAACTAAACTTACAAGGACCCTAACATGTCCTGATGTTTAAGCTATGAAAGGTTTCTATTTAATTAAATCTTAATTTGTATATGATGCAAATGAGAAAGATTAAATTGAAAATTGATTTGGACTAAATCAAAGATTTATTAATTTTAAGCTTAGTGAAAACCATTAACACATGAGATGTGGCCTAAGCCCATATGTGATATGGAAAAGAGGCAATTTAGGGGTTAGAGAAAATTCACTATTCATGAGCCCTATGTGATGGGTTTAGGGGTTAGAGAATTTTCTACTAAGTTTAAAATTATAATCATATATTTTGGCTAATAGAAATGTCCATTTCACCCGTATAGGATAAAATGGTCATTTCACCATTTGAAGAAGCAAAGTTCACTTTTGCCCTTTCACCAAATAATGAGCTAAAAGAATATAAAAATATTTAAGTCTTTATGAAGACTTAAGGGTTAAGTCTTGGAAACAATATGAAAGCTATGAGTTTTATGTTCTAAAATTAGAGTGAATATCATTTTTGAAGTTAAAGCAATTTGAAGAGAAAGAAGTTGAGAGAAAAAGAAAAGAAGAAATAGTTTCCCAAGTTTTCTTTTAATCTCCAATTCTTTTTCTTAGTTCTTTGTGAAAGAACAAAATTGCTAGCAATTTGAAAATGATCTTAGTCCAAAACAATAAAAGAAAAACCTTATCTTCCTAAAGGATTTTGAGGGAAAATCTGGAATTAAAATTGGGCAACCAAGAGAGGGATTCAAGAACACCAAAGAAACTAAAGGAAACTTAGAGGTGAGCTAGGTGTGGATGATCTAGAGGCTTCACACTTGGGAAGCTCTTCAATAAAGAAAGAAGGAACCTACAAGATGTAATATGATTACTCTTCCTTCTTCTTTCTCTAGATATGTGTTTTACACACAAATTAATTGATTGCTTGAATGGATGTTTGACCAAAATTAGGTGAAGTGAAATTTTAAAATATTTGAAATTTCACCCCATCACCTTGCTTCCACTACATTTGGCTCCACCATTTCTTCAATTGGTATTAGAGCCACTTAATTTTTGCGTAAAGCCTTTGTATATGTTGTTTTGGAGGTTTTTGATTTGGTTGAAAAGGAGTTGTTGCACAAATGTTGTGCTTTTGCACATAGAATTTGCACTCGTGAATCAAATATAGTGACCTCTATTAGCAAATCGCGACTATGAAAATGATGTCGCACCCACAAATGAATGGATCAAAACAAAAGTTGTTCATGTCAATTTAGAGAATTGCAATAGCGATTCAAGTTTCGCTCCCGCGAAATCAATATAGTGGCCATGAAGGTGGTCGCGATTTTCACTATGTCTGTACCTAACTTTAATTTTTTCCAAAATTATTTTAGATTTATTTTTCAATCAAATAAATTGCCATGACTTAAATATGATTTTAAGCTATAGAAACCTTGAATATGTGATATTCAAAATGGGTTTTTTGCAAATGTTCCAAAATTTGGAAATGTTCCAATGATGAACAACATATCTATAAATGCAATTGTTGTATATATATGTTTTGTTGTTGTTTGATAAGCATGAATTGTTGATCATGGATTTGGAAACCATAATGTATGATTTCTAATGTGGACTTGTAATAATTAATTTTATTATTTGATGAAATTTAATTAAATGTTAAATACTCATTTAGGTTGTGAATCAATTCCATTAAGCCTATAAGCTCTTTTTTTTTTTTTTTTTTTTTTTTTTTTTTTTTTTTGTAATCTCACCTTGGAATGCCAAGGTTACTAATGTACATATGGAGATGTGGAGATGCAAGAATAAGAAGAGGTTCAACGCATAAAGATGTCTAGTGGGAGCATGAAGATACAAGTTTTGCAATTTTATGTTTGTAATTTGTATAACCTAAATCCCATATCCATTCCTTGTGACTAGGAAGTGGATCCATAGAATCCATGATCAAACCTATGTGTATGTTGTCCATTTTATGAAATATATATGTGATATATATGAATGCATATGATGTATGTTCAAAATGGATAATGTGCAAAATGAGACTAATCTATAAAGCCTAAAAATCTTCCAAAGAAAATAATGAGTCATGGTTCTCCATTACAGCAATAATTCAAGAAAAATTTAAAACTTATGTCATCAGTTATGAATACATAAGGGTGATATATTTGGTTTGTATGTTTTCTTGAAGTTATTGTAAAGCATGTAATGTTACAAGTATAGGATACATTGTATGTCAATAATGATAATGAGTATCTGAGACATATAATGTTCAAATCATTATACTTGTTGATCCAATGGGTTTGACTTGACTAGTGTGAAAAGCCAATAATGACAATGTGTATTTGAGGTAAAAACACTAGGAACCAGATTGATTGAGCCTCATAAAGAGTTGTGATGAACAAGTGTTGTTCACTTTTTAGATATCAAAATTCCAATAATGACAATGTGTACCTGAGGGATTTGTGATAAGCTAATAAGAATTCAATCACCTATTAGAAATCCACCCCAACAGGATTTTCGTTTCCTATTTGGAAGTATAGGATTCGCCAAATTAGTAGGATTACCATTTTGATTGAAGACAAATCATTATGGTAGCTACACAATTACATAAGTTATTAATTTTTTTATTTTCTGCATTTTGATAATATGAAATTGACAAACCCACCTATGAATATGTTTAATTCTTTTAGGCTCATAGGGCCTAAATCTATGGTCCTTGCATTTGAGTATATAGTGTATGTATTCAACTTGATTTGTTCTTGGTCTTTTAAGAAAAGACTACTCTAAAGGAACATATCATTCAGACTACTCCAAAGGAACATATCACACTAAGTGCAATGGAAACAAAATATTGGATGAGGTTGATGCTATATGATTGTTTTTTAAGTCAAGGGTTGCAAAACAACATATAAGCATAATAAGACTCCAAGTAATTATGCATCATCTATAAGAGTTGTATGATGAACATAAATACACTGATTAATATGAGATATTAAGGTAGTTATTTTGTTTGAATATGAAGAAAATTATAAAGAAAGAAAAAGGAAAAGAAAAGAAAGAAAAAGGAAAGGAAAATAAATTGTAAAGGAAGAAAAGAAGAAAGTGTTTCTTCTTGATCTTCATAACTTTATTTTTCTTTATCTGCTGCATATTTTTCATTCTTGTTCTTATTCTTACTATTCAACTAGTGTAAGAAATTGGAGAAAAGAAATCAAAGAAGAAAATGTTTCTTCTTTAATTTCTTATTCTTCTATTTTTCTATCTAGTATTCTTTGTGAAAGAATTTAAATTGTGAGAAACCTCTTTTATTTCTTATTAATTTTAATTAAACTAAATTTGGGATTAATTTCATGTGATGATTAAATTCATCAAACAACTAGAGAGTCTAGATGTTTTGATGAATAATAAGTTTCAAATAGTTTAATTCTTCAAATTCATTCCAAATTTCCATTAGATGGAAAATGCACTTTAAGGTAATAGAAAAAGTTTCTATTATAAATCCTAAAAGGGAAATTGCAAGGGACAAGTCCATAGATGATGCTATAGCTGACAAACGAAAATGTTTCTATTGTCAATGTTATGAATATTGGAAAAGTAATTGTTCTGAGTATTATGAATACTAAAAGAGAAAAAGAAGGGTAAACCTTGTGGAGGTAATTCTATCTCCTATTACTATATTCCAATGATTCAGATAGTTCATCTATTGCTAGGATTCATGAAATAGGTGCTTTTGTGCCATATGTATGATTAGAGTATGCAACGGAAGCATGGAGATTAGATAAAGTGATTTTGAGAGATCTAAGGGGCAAAGTGTTTGTTTCCAAAGAGATTTTAGAATACTTCATGATGATTTTAGAAATCATATTTTATATGTCTTGTATGTACTTAATGATGATTTTAAAATCATGTTTTGTAAATCATGTATGTATTTCATACTCAACCTACATTATTATGTAACTTCAAGGAATTATGAATTTTGTTAATAGAAAAATGTTTGCGTGGTTTATTATGGTAATAAACTTAAGAGTATGAATTATATATTTGATGTATTATTATTAAGTTAATAATAACAAAACAACTCCAAGTGCTTTTATGATAATGCCATAAAGAACTCCAATCTAAAACCACTATGATTTCTTTGATTAGTTTGTTTAGCTAAAGATAAGACAACTTAGTTGGATAACATGTGTCATTATCCATTAGGGTGTGAACTTGTTTCAACTTAGAAGTATAGTATCTAATGCAAAAACAACTAGATCACCTTTGGTTGGATGAAAGGATAGAAATTGAAAAAGTTTTAGAATTTATGCATACAGATGCATCAATACCATTTGTGAAATGATTAGTGGGAGTTTTTCCTAATTCATTTTATTTATCTATATATATGATATTAACCCATTCAGAAAAAGGTAAATAAAATAAATTATTCATTCGAATTTTTGAATCATTCAAGAAATTCAAGATGAAAATGAAAATAAATATTAAGGATATTTCTTGCAAAAAGGGAAAGAGTATCATAACCCTTTGATATGATCCAAGTGGGGAGAACTTGACTATCAATTTTTGAGAAATTTCCTCAATATAAAATTGGCATATAGTCATAATTCTTTTTGAGAAAACCATATGTGATGGTATACTCAAAAGAATAAATTACAACATATATGATATGATGTAATAGATGATGAACTATAAAAGTTTTTGTTTATTTCATTATGAAAATTTACTAATAATAGCATAATATTCTTAAATAAAATTTCTTCAAAGTCTATCTAATCTTAATTCATATATGATATAATATGGATAGATATCAAAATTCTTACTCATAATTTAAATTGAGATATCTAGCTTATTTGATAAGCTGAAGTTAGACAATTGGAAGATAATTCTAATTAAGATAAGGTTTGTTGGATATCGATCCTAAAGTTGGTTTAGGATAGTATTTCTATCTTTTGCATAACAAAGAGTTGTTAGTAAAGATGTTATTTCTTGATAAAGTATTTATTTAAGAAAGTGACATATTAAGAAAGATGAAATGATTGGATGTATGTCATCCAATAATATCCAATAAAATGATCAAAATAAATTTGATCAACTATGTAAAAAGTCTAAAACTAACTAAATGTTTTATCTTTATAAGCTGTTAAAAGCTTAGTAGAATATCTAATTTTTCTATAAGATATGATTTTCTTTATATAAATACATAATAGTTGTATATTCATGATAAAGTAAATCATGAGATAGTAAAATATCAAATCTTTGGAAAAATATAATTTACTTTATTTGAATGCAAAAAAGTTATATGTTCATGATGAAGCAAATTATGAGATGATTCTATTATAGCTATAAATGATATAGCAATGCATAATGATTATGAGTTTGACATGTAGATGTCACTACTAGTTTTCTTTCTTTAGAAAAGAAAACATAATCATGGAATAAATCTAAAGGCTTAGAGTCTTAAGAAAATTCCAAAGTATGCAAAACCTTAATAAGTTGTATCATCGCAAGATGAATCCTTAATATACAAAAGGATAGTGGGGGTATCCTCACTTTCAAGTTTTGTACATAGATATCACATTAGTTTGTAAAAGTATTAATATATTTGCATTTGTAGAATGGTTTTACCATTACTTTCTTCATTTAGCCTTGAGATAAATATTTTAGATCCTTGTTAATTCATATCTATAGAGATATGTTAAATATATCTAAGTCAATATTTGGAAAGGGTGTTGAAGAGTTCAACATGCTAATTGCAAAAGTTTTATTTCCTACAATTTCGATATCCACTTTTTGAGAATTGATTCCCTAGATACCTAAAAAAAGTATGGCATGGATTCCTTATAGTATGACTATAAGAAATCTAAATTATACAAGAGTTATATAATCAGCCGAACATCGAGAATGTTGTTAGTATGACTAACATATTCTAATCCTATCTAGGATTAAACTATTCGAAATATAATCAAAATTATTCTAAAGTACTTGAGAATTATTTAAGATTTAATTTTAAGAAATAAAGAATGTTACTACATAAATGATAGAGAGTTTACCATTGGGATTGTAGTTATCTGTGATGAAGACATAATTTGCTAGAAAAGTTCTAAGCAAATTGTTGTTGCAACTTCATTATGGAAGTCAAATTTACTACATAGGATGTTGCAAATAAGAAACTATTTTGGATTCAGCAGTTATGAACTGTTTTAAGAGTTTCTTCATTACATCACTAGATCTCTCTACTGTGATAATAATGGAGCCTTAGCTTATGGTAAAGGAACTCGAGTCTCATACTAAAATCTAGAATATTTCAAAAGGTTTTAAGATATTATCAAATCAATTATTGGAATAGGGCATTCTAGCCTTGTAGAAAACAACGTTTACCATTAACTTGGTTAACCCATTGAATAAAGCCAAAAGTTAATAACAGCTAAACTTCATCTTGAGAAGATGAGTTTCTAATACTAATCAAAATGGCTCTAGTGCAAGTGGGAGGTTGATAGCAGTATGTGCCCTAGGAGTCATATAATACTTATGTAATAGTAAATATTAATTCCTATTGGCATAATAAATATATTCATAATGTGAAAAGGGTTTCATATTATTGAATATAGTCCTTAAGCATGTGTAAGAGGATCTATTCTCAAAAATTGAGAATATAGGAGACAGATCACTCTTGTACAAATATTTTAAATATGTTCATGATCAAAGGATTAATGACTGGGCATCATTAATTTTGAAAGACCATCACCTCTATTTGTTTTCTATAATTAGTATATGATACAGATGATTATAGAGGTAGTGAGTCTTTTGTTGCTTAACATGTGATGTCAATACAAACATGTGGATATTCATAAAATGAATAGTCGAACTATGACGTTAGATGATAATAATATTAGGTTTTGCTACTTGTCAATTATTTATCATCTAGGTCATAATAGTGCATAGAATCCTTTGACTTAAGGCATACTATATCTCATGCATAGGTAGTTAGATTTATTACTACTTACATAGATGTACTATTCATGTATGGATATATGGCATATGATAGTTCTAATTTGTTATGTATGGAGGTAAGTGATCTTCAAGATATAATTCATTACCTCGAGCAAACAAGGTTAAGATCCTATGCTATTTGCTTATCCTTGATAACTAAAGCTTCTGGCTAGGACAGAAAGATTTACTAGAAAGAGTTTCTAGTAGGAATCTAATCTCATCAAGAATTAGAACTGAGATAAGGACATAGAATTAAGGCACATTAGGGTTTGAGATAAACCATTACCCTAGCCGAGATTGGGATCTTTAATAAAGGGATTCTAATCCTTGATAATTTATGATTGATGGTCTATGTGATATTATCAACTATAAACATTCATTTCTAATTAGGTAGTCGTGACATGGAATGCTAGCTGTCACTCATGATTTATGGGACTAAGTATGAAGTGGGGATTTCACAATAGTAGAGAAAAATATTTTCTCATTCCCATTGCTAATTAGACATTGTAATAACTCACACCCACCCTAGGAGTTTTCATGACCATTTACTTGAATTTAGAGTTATTAAGACAAAATGTGTGCTTTTATGAAAATTCATGTATTATGTGATTGATGACTATGTGGCATGTTAGATGAGTTCTAATATTCACAATATGAATTATGGCTATGGACTAAGTGATTTATATGAATTGCATATGTATAAAATAATTTATTTCATATAAATTGAATTTTCATGCACAAAGTGATTTTTAAGCGTAAAATAATTTTTATGAGCATTCTTAAAATATATTTAAATAAATATTTTGGGGGAAAATTTTAATGGAAATAATAAGAAAAATATTTTATTTTTAATTACCTATAATCAGCTCCAAAATTAATTAAAAGGCCTAAATACCCAAAAGCCCACTACACCAAAACACTCTTAACCTAGCTCATTAAGGATAATCTTGGAAATTGCCCAAAACCCTAGATATATTATATGAATTTCAGCCAGCCCTTCATTATAGCAGCCACCATTCTATTATTTCATTATTTTGATAGAAAAATTCTCTCAAAATAATTCTCTATACCGAAATTCACAAAATACCTTCAAACTTTACAATTTCGCGACCGTTTCATAAGTTTTTCCTTTCCTTTCAATTTGCTATTTGATTTTTATAAAATTGATCATAAGAAAATTATTTTTGAACTGAATATTTACTGATTTTTATTGATTAAACTAGGCCTAGGTGAATTCTTGAGAGAGAAACCAATTTTTCTATTGAAAACACCAACCTCTCTACGCGATTTCTTCAAAGCTAAATTCTATAACTCAAAATTGAAATTTTCATGCATAAAAACTACAGGGGGATTTCAGTATATTTGTGTTCTAAATGTATTTTTGATGTGCTTAGATGAAAATATCAAATTAAATCATATTTTTGCATATTACTGTAATGACTGAAAAGTTTTGAAAAACAACGAAATTCAAGATTTTCATCCTAGAACTTGAAAGTTGGAAAATTCTATGATTTCATAATTGAATGGCTGGTGATTGGTGTGTTTTGGGATTCTATATTGATATTTGTTGTGTTTGGATGGGAAATAATGATTTAAATCATATGTTTACATATTACTATAATGAACGGAAAGGAAGAAAAATTCATGATTTTCACTCTAAACCCTAAAATTAGAATTTTCATGCATAAGAAATATCTATGGCTGCTGATTTGTGTGTATTGATGTTCTAAACTAATACTTGTTGTGATTGAATGAAAAATAATGGTTTAAATCACATATGCGGAAAGTAAGAAAATTCAGGTTTTCTATTTGATAGTGTATTCGGCGTACGTTGGGATTTTTATCCCAATGTCTATAATTTTTATATAATATATTTTAATTATTATTGACATGTATATATAAATGATAAATATTTAAATTACATATTGGTTGAAGGAATGACTCTAGATAAGGCTACAGACAATTTGGTATACTTAAGGTATCTTAACCTTATGTTGTGATTAAAATGTAAATGTGATTGAGTAATATGGAAATGGGATTTATGATGAGTTAATAATGAATTAATGATCTTGAATTTATGAAGAGATTGATTGAATGAATTGGTCATAAGAGATGAGCATGGCACTTGAAAGGCTATTGATAAATTGACATGTATGAAAGTGTTAAGTGAACTAAGATGATTGCTATAGAATATTGATTTTGAAATCATGACATTTTTTTTTTTACTTTGGAAAAGTCATAGTATGAATTATAATGTGTTCAAATATGGGCCTACCAAGGCTAAGTGTGTAAGACTTTACAAGCTAATGTGTTATGTGCAAGTGATGAGTGCATTTCTATATGTAACTCTAAGTGTATTGAATGTTATATGTGCATGGGATAGTTATGGGATAGGACAACATGATGATTAAATAAATACTAAGTATTGAATTAAATATTATGTTAGAGCTTCAGGAGTTTTAGAGGTTTAAGGGCAATGAGTACTAGAAGCAAAGGAACTACAAGGTGAGTAAACACTATATGCAAGTTACAAGTGCAAGCTATCATGTTTTGTGAACCTTTGAACCCAAGTTTTTTTCTTTTCTATTTTAATAATTTCTTTGTAAGCTTGGGTTACTAAAGGATAATTGGTCTAAAACTATTTTTTATTATCCCATGATAATACCTTTATGATTATTTCACTAACTTTTTTTTTTCTTGAACTACACTGTTGTTTAGCTTTTGTTAAATAAGCTAAACTTCTATTGCTATTATGTTACACGTGATTGTGTCCTACAATGCTACTATTACCTTTATATATTATGAATTATGTTACGAGTTATGTGTAAATATGGCAGCAGCCTTCACTTTACATGTTATGAGTTATGTGTGCACATGGCAGCAACCTTCATTTTACATGCTATGAGTTATGTGTGAACATGGCAGCAACCTTCACTCTATATATGTTATAAGTGGACAAGATAGCAATCTTCACTCTATATTATGTTAAGAGTGGACAAGGCAGTAGCCTTCACTCTATATTATGTTGCAAGCGGACAAGGCAGCAGCCTCCATTCTATATGTTATAAGTTATAGGTTGATTTTTGTAAACCTTGTTAAATCACAAGCCATGAACTATGAATCATAAATTATGAACTATGAGCTATAAAACCTTCTAAGGAATATATGTTATTGTATAAGTAGTATTGTTTACTCATTGAGATCATCTATCTCACCCCTTTTCCTTGTGTAGTTCTAGGTGAGCATTTTGAGGAGGCAAGGTGATAGCTTAAGCTACCTACCCCGCTTAAGAAATTTCCTTGTCAAAGTTATAATAATACCATGCTATGATGAGTCTTTAGATGCTCCAAGAGTTATTATGGATTGTATTAACGTGTATTTTTAGCTTCCACAACTTAAGGTTTTTCCTTTATAAAAGGTTTTATTAAGTTAATGTATAAGGTTCAGTACAATCCTAGGCAGTATTTGTATATGTATAAGTGGATTCTATAGGCGTGGGTGACCTTATGTCTCCCATGTTCTAGGATCGTCATGTCTCTAAAGTTAGGATGTGATAAAGGTGGTATCAAAGCTGTAGTTTTAAGAGTCTAGTTTAGACTTGTCTATTTATTGGGATGGCTAAGTATAATCCTCGAGCATAGGAATCTTCCTATTATGTCATTTGTTGTCTATCGCTAGTTTAGTTCTGCGAAATCCTAATAAGTTATAATACTCTTTGTTATTGTTTGCTTGTGTGCCTTTTGATTCCTTTATTAGATGACCAAGAAGATTACCCTTGCTCAAGGATCGCGACCTAGGGCACCGCGAGTGGCATGCAAGAGGGCATGGCAAGAGATGATCAAGAAAGTTGTGCCCATGATTCACAATAAGGAAGAGAAGGTGCCTAAAGAAAAGGACCTTGAGGAGTATTTTGACCATGATTGGGTGTATAGTAAGATTGAGAAATTGGAGAGTGACTATTCAAAGTTGAGGGAGGAGAATTAATGTCTTAGGCTTTTGGTTCATACCTTGAGGGAGGATGTGGAGCAGTTTAAGACCAGAGATGTTGATCAGATGGATGACCACACACCTGGAGATTCTAACTACTCACCATCTAGGACTTTGCTCTCGATAGGTCATGCACCGAATAAGGATTTACTCTACTATAAGTGTCATGGCTTTGGTCACATTTCTGTTAATTGCCCTCTTATCAATTACTTGCTTGAGTTACCATGGAAACTAGCTAACATCTGTCCAAATGAGGGGCATAGTTAAGGTTTGTGCTAGTAGTGGATGACTATTGGCCTAGGGTGAACAATTTATACACTGCGAATAATACGAATTGATTGCTTAGCAACTAAGTATGGAATGATTTATTTTATTGCCTATAACATGATTGACTTATATAGGATAGGGATATTTATGATGCTATAAGTTATATGTTATATGATTATGATACATGATACGTGCTTTGATATAAATGCTATGTGATATATGCTATGCAATATGTGATCTAGAATGTTATATGATGGGTATTCCTATAAAGTGCATGATAAGTATGATATTATGATGGGGTTAGATGGGTTAGAAGGGACTTAACACTAAATTCCCTTATCTTGATAATAGAATGCCTCCCAAGAAGAAGGTTTGCATAGCTGCTCATCCTGTTGGGCTTAGTGAGGATGCCATCTTGGACACTGCAGCGAATGCTGCCTCTACACCGGCAAGGTTAAGAGAGAGATCCAACTCAAGGGCACCAACCATAGGCTCTAACAAGCAAGTCTCTTTGCAAGAGGTTCATGTTATGCACTAGGAATTGAGAGACTTGTGCAAGAAATTAGATGAGCTGTGAGCTCAAAGGCGAGAAGTGTCACCAATACAAGAAGGAAATGGAGTTCCACCACTATGGTAGTGGCACCTGCTTGAAGGGAGAGGAAGCGGCTACCTGACAAAAGGATGACTGTTTCAGAGTTCAAAAAGCTTCAGCCACCTACCTTCTATGGTAAGGAGAGTGATGACCTATATGAATTCTTAGATGAGATGGACAAGTTAGTCCACCAACTGTCTTGCTCTGATACTAGAGTGATTGAGTTGGTAGGACTCCAACTCAAGAAAGAGGCATGGTATTGGTATGAGAGAAACATTAAGGAAGGACTTTATGGAGCTAACCCACCCACGTGGGTAGAGTTTAAGCAAGAAGTGATGGACCAGTTCTTGCCTGAAGGAGAAAGGTAAGATAAAGTGCTATAGTTCGAGCAACTAAAGCAAAAGCGTAGAATGTTGGTATCGGATTATGCTAAGGAGTTTAACCAACTTAACAGATACACTGTTAGCATCGTGCCTACTGAAGCTAGCTGTGTCAACCGCTTCTTGAAAGGATTGATAAAACCTCTATTCAACTCATTGGTGGCAACTGAATTTCTGACCTTGGCTAAGCTGATAGATAAGGCTAAGATAATGGAAAAGAGATATAAGGCAAAGAGGGCTAAACTAGAATGTGAGCGAAAGGGGAAGCATGAGAACAAAGGACATGGGGGCCATCATAGAGGGGGAAGAGGTCTAGTGATGGAACTGTCAACAATAAGTTCAACAATTGGACGGCGTAATGGTCAACCAAAGTAAGGTTTCCCCACTTGTGACCAGTGTGGTAAGAAGCATCTTGGAGCTTGCTGGAAATTCTCTGGCACATATCTGAGATGTGGTCAGATGGGCCACTTCCAGAAAGACTACCCATAAAAGAGAAATTTGAAAAATGTGACCTCGACACCTCCACCACCTAGACCATCTCAACCTCAAGAGAAAGGAGCCAAGAATAAGAGTCACAACTGAGACTCCCTTTAGTAGTAGGTAACTGTTAGTCTAGTGGCATAGGACATATGATATGAATGATTTTATATGACTACTTAGCTATTTGGCTTTGGTTTGATCCTCTTTTACCTAGGAGATTATTGACTTTTAAAAATGATAGGAGAGCTCATTATGCTATAAATTATGTGTTACATGATTAGGATACATGATATATACCATGATATGTGATATATGTTAGGTGATATGTATCTTGTGATGTGATATTATATGATGGATGCTCATGTTAAAGGCATGCTAAGTATGACATTTTGATATTGGGGTTAAGTGGGTTAAAAAGAGAAATGGACTAGGTTTTGATCCAAGTTAGATTAATGACTGACAGGTATAATGTTATGAGGTACAAAATGCTTACATGTAACAATGGTTTGATATATGAAATATATAGAGTTATTAAATGATAATTATGATTAAAGCCATAAGAAGAGAAATGATGGTTAATAATGATCAGTATGAGAATGAAATAAATCAAATACATTAGTAAACGATATGAAGTAAGTGAAGTATATTAAGGAATTATGGCTTAGATGCTACCATATAGACTAGAACAACAAGAATGTTAGGGATTTCTCTGTCTCTGATGTAGATATCAAGTATAGTCAAAAGAAGAATATTAATCTAGTTTCATTTAAAAGAAGAAGGTATTATTCCCATTTGAATTTCCAGTGCAAGATGCTTGATTGATTCTAGTACAACGCATTCGTTTGTGTCTCCACATTTTGCTAAGAGTCTTGTTAGAAATAAGGAATTAATTGATGAACACTTAGTAGTGTCAACTCCTTTGGGAATGATGATGGAAGTAAAGTATATGTTTAAGGACTGTGAGGTAGACATGGATGGATGGAAACTTCTTGTGGAGTGTTAGAATTTGGTGTCCTAGAATTCAATGTGATCTTGGAATGGATTAACTATATGAATATGGAGCTTATATGGACTATAGAGAAAAGCAATTAAAATTTCAAACTAAGGATGGGAGATATTGGTGTATCAAGGAAATACCTATAATTAAGGTCCACTAGCATAATCATGGAATGGATGGGTGTACCTAAGAAGTCGAGGTAGGGATGCAGCAGAAGCATTCCCAGCTTCTTCGAGAATGTATAAGTAAGTATTTCAAATTTGAGAATGAATTTCTTCAAGAATGGATAGGCAAACAACAAACAAAAGATATTGATTAATTCTATCTAATCTAAAATACTAAAGTTTTATTGTTACTTTAATTAATAACAATAATAATGAATAATAGAATTACAATTCAGAATTAATTTTGAACTATAAAAGTTGACAACATATAAACACATGCAATGATTGGAGAATATGACTATCAGTCCTTAAAAGCAACTCTCATTGTCAATTAAGGGTATTTTCATTTAGAGTCTACAAGCACTCTCATGACATTGTAGAGATAAACAAAAACCATTAAGTTCCATACCAATTCTTTAACCCCTCAAAGTGGATTTCTTGTCTCCAGGTACTTTCCTATCCTTTAAGTAATTTCAATTGCATTTCCACCAAGATGCCTTAACTCTCGTTGTGAACAAAATGATTAACAAGTTATATATGGTGATCAAGCATACATAACACAATGTAGTACTCAATTGAAACTAAATCATTCATGCATATTAAGAATGTAGTTCATAAAATTAATTCATTATTGCAATTCTAACAACCTATTAGAATAAGTACATGGTAAAATATGTCATAGAAATAATGCAAGCATTCATTATTGAATAGTAAAATAAAGATAAAAGAAAGGAAGAAAGATTGATGAATGAAAACTCCTTTATTCTTCAGGAAATGACTTGCACAATTCTTGAACTTGAAGTGCCTTTTTGGAAGGACACTTGATACAAACCAAGTACTTAATTCTAATAAGGTGTTTACAAGGATTTCAAGTAAGTTTTTCCTATCTAATACAATAGCATCTCCCTTTAAAATGAAGCCAAATCTAAGTATTTATAAGCCTCAAGGTGTCCCAAGAAGTGCCACTTTGAAAAAGGTGTGTTTGTGAAGAGATGTCATGAAAGGGTGCTATAACTACTTGGCACAGGGGGAGGATGACTCGGCACCACAGGCTGCTGTAACTAGTCAGCACAAAAGGCTACTGTCACGACTCACGATAGCCTGGGATGAGTCGGCACGGTCTTGTCTTGGCTAATCCTTGCAAAACTTCTTCCTTTTCAAGCATAGAACCCTTAATCCTTTAAGAGTTACCTAGATTACTTAAAGAACACTTAAAAACAAGATTAAAAGCACCACTTTAAAGATAAAATTCATGCATTCAAACATAAAATTAACTATTAATTGATTAGTTTAGGTATACATATTTGCATCATATCACAGGGGTTCTGGAAAAAAGTGTTGGTTTGTTTATTAATTTAATTTTGATTCTTAAATTAATAAATTTTAGATCATTTTTGTTTTAGACCTAAAGAGAATTTTAGATCTGAGTTTAGAATTTTGAAAATGGACAAAAGGAATTATACCTTTGCTTTCCTTGATTTTCAGATGAATGGGGCGAGCTTTAGTTCTAGATCTAAGCTCCACTTCAAATTTAGGACTTCAAAGTTAAACCTTAAATAGTGAAAGGTTAGCAAAATAGCGTAATGAATGTAAATTAAGAAGAAATTGAAACAATAGCTTTTGCATCAAATTTTAAGCAAAACTTAAGCACAACAAGCAGAGCAATATAGGAGAGTTTTTGCCTTGGAATTCCCCCAAATGAGCTGGAAGGAGGCTTTATTTATTGAGCTGGTGAAGGGGGCACCGGTGGCACCGACGGTGGCACTGGCAGCTTACTGATGGCACAGGCAGCACCGATGAGTTGCTGGACATCCAGGCGACACAGATGGCATGCCGCCCGTATCGTCAGCACACATTTCATGCCACCTATAAGGCGGCATGCCTAGCGCGCGCCGACCAGCAGGTTCGACCTGTTTCCTACTTTTTCATCCGTTTCTAGTTCAATTCAATTCCAATTTGAGCCTGGTTTGATTCTATGAGTTCATGAATGAAAAGCAGTCAACTGGAGGTGAAAGATTTAGGAAATTTATTTTTCAACGGGGTGCTATCCCACACCGTGCAAGGGGCGCTGCCCCCTTGACCCCTGCCCGCTAACCAGCTAGCGGAACTACCATATACGTAGCGCACTATTCTTAGTAGGTGTCAAGCTGTAGCCGGATCATAAAGGTGCAAATTTGAGGGTTCATAGGGAGTTATTATGCGAATTTTATTTTAGAATATTATGTTGGTGACCTTATTTGGAGTCTTATTATTATTTTCCTATGGATTGTATTAAAGTATATTTTTAGCTTCTACAACTTAAGGTTTTTCCTTTATTAAAGGTTTTATTAAGTTAATGTATGAGGTTTAGTATGATCGAAGGTAGTATTTGTATATGTATAAGTGGGTTCTACGGGTGTGGATGACCTTATGTCTCCCTATGTTCTAAGACCATCATGTCTCTAAAGTTGGAATGTGACAGACATGAATCTAGAAAGTCACACACCCAATAGTGATCACCTTCCAAGTGTGAAAGGTTTACCATAATAATTAATTAAAGTGTTTAATTAATTGAATAGTTGTAAAATGATTAAACATGAAATTAAATTTATAAGGATCCTAGCATGTCCTGATATTTAATCTATGAAACATTTTTATTCAATTAAATCTTAATTTGTATATGATGCAAATGAGAAAGATTAAATTGGAAATTAATTTAGACTAAGTCAAAGACTTATTAATTTTAAGCTTACTCAAAATCCTAACACATGAGATGTGGCCTAAGCCCATAAATGATATAGAAAAGAGGCAATTTAGGGGTTAGAGAAATTCACTATTCATGAGCCCATGTAATGGGTTTAAGGGTTAGATAATTTTTTACTAAGGTTAAAATTGTAATTATATCTTTTGGCTAATGGAAATGTCCATTTTCCCCTAAAGGATAAAATGGTCATTTCACCATTTAACAGCAAAGTTCACTTTTGCCCCTTCACCAAATGATGAGCTAAAAGAATATGAAAGGATATTTAAGTCTTTGAGAAGACTTAAGGGTTAAGTCTTGGAAACAATATAAAAGATATGAGTTTTATGTTCTAAAATTAGAGTGAACATCATTTTTTAAGTTGAGGCAATTTTGAAGAGAAAGAAGTTGAGAGAAAAAGAAAAGAAGAAATAGTTTCTTTAAGTTTTCTTTAATCTCTAATTCTTTTTCTTAGTTCATTATGAAAGAACAAAATTGCTAGCAATTTGAAAATGAGTTTAATCCAAAATAATAAAAGAAAAACCTTGTCTTCCTAAAGGTTTTTGAGGGAAAATCTTGAATCAAAATTGGGCAATCAAGAGAGGGATTCAAGAACACAAAAGAAACTAAAGGAAACTTAGAGGTGCGCCAGGTGTTGATAAAGAAAGAGGGAACCTAGAAGAGGTAATATGATTACACTTCCTTCTTTTTTATGTCACATCCCAATTTTGGAGATGTAACGATCCTAGAATATGGGGAGACATAAGGTCACTCACACCTATAGAACCCACTCATGTATATAATAACACTACCTAGGATTATACCAAACCTCAGGCATTAACTTAGATATCTAATAATACAGGAAACTTTAACTAGCAGAAGAATAGTTTTAAAATGTTTTAAATACAATCCATAAGAAAGGAACATTTTAAGACTCCAAATAAACTATCAAATGAATAATATTCCAACAATGAAACTTCTAGAGCATCTAAAAGTGACTCTTCATATTACAGTACAATGAAAGACTTGGACAAGGAAATCTACCAAATGTAGTAGATTGCTTGAGCCATCACCTTGCCTCTTCATAATGCTCACCAAGAACCACACAAGGAAAAGGGGTGAGCTAGATGATCTCAATGAGTAAACAATATAGCTTATACAATAACACATATCCCTTAGAAAGGGCTCATAGCTTATAACTCATAATTCATAATTCATGATTCATAGTTTGCAATTTAACAAAGTTCGCGTAAATCACACATAGCATGTAGAGAGTGAGGGCTTTTGCCATATTCATTCGAACACACAGAGGAGAGGTGGCATTAAACTAAATTCCAACTCCTAACATATAGAAAAGTGAGAAATTGATCAGGCATCATGGCTAGAATCGCCCCTTCTAGCTGAGGTGGATACGTTACCCCTATAAATTGTGTTAAAACTGTATGCATAAGTTCTGATGATTACCTGCTTTGGCACAAGGATTTCTGCATAAATGGGTTTATAGGTACTATAACTAAAGCTAATGGCAATCACTTATAGCAATATCATTAAACAATGTAATCACATGTAACACAATAACAATAGATGTTTAGCTTTTTGAATAAAAGATAAATAATAGTATGGTTCCAAAAAGAATATAAGTAAGGGCAACAATCGCAAAGGTTCTTTATTATCATTAAATAATCAAAATGGTTTTGGACCAATTGTCCTTTGGCAACCCAAGCTTAATAAAGAAATCATATAGTTGTTATTGAAAATAGAAAAGAACTTGGGTTTCAAGAATTTCAAAGGTTCACATATCATGATAGCTTATACTTGTAACAACAACATAATGTTTACTCACTTTGTGGTTCCTTAGCTTCTAATTGCTGTAGCCCTTAAACATCTAATACTTCTCAAGCTCTAACATAACATTATAATTCAATACTTAGCATTTACTTAACATCATGCTATCCTATCCTATAACTACCCTATGCACATATAACATTCACATATACTTAGAGTTGCACTTAGAAGTGCTCTCATCACTTGCATATAACATGTTGACTTTTTAGTCTAGCACACTTAGCCTTTTATGCTCACATGAAAACATAATAACTCATGCTAAGACTTTTCTATATCCAAACACAATAAATCATGATCTTAATTTCAATTCAATTTCACTTCCAACTTGTCACACTTAATACTTTTCGTATACCTTAACTTAATAAGTAACCTTAATGGTATCATGATTATCTCTTTTGACCAAATTATACAATCAATTTCATAGTCAATTTAAGATCATTAATTCACAATCAACACATCATAAGTCCTAATTCCTATGTTACTCAATCATGTACATATATTAAGCACAATATAGTAGTTAGGGTTAGGAAACCCTATATAGGCCGAATTTCTCCAGGCTTTGTCTAGAGTTACTCCTTTAATCAACATGTAATTAAATCATATATCATTCATATACATATGACAACAATCATTAAAATATACATTAGAAAAATTATAGTCATTGGGATTAAATTCGCAAGGTAGGCTGAACCCCCCTATGGAAAAAATCATTGATTTTCTTGCTTTTGACCCTTTCTGATCATTAAAGTAATATGTAAACACATGGTTTAAACTAATATTTTTCATGCAAACATAACAAAATTTATTTTAGAACATAACCATATAGGAATTGGCACCCCTTTATGGAATATATGCATGAAATTTCCAACTTTAGGTTTTAGGTTGAAAACCATGGATTCTCTTGCCTTTCTACTTTCTGATCATTATAGCAATATACAAAAATATGATTTAAACTAATATTTTTCACCTAAACACAACAAAAATCAGTTTAAAATGCATCAATACACAAATAGGCACCCCCCCCTTATGCAATTGCATGAAAATTCTAATTTTTAGGTTTTAGGGTTCACTTTTAGTACATGTGCAAAGAAAGAGTTGTGTTTATGGTAAAAAATTGATTTCTTCTTCAAATAAAATACCTAGCTGAATGAAACATCAATAAAATAGTAAATATATAGCCCCATATCGATTTCTCATGGTAAGTAATCAAATAGTACATTGAAAGAAATGAAAAACTTGCGAAAATTTCAATTTTTATTTTTATTATTATTATTATTATATTTTTAAAAAAATTATTTTATAGGGGAGGGGGAGCTGTCTGGCAAAGCAGATAGAGAGAGAGAGAGAAAATGGACAGCAACTTTCGACCGATGGATTACTGCCTTTTGG
The DNA here is from genome assembly GCA_947687605.1 of Reutealis trisperma. Lineage (NCBI taxonomy): Eukaryota > Viridiplantae > Streptophyta > Magnoliopsida > Malpighiales > Euphorbiaceae > Reutealis > Reutealis trisperma. The sequence goes on from CANTUT010001012.1 coordinate 80,270, forward strand.
TGATCGGAATAGTGCATGTGCTAGACCATTGGAAAGAGAAGGCCGAGATCTTTCCAATGCCACCTAGATCACTACCAAACGAATCTGCACTCACTGCCAAAATAGTCACCAGCCAGCAACTTCTGAGCTACATTCCATCGACTTTTCGACTTCCATTTTCAACGATTTTGGTACCGTTGGACTCCTCATTTTTCCAACTTTTATTTGGTATATCATTTATAATTTTTGGACTAACTTGAAATTTTGGTCGAAATCTGGCGATAGACGGCAGACCGAAATAGTTTTTCTAGCCAACCTCTGACAAGCAGCAGATAGCCAGAAAATGTGAATCCTCACTTCAAAATGAGATTTTTGATACTATTTTCATCAAAATCTGATGTTAAATAGTTTTTCTGGCAACTTTCCGGTAAGCGACGATCAATTTTCTGAATCTATTTCTAGTGATTTTTTTGTAATTTTAGAATGTAATAGAATTATTTGATTAAGTGATAGAATAGATTGGTATTCATTTTAAAATAAGATTATTAAGTTAATTAGTTTAGATTTGTAGTACAGAGATCGATAATAATTGAATCGAAAGTTTTATTGTGGGTTGTGAATATGAGATTTGTTACATCTCAATCTGATTGCAGTGATTGGTATTTAATTGGAGATTTTTCTTAGAGAGGTAAGTTATGAAATATATTGATACACAATAACCTACCATAAATAATTTATTGAAATTCCTATTGAATTAAATTGAATTAAATTGCTTATTGACTATTATTGTTATTATTGATATCAGCCTTTGAATCCATAATATTATTCATCATTGAATTTTCATTTTATTTTGTTAACTTATTATAATTGCTAAAAATTATTTATTGATTAATAAAGGACCACTTGGGTCGAATTGTTTATTTATTATTAAAAGACCACTTGGGTCTAATTGTTTATTGATTAATAAAGGACCAGTTTGGTCTAACTATTTATTGAATTATCAAGAAACCACTTGGGTCTAATTATTGTTATTGTTCCTACCAAGCTATTGACTGAGTCATTGACCATATGTATGACAGAACGCCTTACTAATGGAGGATATACCATTAGACTGTGTGCACTAGTGATCCAACTGATAGGGTCAAATATGTCAGTGTCCTACCTAAAGAGGGCTATGTACTCTATGCGTATGCTCGGCCAAACATATGTAATGAAAAGGGAGAAGTTACTATCCTTATTGATAAGTTATGATATGATATGATATGATTCATTGGTTCTGTCTCTTTGGTGCCATTTCTTCTGGGCACATATATGTTATTGTTTCTATACCTATTTTGTTATATATGTTTGTTGTTCAGCCCTCATGTATGGTTATATTTCATAATTTATTGAGTTGAAAGCTCACCCATCTTTATTGTGGATTTTTCAGGTACTAGAGTAAAGGAGGTTAGATATAGAGAAGATTAAGCTCTTGTAATCCTTTCCTCTACAAGAAGCTAATTATGTAATAATTTAAATTACTTTATTTTGTTTCAAGTATATATGTTACTCTAAGTACTCCGTAGTAGTTAAAAGGATTTGGAGATATTTATTTTGTTAATTGAATTATAATGGAATATATATATATATATATATATATATATATATATATATATATATATATATATATATATATATATATATATATATATATATATATATATATATATATATATATATATATATATATATTGGAATTGATTTTTAAGTTGATTCAAGGAGTTTATTGATGTTATTGGGTTCTACAGGTGTATGGTAGTCTTAAACTTACCCTTGCCCTAGGACCACCGCATCTTTGAGAAATCGGGGTGTGACAGAGGTGGTATCACAACAAAGGTTTACAACTATAAAGATATTGTAACCTACGTAAATGCATAACTATGAGAAACTACAAAGAATATAATTCCATCACGTCATCGTTATGTTTTCTTTAGGACTAGATCTGCGTATATTGTTATGCTAAGAATCTCAGTTGCCTTATTTCTTATCAGTTTATGGATATTCCTCCTTGTATGGACATTGCTGTCCTAGAAGGGTTATTCATTTTGAATAAGGTTATGTTAGTTGAGCAGTTGACAATAAAGAGCTAGAAGTTGATTTGATAGAACTACTAGTGTAGTTTGATGTAATCTTGGGCATGGATTGGTTGTCCAAGAATTTTGCTACCATTGATTGTCAAGATAAGAAGATAGTGTTTAGACCTCCTACGGGAAAAGAATTTGAATATCAAGGAGGTCGGAGTGAAGTACTGTATAATCTAATCTCTATTATTGGGGTAAGAAGATTGTTAAGAAAAAAAATGTAAAGGGTATTTGGCTTTCATTGGAGATACTGAGTCTGAAGTAAAAGGGATAGAGCATATTCCTATTATTAATGAATTTCCATATGTGTTTCCTGAAGAATTGCCGGGTTTACCACCAGAAAGAGAGATCAAATTCAATATTAAAGTGTTACCCAAAACCAGTCCGATTTTCATACCTCCTTATCACATGACACCAGCTGCATTGAAGGAATTGAAGATGCAATTGTAAGATTTGCTTAACAAGGGGCTAAATGGGAATTTTAATAGTAATTAGAATTAGAAGGATGGAATATTAGGTTATGAATATATATGTGGTTTGAAGATCATAATGAATGATATATTGTCCAAGGAAAAAGATAGGATAAAAAATCTCAAAAGTATAGTGTTATGTAAAGAATATGATATGTTAATTAGTTGGTAGTGATGGTAGAATGACCAAAGACTATGTTGATTGATGAACTAAGTGAAACTCTTTAACACTCTGTGATGTGGAAGATAAAACAAATTTAAAAGTTATAATTTGCTTCAAGAAATTAGAGCATGTGAGATATTTAGTGTAAGTACAATAAATGTTAAATATATGTAATTTTTAGAGATAAGGATAAAAAGGGAAAAGATTAAAGATAAACAAATAAAGCCAATGCAGAGATATAGATACTGAGCTTTGGAATTGATAATAATAAGTTTATAGAATTGATAGTTGAGATCATATATTATATGAATAGATCTTATGAATTATGGGGCACATGTAGTTAACGATATTAAAGTTATTTAGTGGAACTTATCACAATAACAAGTGATTTTGTTATACATAAAATTGTGATATATAAAGATATGCATTATATATATATATCATAATTTTATGTATAACAAAATCACTTGTATATACATACATACATACATACATATATATATATACATATATATATATATATATATATATATATATATATATATATATATATATATATATATATATATATATATATATATATATATATATATATATATATATATATATTATGAGGGTTGATGCAACTAAGTATATTAATACAATTGAGTAAGATGGTTGTTTGTGTTTAAGGTGAATAGTTTAAAGTATTGTTAGTGTACTCTAAGATTTAGAGTACAAGTGGTGGAAGTTAGATATTTGAAAGTAAGATAAGGGTTACAGAACATAACATTTTAATATGACCTTGTCGTGTTTTCTCTGTTATAAGTGTACCATTGCTCTATGTCTAAGTGTTTAGCTTCCACTTAGTGCATAGTTTAGGTCTTGATATGAAGTGTAATAGATGGTGTTAGAATTAAAGATGAACTAGTTCAAATGAGATAAAAATATTAATTGAGGAATCTTAATAGATGGTATTCGGGAATGAAATGATAGATTAGACTAATTAATTATTATGTTCTGATAAGTTCAAATAATTTCATGATAAAGGGATAAATAGTACTAGAAATGGTTAGTATGTATTAAATAAGAGTAATTCTGTGAATGTCAAAGAATTAAATTTTGGAGTAATTAAGGTGATTAGTAATGATGACAATTTTAATAATATGAGTACTGGCTTAAGGTTTTATATAATTATCAGGAATTGATTAAAAATTATAAATTCTTAATGTTTGTATGATTATTTTAGTGGTGTGATGCTTGAAATCGTTTGCTAAAGAAATGCTTAAGGTAAGTTAAAATATGACTACTATTTATAAACGGCTAGAAGTATACAGTGTAACAGATATATATATACATGAGATAATAAGCCAGTAAATTATTAAATGACATTTAGAATGAAAAGGGAATAAAATAGAATTATAAAGAAACTATGGTTATGGAATTATATGTTGAAGTTATTTTGAACTAAGAAGATCATCAATGTATGTTTATGGGAAAAGTATGAAAATTAATGAGATGGGATTTATGATTTGATTGTTAATATTTGATTTGAATATTAATAAGGGTATGAAGAACAATATGTTTAAGATTATGTGTAAGATTATAATTAATTTGAGTTGAAACTAGGAAGCGATGTGATATAAAAGATGTATAGGTACTTATTAACCTTTAGGTTAATAGATTTAATTGTTAAAATGAAATTTGATATTAATAAAAAAAATTTAGAAATATATGATTGAAGAGGATAAAGATTGGACATTGGTGGTGAAGTTTAGGTGAACAAGATAGATAAATTAAGAAAAATCAAATGTACAATAGAAGGATGACGAAATAATTAAGAGAACAAGTAGATTGGTAAGATGTGAATTGCAATGAATAATAAGGCTAATGAATCTATAAGTTTGAGATTAAAGGATAAAATAACTAATGTGATGGGAATGTAAGTGGAAGTTATAGAACAAGAGAAAATATATGATAGAAGAATATGAGGTAATTAGTGAGAGGAATTGAATATGATTCTTTAAATTAGTTGCTCAAAACTACCTTAAGTGAACCCTTTGAGTATATATATATATATATATATAAGAACAATTAAGAAATTATATACCATCAAGTTTAGAATCTTCCTTGATGTTAATTGAAGCTATCTTTTATGATAGAGCTTTAATATAGATATGTTTAGATATCACCGAATGAATGCGATTTAAGTATGAATGAGTATGAATGAAATATGGGTGAGGTAGATATTGCAAGGATTAAGATTGATGTAAGAGTTAGATTTAAAAAAAAAATGTACACATTAAGTCTTACATATGGAATCAATTGATTATGGAAAAATTATGAAATAAGATAAAAATAAGGAGTAAGATTGTGATAAGATTAAGAGATTAGACTACATAACAGAGAAAGTATATATGTATATGATGAGATAGTAAGAATTCATGGTGTTCCAGTCTTTATTATTTCATATAGAGGAACATAATTTACATCGAGATTCTGGTAAAAGTTACATGAGTCACTAGGCACTCAATTGAACTTTAGTACAGCTTTCCACCCTCAGACAGATGGCCAATCAAAAAGAACCATTCAAACTCTAGAAGATATGTTGAGAATGTGTATTCTAGACTGTGGAGGTAACTGGGATAAGCATTTACCTTTGATTGAATTTGCTTATAACAACAGTTATCATAGTTTAATCAAGATGGCTCCTTATGAAGCATTGTAGGGAGAAAATGCAGATCTTCTATCTGTTGGGATGAAGTTGGTGAGAAATTCATAGAAGGACCTAAATTGATTCAGTATACTTCAGAGAAGATACCTCTCATAAAGGAAAGATTGCAGACAGCATTTAGTCATCAAAAGAGTTACGCCAATCTGAATAGGAGAAATTTACAGTTTGTCATCGGTGATCATGTATTCGTGAAGATCTCACAAATGAAGGGTGTTATGAGATTTGGTAAGAAATGTAAATTGTCCCCTCAATATATTGGTCCTTTTGAGATTCTAGATCAAGTGGGAGATGTTTCTTATCGGTTGGCATTATTGCCTAGTTTGGATAGTGTTCAACCTGTGTTTCATGTTTCGATGCTTCATAAATACGTTCCAGATCTGTCTTATGTTCTGCAATATCAACGGTTAACTATTAAGCAGGATTTGTCCTACGAAGAAGTCCCTGCAGCTATTGTTGATAGATTAGTGAAGAAGCTTTGTAATAAGGACATTCCTATGGTTAATGTTTTGTGGCGAAATCTATCTATACAAGAGTGTACTTGGGAGAGTTTCCAAAGTATGTTAGAGAAGTACCACATTTTATTTTCAACTATTTGAAATAATATTGTATTTAAAAGTATTGAATTATTGATATTTCAATAACTGTTTTCAATTATTACTTGACTACCCTGTTAAAAAAATTCAAGGATGAATTTTTTTAAGGGGGAAAGATTGTAATATCTGAGAAAATTTTATTTTCACTATTTGATTTTTGGAGTATTTATTTATTTAAATTTAATAAATATTCTAATTAGAGAAATTTCAAGAATATTTTATAGCAATATTTAATTATTGCTAATTGGTAAATATTATTTATTGGTATATTTTTGTTAATTTCAAATTAATTCAAGAAATTAACACCTAGTTATTATTTATTTATTCAAAAATATTGTGATTTCATTATTATTGAATTTTATTAAAAATTTTTATTTTTAATAAATTATTGATTAGGTTAATTTAAATTTTGGTATCAATAATTATTAATTATTTTAGTGAAATATTATTATTAATAATTTTTGAGAATTATTATTTTGAATTTATTAAAATTGTTATTATTATTTTGTTATAATTATTATTAAAAAAAAGTGAAATGATGATGATGATTATTAAAAAAAAAAAAAAAGGATATAATCATTATGTCCCCAATGGGAAGAAGAAGGGAAAAAAAAAAAAGAAAAAAAAAAGAAAAGGAGGAGATAGCATCATTGCTATCCCCGACATCATTATTATTATTTTTATTATTATTATTTTATTATTATTATTATTATATTTTAATAAAAATTAAAGGGGAGGGGGAGCTGTCTGGCATAGCACACAGAGAGAGACAGAGAGAGAGAGGAAGTAGAAAAAGAGAAAGAAAATGGACAGCAACTTTCGACCATCTGATCGCTACCTTCCAGTGATCAAAATAGTGTAGTGCTAGACCATTGGAAAGACGAGGCCGAGATCTTTCCAACGCCATCTAGATCGCCACCATCTGCCACCAGACGAATCCGCACTCACCGCCAAAATAGTCGCCGACTAGCAGCTTTTGAGCTAAATTCCATCAACTTTCTGACTTCTGTTTTCAACGATTTTGATGCCGTTGGGCTCTTCATTTTCCAGCCTTTATTTGGTATATCATTTGTAATTTTTGGACTAACTTGAAATTTTGGTCGGAATCTGGATGTAGATAGCATATCGAAACAGTTTTTCTGGCCAACCTTCGACAAGCAGCAGATAGCTAGAAAATCTAAATCCTCACTTCAAAACAAGATTTTTGATACTATTTTCATCAAAATCTGATGTTAAATAGTTTTTCCAACAAATCTTTGATAAGCGACTATTGATTTTTCAAATCTATTTCTAGTGATTTTTTTCTAATCTTAGAATGTAATAGAATTATTTGATTAAGTGTTAGAATAGATTGGTATTCATTCTAAATTAAGATTATTAAGTTAATTAGTTTAGATATGTAGTACAGAGATCGATAATAATTGAATCGAAAGTTTTATTGTAGGTTGCAAATATGAGATTTATTACATCTCAATTAGATTGTAGTGATTGCTATTTAATTGGAGATTTTTCTTAGAGAGGTAAGTTATGAAATATATCGATACACGGTAACCTACCATAAATGATTTATTGAAATTCCTATTAAATTAAATCAAATTATGTTACTTATTGACTATTATTGTTATTATTTATATCAGTCTTTGAATCCATATTATTATTCACCATTGAATTTTCATTTTATTTTGTTAACCTATTATAATTGCTAAATATTATTTATTGATTAATAAAGGACCACTTGGGTTGAATTGTTTATTTATTATTAAAAGACCACTTGGGTCTAATTGTTTATTGATTAATAAAAGACCACTTGGGTCTAACTATTTATTGAATTATCAAGAAACCACTTAGGTCTAATTATTGTTATTGTTCCTATCGAGCTATTGACCAAGCCATTGACCATATGTATGACAAAATACCTTACTAATAGGGGATATACCATTAGACTGTGTGCAACAGTGACCCAACTGATAGGGTCAAATATATCAGTGTCCTACCTAGAGAGGGCTATGTACTCTAGGTAAGCATACGTAATGAAAAGGGAGAAGTTACTAGCCTAATTGATAAGTTATGATATGATATGGTATGATTGATTGGTTCTGTCTCTTTGGTGCCATTTCTTTTAGGCACATATATGTTATTGTTTCTAAACCCATTTTGTTATATATGTTTATTGTTCAGCCCTCATGTATGGTTATATTTCATAATTTATTGAGTTGAAGGCTCACCCTTCTTCATTGTGGATTTTTTAGATACTAGAGTAAAGGAGGCTAAATATAGAGAAGATTAAGCTCTTGTAATCCTTTCCTCTACAAAAAGTTAATTATGTAATAGTTTAAATTACTTTATTTTGTTTCAAGTATATATGTTACTCTAAGTACTCAGCAGTAGTTGAAGGGATTTGGAGATATTTATTTTGTTAATTGAATTATAGTGGAATATATATATATATATATATATATATATATATATATATATATATATATATATATATATATATATATATATATATATATATATATATATATATATATATATATATATATATATATATATATATATATATATATCAGTAGTTGAAGGGATTTGGAGCTATTTATTTTGTTAATTGAATTATAGTGGAATATATATATATATATATATATATATATATATATATATATATATATATATATATATATATATATATATATATATATATATTGGAATTGATTGTTAAGTTGATTCAGGGAGTTTATTAATGTTATTGGGTTCTACGGGTGTATGGTAGTCTTAAACTTACCCTTGCCTTAGGACCGTCACATCTTTGAGAAATCGGGGTGTGACAATGTGCTATTCAATATAAAGATTTAAATACGCTATTGATAATTGATTTAAATTTCCAAAAGTGTTATTGGCAATCACTATCAACCATTTCTCTATCATATATATATATATATATATATATATATATATATATATATATATATATATATATATATATATATATATATATATATATATATATATAAGTCAGCCAAATGTTCTCCTTTTTGATAAACGTTGAACAGCGAGCCACATAATCTATGGTAGTATAGTTTTTACTCACTGAGTCATAAACTCACCTTCCCATTTCAAAATTTTTCCACAAGAAAATTAAAGAGTGACTAGTCCAAGCTCAAGCATGAGTTTCGCCTAGAGATGACACAGATGTTGAAGTACAAGTTTCTTTGAAGATGTTTATTATATTTATTTATATGCAAGTATATGTATGTTCTATTTAGTTGCTCCATAGAAATTGATGTTTAGTTGTCTTATTATTATTATTATTATTATTATTATTATTATAAGTCAGCCAAATGTTCTCCTTTTTAACAAACATTGAATAGCGAGCCACATAATCTATGGTAGTATAATTTTTACTCACTGGGTCATAAACTCACCTTCCCATTTCAAAATTTTTCCACAAGAAAATTAAATAGTGACTAGTCCAAACTCAAGCATGAGTTTCGCTTAGAGATGACATAGATGTTGAAGTACAAGTTTCTTTGAAGATGTTTATTATATTTATTTATATACAAGTACATATATGTTCTATTTAGTTGTTCGGTAGAAATTGATCTTTATTTGTATTATTATTATTATTATTATTATTATTATTATTATTATTATTATTATTATTATTATTATTATTATTATTATTATTATTATTATTATTATTATATAATATAATTTGTTTATGTAAGATATCATTAGGCTCTTTCCCTTGTGTACCAAGGGTGATGATTTTATATATGAAGATTGGCACTTAAAAATGTAAAAGAATTTTTAGATGTTATAAGTGAGAATAGTAGACTAAAAGTGGATGGCCTATAAGAATAGATTACAATATAGAGATAAGAAATATATATAAATTAACCGATAAATATTATTGATAAACATTAATAAGAATACACATAGAATTGTAATATGAGATGGTTAATGTAATTTAGGTTATGATCTTTGGCATTGTTGATGTGATTATTGCAATTTAGTTTGCTTGGTACCATAATGAATTTGATAGCAGATAAGGGATTGTACGGGTTTTTGGTGCCCTTATGGCCACCCATACCCTAGGACCGTCCATCTTAAAAGTGGGATGTGACATATAGTTAGACATCTAAGATAATTCTTATGGTTGATATCCAATGTGAAATCATAAGAATTGACATTTTCTTCTCATTGCAGTAAATAAATATTAACTATATATGGAGTTCCAATATTTTATATTTCTCCCAAATGATCTTTTTCATACTCATATTTAAACTTAAAATTTGATTGCAGTTTCTTTTTTTTCTTTATCATTGTAATATTATCCATGCATGCCAAAGCACAATAAAAAAAAAAAAAAGTTCAAAAATATAAGAAAAATAAACAAAAAATCAAGGCAAAGAAAAACATATAATACAAAGAATATCTTAAGTTGGAGGTTGGAGAAGATCCATAAACATTATCATGTCTTGGGTAGGGTTGTAGCCTTTAATCAAGGTGCCACAATATTATGCAAACATATGAAATTTGTATATTTACCATTTGGTGTAGCATTAACAATAAACTACACCTTCCAAAATTTCAATTCTTTATCTTTTATTACAAAACTAAAGATCCTAAAATCATTGGTAGCATAACCTAAATTAAGCGAGTAAACTAAGAATGAGCCAATTCAATAAATTAGTTGTCTAATCTTCTCAGGAATATAATATGCTACAGGACATGATCAATTTCTTTGTTGACCATCTAAAATATTTCATAGTAGGAAAAATATATTATTATTGCTGCTAATTAAGCCACTCAGAAAATGAGAGTCATATTTCTATTAAATGTTATTTCTTGATACTTTATCTATAGCTAGACATTTAAGATACTTTATCTATAGCTAGACATTTAAGATAATTCTTAAGGTTGAAATCCACTGTGAAATTTTAAGAATTAAGATTTGCTTCTCATTATAGTAAATAGTTATCAAGTATATATGGAGTTCTAGTATTTTGTATTTTTCCAAAATAATCTTGTGCATACCAAGGTTTTAAATTACTGTTTGTTTTGAGTTTTTAAGGGGTTCGATACATTATTTACTTGTTACATATATCCAAATGAGAATTAGCCTTAATGATGCTGAATTACCTGATACACACTGATACGATCGTTATTTAGCAATAAAAGTGTGACATATCAGTAAAAAAAATTATTATTATTACCATACTTTTAAATTTGTTATTTTATTAATCTAAATTATAAACATATCATTCAACAAAGATTATTATTTTATATTTTTTATATCTTTCTATTTTATTAATGTAAATTATTAGTATATTATTTTTTGCATTATTTATATTTCAATGTATGCAGAACATTATTGATAATTTTTACAAAATTAATTTTTTTGTATAATTTTTTAATTTGTGAGTGCAAATTATTGACTGAATTTTACATTTTAACTATATTTTATCTTTATATGTTTATTAATTCATGAGAGATTTTTTATCACTATATTCATCTTGTATAAGATTTTTTCCCCGCATGAATTAATAAAATAAGATTGATTTATTATTATTAGTTATGTAATTTGAATATCTCTAGGATAAACTATATTTATTTAAGTATTTATCAATTTAAAGTATTACATTTTGTATATCATGTCTAACAGCGGCTGATTAAATCCAATTCAGTCTGAGTCAGTCAGATTCCATTACACTGATTTTGATACCGATATGGTATATAGTACCGCTATTTAAAACACTACTCCATACTCATGTTTAAACTCAAATTTTAATTAATTGCGCTTTTTTTTAATCATTATAATGGTTTCCACACATACCAAAACACAATAACAAATTAAGAAATATAAGGAAAAACAAAAATATGAAAAGGGCAAAGAAAAACACATAATATCTTGAAGTTGGAGAGCGGTGAAGATCCACTAATGTTATCATGTACCGAGGATAGTTATAGCCTTTAATAAAGATGCCTTAATATTATACATGCCAATGAAATTTGTATTTTTATCATTTGGTGTAGCATTAACAATAAACTCCACCTTCCAAAAATTCAATTCTTCACCATTAATTACAAAATGAGAGATCTTAAAACCACTGGTAGCATAACTTCAATCATGCAAGTAAACTAAAAAAAAAAGGTCATTGAATAAATTGGTCATCTAATCTTTTTAGGAATAGAATATACTACAAGACATGGTCCTTTTTTTTCTTAACCATGTGGAATGAAGTATTCCATAACACAATGAATATAATGTTATTGCTTCAAATTAAGCCACTCAAAAAATGAGATGTCATATTTCTATTGAAAGCTTTTTCTTGAAGCTTTATCTATAGCTAGACATCTAAGATAATTCTTATGGTTCATATCCATAATTAAATCATAAGAATTGAGATTTGCTTCTCATTGTAGTAAATAATTATGACCTACATATGCAATTCCCGTCTTTTATATTTCTCCAAAATAATGTTGTCCATACTAATATTTGAACTCAAATTTTAATTGAAGTTTTTTTATCATTATAATATTTTCCATGCATGCCAAAAACACAATAAAAAAAAGTTAAGAAATATTAGGAAAAATAAAAATAAGATCAAGGTAAAGAAAAATATATAATACAAAGAATATCTTGAAGTTGGAGAGCAGAAAAGATCCATAAACATTATCATGTCTCATGTAAGGCTGTAGCATTAAATAGTCATGCCACAATATTATGCAAACATATGAAATCTGCATTTTTATCATTTGGTACAGCATTGACAATAAACTTCACCTTCAAAAATTTCAATTCTTCATGTTTCATTACCAAATTAGAGATTTTAAAACAGTTGGTAGCATAGCCTAAGTCAAGCGAGTAAACTATGAATAAGGCCATTGAATAAATTGGTTGTCAAATCTTCTCAAGAATATAATATGCTACATGACATATCATTTCTTTCTTGACCTTGTGTAATGAAATATTCCATAACATGATAGACATAGTGTTATTGTTGTTGGTTAAGCCACTCAAAAAATGAGACATCATATTTCTATTGAATGCTTTTTCTTGACAATTTATCTATAGCTAGACATCTAAAATAATCCTTATAGTTAATATCCAATGTGAAATCATAAGAATTGAGATTTTCTTCTCATTGCAGTAAATAAATATCAACTGCGTATGGAGTTCCAATATTTTATATTTTTCCAGAATAATCTTGTCCATACTCATATTTAAACTTAAACTTTGATTGTTATTTTTTTTTTTATCATTGTAATATTTTCCATGCATGACAAAGCACAATTAAAAAAAAAGTTAAGAACTATTAATAAAAACAAACATAAGATCAAGAAGTTAAGAACTATTAATAAAAACAAACATAAGATCAAGGCAAAGAAAAATATATAATACAAAGAATATCTTGAAGTTGGAGGGTAGAGAAGATCCATAAACATTATCATGTTTAAGGGAGGGTTGAAGCCATGAATAGTGGTACCACAATATTATGTAAACATATGAAATATGCATTTTTAGCATTTGTTGCAGCATTGACAATAAACTTCACCTTTGAAATTTCAATTCTTTATCTTTCATTACTAAATTAGAGATCTTGAAACAATTGCTAGCATAGCCTAAGTCAAGCTAGTAAACTTGGAATGAGGCAATTGAATAAATTGGTTGTCAAATCTTCTCAGGAATATAATCTGCTACAGGATATGATCCTCTTCTTGCTTGACCATGTGGAATGAAGTATTCCATAACATGACGGATATAGTGTTATTGCTGCTAGTTAAGCCACTCAGAAAATGAGACATCATATTTCTATTGAATACTTTTTCTTAACACTTTATCTATAGCTAGACATCTAAAATAATTCTTATGGTTGACATCCAATGTGAACTCATACGAATTGAGATTTTCTTCTTATTGAAGTAAATAAATATCAACTACATATGGAATTCCAATATTTTATATTTCTTCCAAATAATCCTGTCCATACCCGTATTTGAACTTAAACTTTAATTGCATTTTTTTTTTTTTTTATCATTGTAATATTTTCCATGCATGCCAAAACATAATAAAAAAAAGTTAAGAAATATTAGTAAAAAGAAACATAAGATCAAGGCAAAGAAAAAAATATAATACAAAGAATATCTTAAAGTTGGAGGGCAAAAAAGATCCATAAACATTATCATGTTTTATGTAGGGTTGTAGCCTTGAATAGTGATGCCACAACATTATGCAAACATATGGAAATTGCATTTTTATCATTTGATGCAACATTGACAATAAACATCACCCTCAAAGTTTCATTATCAAATTAGAGATCTTAAAGTAATTGGTAGCATAGCTTAAATCATGTGAGTAAACTAGGAATTAGGCCATTGAATAAATTGGTTGTTTAATCTTCTTAGGAATATAATATGCCACAGGACATGATCCTTTTTTTTTCTTGTTCATGTGGAATGAAGTATTCCATAACATGATAGATATAGTGTTATTACTACTAGTTAAGCCACTCAGAAAATAAGACATCATATTTCTATTGAATGCTTTTTCTTGATACTTTATTTATAGCTAGACAAGATAATTCTTATAGTTGATATCCACCGTGAAATCATAAATTAAGATTTGCTTCTTATTGTGGCAAATAATTATGAACTACATATAGAGTTCCAGTATTTTATATTCTCCAAAATAATCTTGTCCATACTCATATTTGAACTCAAATTTTGATTGTGATTTTTTTTATTCGTATAATATTTTCCATCAATGCCAAAACATTAAAAAAAAAGTTATGAAATATAAGAAAAATAACCATAAGATAAAGGCAAAGAAAAATATATAATACAAACAATATCTTGAAGTTAGAAGGTAGAGAAGATCCATAAACATTATCATGTCTAAAATAGGGTTGTAGCCTTCAATAGTGGTGCCACAATATTATGCAAACATATGAAATCTTTATTTTTATCATTTGGTGTTGCATTGACGATAAACTTGACCTTCCAAAATTTCAATTCTTTATCTTTAAGTACCAAATTAGAGATCTTAAAACAATTGGTAGCATAGCCTAAATCAAGTGAGTAAAATAGGAATTAGGCTAAGAAATAAATTGGTTGTCTAATCTTCATAGGAATATAATATGCTATAGAACATATCCTTTTCTAACCATGTGGAATGAAGTATTCCATAATATGATGGATATAGTGTTATTTCTGCTGGTTAAGCCCCTTAGAAAATGAGACATCATGTTTCTATTGTTTGCTTTTTCTTGACACTTTATCTTTAGCTAGACATCTAAGATAATTCTTAGGTTGACAAATGTGAAATCATAAGAATTGAGATTTTATTCTCATTGCACTAAATATTTATCAACTACATATGGAGTTCCAATATTTTAAATTTCTCACAAATAATCTTGTCCGTACTCATATTTGAACTTAAACTTTGATTGTGGTTTTTTTTTTTTTTTTCATTGTAATATTTTCCATGCATGCCAAAGCACAATAAAAAAAAAGTTAAGATATATAAGAAAAATAAATATAAGATCAAGGAAAAGAAAAATATATAATATAAAGAATATCTTGAAGTTGGATGGTAGAGAAGATCTATAAACATTATCATGTCTCTGGTAGGGTTGTAGCCTTGAATCGAGGTGCCACAATATTATGCAAACATATGAAATATGTATTTTTATCATTTGGTGTAGCATTAACAATAAAGTACACCTTCCAAAATTTCAATTCTTTATCTTTCATTACAAAACTAAAGATATGAAAACCATTGATAGCATAACCTAAATTACGCGAGTAAACTAAGAATGAGGCAATTCAATAAATTGGTTGTCTAATCTTCCCAGGAATATAATATGCTATAGTACATGATCCATTTCTTTGATGACCATTTAAAATTTTCCAAAATAGGAAAAATATATTGTTATTGCTACTAGTTAAGCCACTCGGAAAATGTGAGTCATATTTCTATTGAATGCTATTTCTTGATACTTTATCTATAGTAAGACATCTAAGATAATTCTTATGGTTGATATCCACTGTGAAATTTTAAAAATTGAGATTTGCTTCTCATTATAGTAAGTAGTTATCAAGTATATATAGAGTTCCAGTATTTTGTATTTTCCCAAAATAATATTTACCATACCAAGATTTTAAATAATTGTCGATACGTTATGTATCAGTAGTTTTGTCTAAGTTTTTGAGAGATTCGATACGTTATTTACTTGTTACATATGTTCAAATGAGAATTAGTCTTGAATGATGCTAAATTACCTAATACACACTAATATGATTATTATTTAGCGATACAAGCATGATGTATCAATAAAAAAAAATTACTATTATTATTATATTTTTAAGTTTTTTATTTTATTAATGTAAATTATAAACATATTATTCAAAAAGATTATTATTTTATATTTTTTATATTTTTTTATTTTATTAATGTAAATTATTGGTATATTATTTTTTACATTATTTATATTTTAATATATGCAGAACATTATTGATAATTTTTACAAAATTAATTTATTTGTATAATATTTTAATTTGTGAGTGCAAATTATTCATTGAATTTTACATTTTGACTATATTTTGTCTTTATATATTTATTAATTCATGAGGGATTTTTTGATAACCATAGTCATCTTATATAAGATTTTTTCCCCTCATGAATTAATAAAATAAGATTGATTTATTATTATTAGTTATGTAATTTGAATTTCTCTTGGCTAGACTATATTTATTTAAGTGTTTATTAATTTAATGTATTACATTTTGGATATTATGTCTAGCGGCAGCTGGTTCAGTTCAATTCAGTCTAAGTCAGTTAGATTCCGTTATACTAATTTTGATACTAATATAGTATTAAAAAACTGATCCATAATCATATTTAAACTCAAATTTTGATTGCAGTTTTTTTTAATCATTATAATAGTTTACACACAAACCAAAACACAATAAAAAAATTAAGAAATATTAGGAAAAATATAAGAAAAAGGCAAAGAAAAACATACAATATCTTAAAGTTGGAGAGCAGAGAAGATCCATTAACATTATCATGTAAGGAGGAGGGTTGTAGCCTTGAAAAGAGGCGCCACAATAATATATATATATCCATGAAATTTGCATTTTTATCATTTGGTGTAGCATTAACAATAAACTTCACCTTCCAAAAATTCAATTCTTCATCATTCATTAGCAAATTAGAGATCTTAAAACCATTGGTAGCATAACTTCAATTCTCAAGTAAACTAAAAAAAAGGTCATTGAATAATTTGGTCGTCTAACCTTTTCAGGAATATAATAAGCTACAATACATGGTTCTTTTCTTTCTTGAATATGTGGAATGAAGTATTATATAACATGATGGATATAGTGTTATTGCTTTTGAATAAGCCACTCAAAAAATGAGATGTCATATTTCTATTGAATGCTTTTTCTTGACACTTTATCTATAACTAGACATCTAAAATAATTCTTATGATTGATATCCACCATTAAATCATAAGAATTGACATTTGCTTCTCATTATAGTAAATAATTTTGAACTGCATATGGAATTCCCATCTTTTATATTTTTCCAAAATAATCTTGTCCATACTCATATTTGAACTCAAATTTTTATTGCGGTTTTTTTTTATCAGTATAATATTTTTCCATAAATGCCAAAACACAATTAAAAAAAAGTTAAAAAATATAAGCGAAACAAAAAAAAGATCTAGGCAAAGACAAACATATAATATAAAGAATATCTTGAAGTTGGAGGGCAGAGAAGATACATAAACATTATCATATCTTGGATAGGGTTGTAGCCTTGAATCGAGGTGGCATAATATTATGCAAACATATTAAATCTATATTTTTATCATTTGAAGTAGCATTAACAATCAACTACACCTTCCAAAATTTCAATTCTTTATCTTTCATCACAAAACTAAAGATCTTAAAGCCATTGGTAGTATAATCTAAATCAAATGAGTAAACTAAAAATGAGGCAATTCAATAAATTGGTTGCCTAATCTTCTCAAGAATATAATATGCTATAGGACATGATCCATTTCTTTGTTGACTATCTTCCATAGTAGGAAAAATATATTGTTATTGTTGCTAGATAAGCCACTCAAAAAATGAGTCTTATTTCTATTGAATGCTATTTCTTGATACTTTATCTATAGCTAGACATCTAAGATAATTCTTATGGTTGATATCCACTGTAAAATTTTAAGAATTTAGATTTGCTTCTCATTATAGTAAATAGTTATCAACTATCTATGAAGGCCTAGTATTTTGTATTTCCCAAAAATAATCTTGTCCATTCCAGGGTTTTAAATAACTGCTGATAGGTGTTTCGTCTGAGTTTTTGAGGGGTTCAATAACATTATTTTCACTTACATCTGTATAAAATGAAAATTAATCCTGAATGATGCTGAATTACCTGATAAATACTTATACGATCGTTATTTAGCAATATGAGCGAGACGTGTCAGTAAAAAAATTATTATTATTATACTTTTAAATTTTTTATTTTATTAATATAAATTATAAACATATTATTCAAAAAGATTATTATTTTATAATTTTTATATTTTTCTATTTTATTAATGTAAATTATTGGTATATTATTTTTTACATTATATATTTCAATGTATGTAGAATATTATTGATAATTTTTACAAAATTAATTTCTTTGGTATAATTTTTGAATTTGTGAGTGTAAATTATTAATTGAATTTTACATTTTGACTATATTTTGTCTTTATATATTTGTTAATTCATGAGGGATTTTTTTATCACCATATTCATATTGTTTAAGATTTTCTTTCCCTCATGAATTAATAAAATAAGATTGATTTATTATTATTAGTTATGTAATTTTATTTTCTCAAAGCTAAACTATATTTATTTAAGTATTTATTAATTTAATGTATTACACTTTGGACATTATGTCTAGCCGCACCCAATTTAGTCGAAGTCAGTCTTATTCCATTACACTAATTTCAATATCGATACAGTATACTGCACTGCTATTTAAAAAACTGGTCCATACTCATATTTAAACACAAATTTTGACTGCAGTTATTTTCAATCATTATAATAGTTTCCATGCATACCAAAACATAATAAAAAAAAATTAAGAAAAATAAAGAAAAATAAAAATTAGAAGAAAAATAAAAATTAGAAAAAGGCAAAGAAAAACATATAATATCATAAAGTTGGAGAATGGAGAAGATCCATTAATGTTATCATGTACCGAGAAGGGTTGTAGCCTTGATAGAAGCGCCATAATATTATACATACCTATGAAATTAGCATTTTTATCATTTGGTGTAGCATTAACAATAAATTTCACCTTCTAAAAATTCAATTCTTCATTATACATTACCAAATTGGATATCTTAAAACCATTGGTAGCATAACTTCAATCATCCAAGTAAACTAAAAAAGAGGCCATTGAATAAATAAACTAAAAAAGAGGCCATTGAATAAATTGGCCGTCTAATCTTTTCAGGAATCTAATATGCTACAAGACATGGTCCTTTTCTTTCTAGACCATGTGGAATAAAGTATTCCATAACATGATAGATATATTGCTATTGCTTTTGATTAAGCCACTCAGAAAATGAGACATCATATCTCTATTGAATGTTTTTTCTTGACACTTTATCTATAGCTAGACAAATAAAATAATTCTTATAATTGATATCCACTATTAAATCATAAGAATTGAGATTTGCTTCTTATTATAGTAAATAATTATGAACTACATATGGGGATCCCATCTTTTATATTTCTACAAAATAAACTTGTCCATACTCATATTTTAACTCAAATTTTAATTGCGGTTTTTTTTATCATTATAATATTTTCCATGCTTGCCAAAACACAAAAAAAAAAAAAAAAAAAAGTTAAGAAATATTAGGAAAAACAAACATAAGATCAAGGCAAAGAAAAATATATAATAGAAAGAATATCTTGAAATTGGAGGGTAAAGAAGATCCATAAACATTATCATGTCTCAGGTAGGGTTGTAGCCATGAATAGTGGTGCCACAATATTATGCAAAAATATGAAATCTGCATTTTTCTCATTTGGTGAAACATTGACAATAAACTTCACCTTCCAAAATTTCAATTTTTCTCTTTCATTACCAAATTAGAGATCTTAAAACAATGGGTAGCATAGCCGAAATCAAGCGAGTAAACTAGGAATGAGGCCATTGAAAATTGGTTTTCTAATCTTTTGAAGAATATAATATGCTACATGACATGATCCTTTTTTTTCTTGACCATGTGGAATGAAGTACTCCATAACATGACGGATAAAGAGTTATTGCTACTCATTAAGCCACTCAAAAAATGAGACGTCATATTTCTATTCAATGTTTTTTCTTGACACTTTATCTATAGCTAGACATCTAAGATAATTCTTATATTTGAATTCCACAATGAAATCATAAGAATTGAGATTTACTTCTCAATTTAGTAAATAATTATGAACTATATATGGAGTTTCAATATTTTATATTTCTTCAAAATTATCTTGTCCATACTCATATTTGAACTCAAATTTTGATTGCGATTTTTTTTTATCAATATAGTAATTTCCATCAATGCCAAAACACAATTAAAAAAAAAAAAAAAGTTAAGAAATATAAGCAAAACAAACATAAGATCAAGGCAAAGAAAAACATATAATATAAAGGATCTTAAAGTTGGAGGGCAAAAAAGATCCATAAACATTATCATATCTCGGGTAGAATTGTAGTCTTGAATCGTGTTGCCACAATATTATGCAAACATTTGAAATCTGTATTTTAATCAATTGGTGTAGCATTAACAATAAACTACATCTTCCAAAATTTCAATTCTTTATCTTTTATTATAAAACTAAAGATCTTAAAACCGTTGGTAGCATAACCTAAATCAAGCGAGTAAACTAAGAATGAGGCAATTGAATAAATTGGTTGTCTAATTTTCTTAGGAATATAATATGCTACAGGACATGATCCATTTCTTTGTTGACCATCTGAAATATTCCATAATAGAAAAAATATATTATTATTGCTATTAGTTAAGCCATTTAGAAAATGAGAGTCATATTTATATTGAATGCTATTTCTTAATACTTTTATCTATATCTAGACATCTAAGATAATTTTTATGATTGATATCCACTATGAAATTTTAGAACAGAGATTTGCTTCTTATTATAGTAAATAGTTATCAACTATATATGGAGTTCCAGTATTTTGTATTTTCCCAAAATAATCTTGTCCTTACCATAGTTTTAAGTAACATATCGACTGTTTTGTCTGAGTTTTTGATGGGTTCAATACGTTATTTTCTTGTTATATTTGTGCAAATGAGAATTAGTCCTAAATGATGTTGAATTACCTGATACATACTGATATAATCATTATTTAGCGATACGGGTGTGATGTATCAATAAAACAAGATTATTATTATTATTACACTTTTAAATTTTTTATTTTATTAATGTAAATTATAAAAATATTATTCAAAAAGATTATTATTTTATATTTTATATATTTTTCTATTTTATTAATGTAAATTATTAGTATATTATTTTTTAATAATATATTTCAATGTATGTAGAACATTATTAATAATTTGTACAAAATTAATTTCTTTGGTATAATTTTTCAATTTGTGAGTGTAAATTATTCAGTAAATTTTACATTTTGACTATATTTTGTTGTTATATATTTATTAATTAATGAGGAATTTTTTTATCACCATATTCATCTTGTATAAGATTTTCTTTCCCCTCATGAATTAATAAAATAAGATTGATTTATTATTATTAGTTATGTAATTTGAATTTCTCTAGGCTAAAATATTTATTTAAGTGTTTATTAATTTAGTGTATTATATTTTGGTCATTATGTCTAGCAGCGCCCGGTTTAGCCCAATTCAATTGGAGTCAGTCGGATTCTGTTACATTGATTTTGATACTGATACAGCACATTGTATCGCTATTTAAAAAATTGGTCCATACTTATATTGAAACTCAAATTTTGATTGTGTTTTTTAATCATTATAATAGTTTCTACGCATACCAAAACACAATAAAAAATTATTTTAATCAGTCAAATTCCAGGTCAAGCAGAAATTATTTTGACTTGATATTTAATATGAATGATATGTTAAAGTATAATAGTATTGAATGGATAATAGAATGAATCTACTTAGCCTATAGGCCTAGAATTATATTTTGAAAGGAAATTAAATATTAATTTAATGGTTTGTCATTTAGTAAGTAGAAGGCTTACTACGAGCACTGACAGCCACGTGCATCACTCTGTGTCCTAGTGCTGGTTATGTATCCTAACACCGGTCACGTGCCCTCTGGCTTAAGTCCTGACAAAGTTGGTATCAAAGTATGGTCTTATGACCTAAAGTAAGGATGGACTCGTATGAGTCTTAGAAGGACTAGGTTTATGACATACGAAGTATAGGATTTCCTTTTCGTCTTTTAAGTCTCATTTGCATCTGATTTAGTGTTGTCCGTAGTTAGTGTCTATTGTAATTAAGTACAATTATTAGATACTAAATATATGAAATTCTTCAAGTTTATTTCAAATGAATGGTGATTATGAATAATGAATTTGAAATCTCAACCATAATGATGAGTTTAATGTTTATCTGCTAAAATTTATATAGTTATTAATTGCTTAATTAAGATCTTTAACAAATTGTAAGTGGTGTAATTCATTACTTTTGAAGTTGTGTTGAATAGATAAAAGCTTTTTATTGAGAAAAGTAGTAAGATGGGAAATATGATTGATGTCTCTATTTCTCTAAATTATTGAAGTATTAGGATTGAAAATTTTCTCTGTAGGTGTTCTTTAGTAATAAGAGTACCCTCTTTCCTAATGATAGGATAAGCCTTAACCAGCATTATTTTTACTATCTCGTGAATCAGTCTAATCTTCTCAGACGCATGCAGATGAATAGTTGTTACCTTAGGTAGAGTAGAGAACTATAACCATACGACTAGACTCATCAATTATATCTGTCTTTATAGACACAATAAAATTTTCTTATCAGATAGATCAATTTTTAAGAAAGCGTTTTACTGTATTCCTAGTTGTTCTGTCTATAAGGGCAATGAAACTACTATAAATTGAGGAAGCACATATAAGATAACCACCGTCTATTTCTAAATTTTCTTTTAAGTTTGAGAAGTCCCTATTAAACTATTAATTAACTTTCCTAATTATTAGCTTGAACTCATGGTATCCTCTTCATCCCCCTCTTCTTCTAAACCTGGTCCCTTTTTATACCAAGGTCTTCCCATAGAGATTCGAACCAACATCTGCTAAAAAGCCCTCTAGAATTTGGCCTCTGAACAAATTTTTAAGTAGCAAACCTACCTCATACGGAAGTATGGTTCTCAATTTATGAGAGAATTAGTCATTCATCCTGAGTACCCTTTTCTGAGGCCTTATGTTTTTATGGATATGAAAGTTGACTCATTTTGGATATAGCCTAAAGAATTTCTCTGCTTTCTTTGGTATTTTCTCCATCTTTACCATGTTGCTGTAGAAATCTAGCCCTTCCACTTTCTGTGATATATCCAATATTTGGAAGGCAATAATGCAGCTAACCCACATTTGGTCACTTTCCTACTTTGGTTCAACACTCTGGATCAGTGGATGAGGTTCTTTATTGCAATTTTGGGTAACTTATTTTAGACAAATGGTCCTATAGTTCAAACTATGCTTGTTCTCCATCGTCCTTACACTGCTGTGGATGATCATCTTTCAAGCACCCATCTAAGTATAAATCCTCAAGTTCTTCCATATAAATATCAAATGAGTTTATTGCCTTTCAACATTATATGCATGAAAAGAATAATATCGCTCTACCTGAAATGTGGCCTCCTATGAAACCTGATGCCCTATTGTTGGAATTTCCTCTTGAGTATTGCCATAAGATTTATGCTGCTAAAGAGGATTGGGACCAAAATTTCTTAGGGAATTGTACTAAAGGGATGGTCCCTAACCTGTGATGCCAAATAATGATAAGTTTGACCCTACGAATCATATTTGGACTCACCTTTCGGAGCCTTCTTCATACTCTACTGGATTTGATGAGATGACCATTTACAACCAGTACAATGATAATGATAATAACATAATGAATTTATCTCCCTCGCATAAGCCTACCAAGAAGTGATAAGTTAGGGAGTTTGTTGTGGAAATGGCTGGGTATTTAGGTTATGAGGTTTGTTAGGTTTGTAGGATCATGGATCAGTGCTTGTGTATTTCTCCTTGCAATGATGAAGTAATTTTCTATCACACCCTGATTGCTCGAACATACGATGGTCCTGAGGCAAGGGTAAGTTTAAGACTATCAAACTTCCATAGAACTCA
Organism: Reutealis trisperma; assembly: GCA_947687605.1. Lineage (NCBI taxonomy): Eukaryota > Viridiplantae > Streptophyta > Magnoliopsida > Malpighiales > Euphorbiaceae > Reutealis > Reutealis trisperma. Next base: position 104,717 of record CANTUT010001012.1, read on the forward strand.
ATAACATCAATAAACTCCTTGAATTAAGTTAAAAATCAATTCCAATATATACATATATTCCATTATAATTCAATCAACAAAATAAATATCTCCAAATCCCTTTAACTACTATGGAGTACTTAGAGTAACATATATACTTGAAAAAAAATAAAGTAATTTAAATTATTACATAATTAGCTTCTTGTAGAGGAAAGGATTATAAGAGCTTAATCTTCTCTATATCTAGCCTCCTCTACTCTAGTACCTAAAAAATCCACAATGAAAAGGGTGAGCCTTTAACTCAATAAATTATAAAATATAACCATACCTAGGGGCTGAACAATGAACATATATATTAAAATGGATTTAAAAACAATAACATATATGCGCCTAGAAGAAATGGCATCAAAGAGACAGAACCAATTAACCATATCATATCATAACTTATCAATTAGGGCGATAACTTCTCCCTTTTCATTATGTATGCTTGGCCGAGCATACACCTAGAGTACGTAGCTCTCTCTAGGTAGGACACTGACATTTTTGACCCTATTAGTTAGGTCACCGGTGCACACGGCCTAATGGTATATCCTCCATTAGTAAGGCATTCTGTCATATATATGGTCAATGCCTCGGTCAATAGCTCGGTAGGAACAATAACAATAATTAGACCCAAGTGGTCTTTTAATAAATCAATTAACGATTAGACCCAAGTGGTCCTTTGATATATAATTAAACAATTAGACCCAAATGGTCTTTTGATAATCAATAAATAATTAGACCCAAGTGGTCATTTGATAATCAATAAATGATATATAGCAATTATAATAGGTTAACAAAATAAAATGATAATTCAATGGTGAATAACAAAATGGATTCAAAGGTTGATATCAATAATAACAATAATAGTTAATAAGCAACATAATTCAAATTAATTCAATAGGAATTTTAATAAATTGTTTACGGTAGGTTACCATGTATCGATATATTTCATAACTTACTTCTTTAAGCAATATCTCTAAATAAATATCAATCACTGTAATCCGATTAAGATACAACAAATCTCATATTCACAACCTAAAATAAAACTTCCAATTTAATTTTTATCGATCTTTGTACTACAAATCTAGACTAATTAACTCAATAATCTTAATTTAAAATGAATACCAATATATTCTATTACTTAATCAATTAATTCTATTACATTGTAAGATTAGAAAAATCACTAAAAACATATTCGAAAAATCGATCATCGCTTACCGGATATTCGCCGGAAAAACTATTTAACGTCATATTTCAATGAAAGTAGTATCAAAAATCTTGTTTTGAAATGAGGATTCAGATTTTCTAGCTATTTGGTACTCGTCGGAGGTTCGCCAAAAAAACTGTTCGGGTCTGCCATTTATCATCAAATTTTGACCAAAATTTCAAGTTAGTCCAAAAATTACCAATGATATACCAAATGAAAGCTGAGAAAATGAGGAGTCCAATGGTACCAAAATCATCAAAATGGAAGTCGGGAAGTTGATGAAATTTGACACAGAAAATTCTGGCCGGCAACTAGTTAGGCGATGAGTGCGATGGCGTCCAACGTCAGATGGCGGCAAACAAGGTGGCATTGGAAAGATCTCAACCTCCTCTTTCTGATGGTCTAATGCATGTGCTATTCTGATCACCAAAAAATAGCATTTTAGCAGTCAAAAATTTCTGCCATTTTCTTCCTCTTCTTCTGCTTCCTCTCTCTCTCTCTCTCTCTCTCTTTCTCTCTCTCTCTGCTATGCCAGACAGCTCCCCCTCCCTTTTAAAACAAATTTTTTTAATATAATAATAATAAATAATAATAATAATAATAATAATGATGATGTTGGGAACATCATCATTGCTGTCTCCTATTTTTCTTTCTTCTTTTTTCTTTTTCTTTCTTTTTCTTTTTCTTTTTCTTGCCTTTGGGAACATAATGATTATGTTCTCTCTCTCTCTCTCTCTCTTTTTAAATCATCATCACTATAAATAATAATAATAATAATAATAATAATAATAATAATTTTTCATAAATTCAAAATAATAATTCCCAAAAATTAATAATAATAATATTTCACTAAATTTATTAATAATTATTGATACCAAAATTTAAATTAACTAAATCAATAATTATTAAAAATAATAATTTTTAATCAAATTCAATAACAATAAAATCACAATATTTTTGAATAAATAAATAATAACTATGTGTTAATTTTTTAAATTAATTTGAAATTAACAAAACAATACCATTAAATAGTATTTATCAATTAAATATTGCTTGAAATTTTTCTAATCAAAATATTCATTAAATTTACATAAATAAATACTCCAAAAATTTAATAGAAAAAATAAATTTTCTAAAATATTACAATCGTCCCCCCTAAAGAAAATTCATTCTCGAATTTTTTTTTTTAACAGGGAAGTCAATCAATAATTGAAAACAGTAATTGAAATATCAATAATTCAATACTTTTAAATATAATATTATTTCAAACAGTTGAAAATATAAAGGGGTATCTCTCTAGCATACTCTACTCACTCTCCAAGTACACTCTTCCATAGATTGATTTCTCCATAATACTTTAACTATAAGGATCTCCTTATTACAAAGCTTCTTAACTAATATGTCAACAATTGCTATAAGGACTTCCTCATAAGACAAATCTTGTTTAATAACTAACTGTTGAGCTTGTCGAATATGAGACGAATCCAGAACATACTGACGAAGGATCAAAACATGAAACATAGGATGAACATTATCTATACTAGGCAGTAATGCTAACCGATAAGAAACCTCTCCTACTCAATCCAGAATCTCAAAAGGATCGATGCATGTAGGAGACAATTTACCTTTCTTACCAAATCTCATAACACCCTTCATTGGTAAGATCTTCAAGAAAACATAATCACCGATAGCAAACTATAAATCTCTCCTCTTCGGATCAACGTAACTCTTTTGACGACTGAATGTTGTCTTCAATCTTTCCTTTGTAAGAGGTATCTTCTTTAAAGTATACTAAATCAATTCGGGTCCTTCTATGAACTTCTCACCAACTTCATCCCAACATATAGGAGATTTGAATTTTCTCTCGTACAATGCTTTATAAGGAGCCATCTTGATTGAACTGTGATAACTATTGTTATAAGCAAATTCAATCAACGGTAATTACCTCCAAAGTCTAGAATACACATTCTCAGCATATCTTCTAGAGTTTGAATGGTTCTTTTTTATTGGCCATCTGTCTGAGGGTGAAAAGCTGTACTAAAGTTCAACTGAGTGCCTAATGACTCATGTAACTTTTGCTAGAATCTTAATGTAAATTGTGCTCCTCTATCTAAAATAATAAAGACTGGAACTCCATAAAGTCGCACAATCTCATCAATACATATTTGAGCATACTGAGAAGTTGAGTAAGTAGTTTTAACTAGCAAAAAGTGAGCTGACTTGGTCAACCGATCCAGAATTACCCATATGGAGTCATACCCACTCGATGTGCTTGGCAAACTAACCATAAAGTTTATAGTGATTCTTTCCCATTTCCATTCTAGCTGTGGCAATTGTTGCAGCAACCTAGAAGGTTTCTGGTGTTTAAACTTAACTTGTTGACAAGTTAAGCACCTTGCCACATATTATGTTGTATCTTTCTTCATTCTGCTCCACCAATAAGAACTCTTCACATTATGATACATTTTAGTTGCACCCAGGTGTACATTGTAAGTTGCATAATGAACTTCTTTCATGATTTGTTCTCACCATTCATCAACTGTAAGAACACACAATCGAGTCCCACATCTCAGTACTCCATCAAAAATAGTAAATCCTGGAGCCTTCTCTACTTCCACATCATTCTTCAACTTTACTATCTGAGGATCTCTGTCCTGTGTAGCTTTGATTTGATCAATCAATAGTGGTTTGATTTGAAAGTGGGCTAGCAATATTTTAGAATCTAACACTTCAAATCAAACACCTTAATCATAAAAGCTTTGCATTTCTTTCACTAATGATCTTCAGTGCACATGAATATGAGTCAGACTTCCTAATGACTTTCAACTTAAGGCATTTGCTACCACATTTGCTTTACCCAGATGATACAAGATCTCACAATCATAATCCTTAAGCAATTCCATCCATCTCCTTTGCCTAAGGTTTAGATCTTTGTGCTAAAAGATATACTTTAGACTTTTGTGATCTCTATAAATCACACATTTCTCCTATAGAGATAATGTCTCTATATTTTCAAAGCAAACACTATTATAGCCATTTCCAAATCATGGGTTGGGTAATTTAGCTCATGCTTCCTTAACTGTCTAGAAGCATAGGTTATTACCTTGCCATGTTGCATCAGAACACAACCAAGTCCTATTCGTGAAGCATCACAATAGACTGTATATCCTCCTTCACCATATGGTAATGCTAACACTGGCACAGTAGTGAGGCATGTCTGAAGTTTCTGAAAACTTCCCTCACAAGCATTTGACCACTGATACTTTACTTGTTTTTGAGTAAGTCTGGTCAACGGTGCTGCTACTTTGGAGAAGTCTTTAACAAATCTCTGATAGTAGCCTGCTAGACCTAAGAAATTTCTTACTTCTGTCACATTGGTTGTTCTAGGCCACTTAAGAATTGCTTCTACCTTCTTTGGGCCCACTTGAAGTCCTGCCTTGCTGACCACATGTCCCAAGAAATATACACTATCTAGCCAAAATTCACACTTGGAGAGCTTGGCATATAGTCGATGTTCTCTTAGGGTTTGCAATACTATCCGGAGGTGCTCTTCATGCTCTTTTCTACTCTTTGAATACACCAAAATATCATCAATGAATATTATGACAAATCTATTCAAGAAGGATTTAAAGATTCGATTCATTAAATCCATAAAAGCAACTAGTGCATTCATCAACCCAAAAGGCAATACTAAGAATTCATTGTGTCCATATCTTATCCAGAATGTTGTTTTGGGCACATCTTCCTTTCGAATTCTTAGTTGGTGATACCCTGATCTTAAATCTATTTTTGAGAAATGACTTACTCTTTGCAACTGATCAAATAAATCACCTATTCATGGTAATGGATATTTATTCCGAACCGTGACTTTGTTAAGTTGTTGGTAATCGATACACAGTCATAAAGACCCATCTTTCTTCTTTACGAACAAGACTGGTGCACCCCAAGGTGAACTACTCAGATGAATAAAACACTTGTCAAGTAAATCTTGCAACTGCATCTTTAACTCCTTCAATTCAACTAGTGCCATACGATAAGGAGGTATAGAGATCGAATTAGTTCCTGGTAATACTTCAATATTGAATTCGATCTCCCTTTTAGGTGGCAAACTAGGCAATTCCTTAGGAAAAACATATGGGAATTCATTAACAATCGAAATATGTTTTATCCCCTTTACTTCTACTTCAGTATTCCCGATGTGAGCCAAATACCTTTGACATCCTTTTCTCAATAATCTCCTTGCTCCAATAGTGGAGATTAGATTGTACGGTGCTTCACTCCTTTCTCCTTGATATTCAAATTCTTTTCCCACAGAAAGTCTAAACACTATCTTCTTATCATGACAATCTATAGTGGCAAAATTCATGGACAACCAATCCATGCCCAAGATTATATCAAACTCTAACATTGGCAGTTCTATCAAATCAACTTCTAGTTCTCTATTATCAATTCTCACTATACTAGAAGGAAAAACATTCTGAACTTCTATTTCTCCTTCCAAAGGTGGAGACACAACCAATGGACTTTCTAACAATTCTTCTAGAGTTGGTCTAACCTCTGTGCTACTACAGCCACATCAACTGGAGGTATAGGTGGAGGAACTGCATTATCGTCTGCTCAACTAACAGAACCTTCTTCTGGAGGGATAACCTTTCTTGGTCGACCACGGCCTTGACCACGATGAGGCAACATATCCTTAACCGATAAAAAATCAGACAACCTAGATTTTTATCAAAACGATATACGCAGATCTATATCTAACGAAGACATAACAATGACATGATGAAATTCCAAACTCCATAGTTTTTCCTAATTATGCATTTACTTAGATTACAATATTTCTATAGTTGTAAACTTTTGCTCGGATACCACCTCTGTCACACCCTGATTTCTTGAAGATGCGACGGTCCTAGGGCAAGGGTAAGTTTAAGACTACCATTCACCCGTAGAACCCAATAACATCAATAAACTACCTGAATCAACTTAAAAATCAATTCCAATATATACATATATTCCATTATAATTTAATCAACAAAATAAATATCTCCAAATTCCTTTAACTACTATGGAGTACTTAGAGTAACATATATACTAATTTAAATTATTACATAATTAGCTTCTTGCAGAGGAAAGGATTACAAGAGCTTAATCTTCTCTATATCTAGCCTCCTCTACTTTATTATCCGAAAAATCCACAATGAAAAGGGGTGAGCCTTCAACTCAATAAATTATGAAATATGACCATACCTGGGTGCTGAACAATAAACATATATATTAAAATGGGTTTAGAAACAATAACATATATATGCCTAGAAGAAATGGCATCAAAGAGACAGAACTAATCAATCATATCATATCATATCATACTATAACTTATCAATTAGGGCAGTAACTTCTCCTTTTTCATTACATATGCTTGGCCGAGCATACGCCTAGAGTACATAGCCCTCTCTAGGTAAGACACTGACATATTTGACCCTATCAGTTGGGTCACCGGTGCACACGGCTTAATGGTATATCCTCCATTGGTAAGGCATTTTGTCATACATATGGTCAATGGCTCAGTCAATAGCTCAGTAGGAACAATAACAATAATTAGACCCAAGTGGTCCTTTGATAAATAATTAAACAATTAGACCCAAATGGTCTTTTGATAATCAATAAATAATTAGACCTAAGTGGTCTTTTGATAATCAATAAATGATATTTAGCAATTATAATAGGTTAACAAAATAAAATCATAATTCAATGGTGAATAATAAAATGGATTCAAAGGTTGATATCAATAATAACAATAATAGTTAATAAGCAACATAATTCAATTTAATTCAATAGGAATTTCAATAAATCATTTATGGTAGGTTACCATGTATTGATATATTTCATAACTTACTTCTTTAAGCAATATCTCCAAATAAATATCAATCACTGCAATCCGATTAAGATACAACAAATCTCATATTCACAACCTACAATAAAACTTCCAATTTAATTATTATCGATCTTCGTACTACAGATCTAAACTAATTAACTCGATAATCTTAATTTAAAATCAATACCAATCTATTCTATCACTTAATCAATTAATTTTATTACATTGTAAGATTAGAAAAATCACTAGAAACATATTCAAAAAATCAATCATCACTTATAGGATATTTGCCGGAAAAACTATTTAATGTCAAATTTCAACGAAAATAGTATCAAAAATCTTATTTTGAAATGAGGATTCAGATTTTCTAGCTATTTGCTGCTCATCGGAGGTTTGCCGAAAAAGTTGTTCCAGTCTGCCGTCTATCGCTAGATTCCGACCAAAATTTCAAGTTAGTCCAAAAATTACAAATGATATACCAAATGAAAGATGGGAAAATGAGGAGTCCAACGATACAAAAATCGTCAAAAATGGAAGTCAGGAAGTTAACGAAATTTGACATAGAAAATTTTAGCCGGTGACTAGTTAGGCAGTAAGTGCGGTGGCATTGGAAAGATCTCAACCTCCTCTTTCTAATAGTCCAATGCTTGTACTATTCTGATCACCAAAAAATGGTGTTTTGGTAGTCGAAAATTTTCGCCATTTTCTTCCTCTTCTTCTGCTTCCTCTCTCTCTCTCTCTCTCTCTCTCTCTCCCTTTGCTATGCCAAACAGCTCCTCCTCCCCTTTAAACAAATTTTTTTAATATAATAATAATAATAATAATAATAATAATAATAATGATATTGGACACAGCATCATTGTTGTCTCCTACTTTTCTTTTTTCTTTTTCTTTTTTTTTCTTTTTCTTTTTCTTACCACTGGGAACATAATGATTATGTTCTCTCTCTCTCTCTCTCTCTCTTTTTATCATCATCATTTTAAATAATAATAATAATAATAATAATAATAATAATAATAATAATAATTTTCATAAATTCAAAATAATAATTTCCAAAAATTAATAATAATAATATTTCACTAAATTAATTAATAATTATTGATACCAAAATTTAAATTAACTTAATCAATAATTATTAAAAATAATAATTTTTCATAAAATTCAATAATAATAAAATCACAATATTTTTGAATAAATAAATAATAACTAGGTGTTAATTTCTTAAATTAATTTGAAATTAACAAAGCAATAACTACAAATAATATTTATCAATTAGCAATAATTAAATATTGCTTGAAATTTTCCTAATCAAAATATTTATTAAATTTAAATAAATAAATACTTCAAAAATTTAATAGAAAAAATAAATTTTCTAAAATATTAGATTTTCTTTTATAATTTGGTTGTAATGTTTACAGGTGTATTAAGGCAGAAAATGAGACTAGAGTCACTGCCTTAGTAAATTTTATAAGCCTGATGTGACATACCCCCTTTACTATATAATAAATAATTATTATTTAAGTGTAATGAATGTGTAGCAGAGGACTTCTTTGAAATTAAATCATGATGTATAGGATAGTATAAGCAAGATTTAGTTGATGGTGAGTAGTTGATCTTAGAGTTAGTTAGAGAAGAAACTTATGGATAGTTTAGTTTCTTAAATTTCACCTTAGTAGGTGTAGTGTGATAAGGGCATTGAATGGTTGATCAGTGACATTAGATTGACTCTGAGTAGGCTAGTTCGCACTATTTTAGACATAACCCCATTGGATTGTAGGGTAGTGATTTGGCCAATCAGTAAACCTCGTCCAAGTAGAGGTTAAGTTTGAAATAGTTGTGAGAATGTGAGATGTGTTTTAGTAATTAATAGAATTCTTTCAGTGATCTTGTTAAGATTGAGATGTTGATATGAATTGTAAAGTTAAGGAGTTAACATATTAATTATTCTGTAAATGCATGTTGGTGATTTCAAAGTGATAAAGAAGCTTATACTTAAGATATATTGGGAGAAATTAGCTAGAGTAGACAAGAGCAATTAAGTATTGATAAATTATGAGTGAGTTCATAATGATTGCGATGGTTTAGAGATTTCATAGATTTATAAGAAATTGATTCTGATTATGAGTTGTTGATATGTATGATTGTGAGGTTTACTGAGTTGGATATTTTAAATATATGTTGTAATAAAATAGAATAGGATTGTAACGTGATTTTTGTGATTTTAGTTATGAGAAATTGAATTGAGATTATAAATTAATAAAATGCATGTTCCTATGGGATATGATATATGAGAATATTTGTTAAGTTTAAGTATATTTTTAATTGATGAAAGAATGGAGTATAGAATTAGTAGTGTTAGTGAGATATTAAATTCGATACTATTCATTGAGGTTATAATAGATTAAGTGGTGATTATTGATATAGAAAGAAATTTTATTTGGTAACTAAGTGGAGTTATTATTTGGGAGTACTTATGAGATATATGCTAAAGTTGAAATAAATCTAAAATGATATTGAATTGGGAAAACATAAGAGCTACATGGATATTTTTTACTAAGTATCGATTATATTAGTAAATTCATTATTTCATATGAATAAGTTAAACGATTAGGAATATAATATATAGCAAGATGTAAGTGGAAATCTAAGTGAGATGATATTACGAGGTAAATGTATACAATTGCAAGATATTAGATATTTAAGTCATGAAATAATATATACTATAGAAAGAGAGTAAAGCAAGATTATATGAAGAACATAAAAATGAAATTATTAATTTGGAATTATCTGTTAAATTTTTATATGATTAATATAATAAGTAATGAATGGGCGTGATGATTAAGGTATTCATGTTGATGTTAATACCAGTAAAAACATGAGGAAAAGATATATTTAAGATTATAATTGATTGAATATGAATTGAAAGGTTGTACTAACTTTATTTAAGGTTAAGGAATAAAGAATTATTAAGGATAGTTTTAAGGTTTATTTGGACGAGATTGATATAGGATTAGTTTAAATTGAATATTTAGTATCGTGATTTTAGTAGACTATGAGACACCTGCCTTACTACATTTGATATGTTAATCATGGTTTGAATAGCATATTAGGGTGTGCAGCAAAAGCATAATGGAGAAATCTAGCTCAAAAGTTTGGTCTTTGACTTGGGTCAAAAATTCGAGGACGAATTTTCGAAAAGGAGAAGATTGTAATAACCTAAATTTTTAATTATTTTTATAAAATCTTATTTTGTACAAAAATATATTATTTAATCATTATTAAAGTGTAATTGAAATTTTTATTTTTATGGAATTTTATATTTATATGATTTGAAAAATATATTATTAATTATAATTTTATTTAAATATTGAATATGTAAATATAATTGAAGGAAATATTTATACGTATTGATTATAAAAATATCATAATTATTATTTTGAGAAAAAGTATTTATTAAATCAAATATTATCTTTATCATATTGAGATAAATAACATTAGTATAATTATTATTGTAATATCTTGGATTTTTCTAAATTTGAAATAAATATTGTGGGATATATTAATTGATTAAATAAGTTCAAAGTTTAAAAATATAAAATTAGATTATCGTGATTTCTATATTATTATTATTATTATTATTATTATTATTATTATTATTATTATTATTATTATTATTATTATTATTATTATTATTATTATTATTATTAAAAAAAAGAAATTAAAATCTGAAAACATGACAAATGAAAGGAAGAAAGGGAGACAGTTTGAGAGAGGAAGAGAGACCGTGAGAGAGAGAAAGCGGCTGGTTGTCTTCCAGCCGATGGTGGCTTGCAACGCCACCTTCAAGCTGAAGGCCATCAACCAGTGACCACTAGAGAGGTATCAGCGGTGGAAGCCACAACTGGAGCACAGCACACACAAGAAGAGAAGTTTCGCCAACACTAAAGCTTTGGATAGTGATTCTGGCTGATTTCAACGACATTTCCCTGCAATTTTGGTGGCATTGTGATCCTATCATTCCATGCTTTAAGATGGTACCTACCATGCCCTCTGAAATAAGCTGAAAAGTGAGATTGGAAAATGGGTGACCGAATCTTTGAGCTTCATTTCTCGCTCACCCGTGGCAAGTGGCGGAGAGTGGCTAGCATTTTTGAATTGCTCACACCAAGACACACCTGATGGCATCAATCATGTTCCCAAAACCAACGACCGATAATGGCACATGGCCAGCCGGTAGTACTTCGACAGCAATGCATGGCAATGATGCCCGAGTTCGGCTCCAACAGTTTTGTCTCGCCATTTTGATACAATTTTTGACATTCATTCGGCCGGATTTTACGTGGGTAAATCCGAAACTCTTAAATTTCATTTATTATTGAATTATAGATTGATTTAAGTTTATGTTTATTAGATTTAATTAGTTAATTGATAATTTTATGCATTTAGATTAAAAAAATGGATTTAATATGATAAATTAATTTTATGTGAGCTTTATAAATTATAGTGGAATGATTTTAATTTAAATGACAAACTTGAAAATTAATTCATGAAATAAGTTAATAGATGTTATTAGGATTAATTTTGATTATAGCTTGAGATTTGGATTAGGTTGTGTTGCTGATTGAATTAGAGTCCCAATAGGGGGAATTACAAAGTTATGATTAAAATATTGTATGTTGAATCAATTGTTTAGAATTGCGTGTTTTCTTTGTTACAATTGGGTAAATCCTAATTTTAGGGAAAATTCTGCCAAAATTTAGGTAAGAATTTTAAAAGTCATTTAGTTATATCTTTAGAGGTGAGTCATCCTTTTTTAATAATCTCATTTGTTATTCAAAGTCGATATCTCATGTGTCCTTCTGTCACCAAAGTTCACACTTCAAAGGGGAAGTTGGTTAGACGAGTTGTTTAGTAGGTGGGATACTTTCTAATATATTTCCCTATTTTCCATGCATTTGCACTTATCTTTTGTGTGTGTGTGTGTGTATGTGTGTGTGTGTGTGTGTTTGTGTGTGTATGTATATATAATTATGCATTATTATTGCATAGTAGCATATTATCATTTGAATGTGATTGATAAATCAGTAAATTATTAGCATATAATTATTTGTGGTTGACGGGCGGCGTTGGGATGACACGATGCCACTTAGGATTGTGAATCTGATTAATCTGATTATGATTAGGATAAGATGAGCTAGAACTGGTAGCTGACAACTAGAGGCCTGCTCATCGCCTTGCTACAGCCAGTTGAGTCAGCACTACTGGGGATGGTTGTGGCCCTAGTTTTGGAATAAGAGATATTATTGGATTCAAAGAACTAGGATAGGGGAATCAGCTTCCCATATTGAGGTTTAATGTGGTACTGTGAACTATATTCCATCAATATTTGTTGATGTGGTATGTTTGCTTTTGTGACATGATGCATTAGCATGAACATTAGATACATGTGTATTGGACACGGGGTTAATATATTAGTTAGAATCATTTATTGAGTTGAATGCTCATTCCTATTCAAATTATTTTTCCATATGGTGGAATGAGCTCATGAAGAATTCCTTAATTAAGTTAATCTACTTTACTTCTTCGACAGTAATATGTATTTGTTAATTAAGTTATGTATTAGATATATATTATTAAATTGTATTTCTATTTTAGAACTCTGCATTGCTAAATTATTTGTAATTTAATTTGTTCGCCCTTATAAATTTCTTTTGAGTTATTGAATACCGAGATAAACAGAAATTATTTTGACTTGATATTTAATATGAATAATATGTTAAAGTATAATAGTATTGAATGAATAACAGAATGAGGCTACTTAACCTATAGGCCCATAGTTATGTTTTGAAAGAAAATTAAATATTGATTTGATTGTTTGTTGTTTAGTAAGTAGAAAGCTTACTACGGGCACTAATAGTCACGTACATCACCCATATCCTTGTGTGATCAAGTGCTCTTGGGTTCGGGTCGTGACAGCAACGAAGCACAGGTATCCCCTCTTATTAATAATCTGTAGGGTATGACAACTAGCCATTCATATGATTACTTTTAGTCATTTTTGTTATCATGTGGTCCAATAAAGCCAAATCTAATTATTTTATGCTCTGTCCATTGAATCGCCTCCTTTCTTTTTTTGTTTTTTAAAGAAAAAGAAGATATTTCATTAAATGAAAATGTGATACATGGTAGATATGCAAAATATTATATAGTTACATAAATTAATTTGTATTTGGTTTTAAATCAAATCAAATTACTAAAATTTAAAAAATAGATTGAGTTGACGGAGCATTTGATTGAGCCAATCGGTAGGAAACACACTTTACTCATCGATAAAGTACCACTATTTAATTATCTAGTCTTTCTATGAGTCCAATCTTAATCATCTAATATCTAACTATGCTTAGAAAATCTGCATAACTTCCTATAATACCAATCAAACAATAAATATCATAACCCAATAATAAAAATCCAAATCACTATAAAAAAAACCACACACTAGTCTCAGGATCAATCAAAGAAGCTAGATACAAGATGTCAAAATCTACTAAAAAAGATAGATTGGAAGATTATTCAAAAAAAAAAAAACACACCAAATCCCAAGATTTGAGGACAGAATAACCAGAATAAACTAAAAATAAGTAGATTTAAAAAAATCAAAACCCTAAAAAATGAGGACAAAAACCCAAATTCACCTAAAAATAGCATACTTGACTTTTATTAGAAACAATAAGAAAAAAGAAGAAAAAGAAAGGCTTATTTCTAACCAAAATGATCAGAAATAGCCTCCAAATAGTATATCATAAAAAAAAAAAACTCAACGAGAAACTTTAGGATATTGATTCACCTCCTTCTTTTCTATAGATTTAAAAGTTGATACGTATCTTTATAGAATATTAATTTAAAATTTAATATATATCTATATAGATTATTAATACATACATGTTAATATTGCTGAACTTATTAACTTTTGTATGTTATATTTAATTTGTAAAATTTGGTTTATATTTGAACATTTATAAAATGTTTCAGGTCATGTAATTTATTTAATAAATATATTAAATTTAAGAATTTTAAATTTTCATATGATTAATAAGATTAAAATTAATTATTTCTGCCACGCGTCAAATAATGGCATATGTAATAGTGTCTCTGTATTTTTATCAAAATAAGACACTGAACCAATTGACATTGCTTATATAGGCTCAATAGATATTTGAAAATGGAAAGAGTAATAAATACTATATGGAAATAAATTTATGCAAGTTAGTTTGCCTGGCTTAGCTATGTCTTCAATAATATTTAAGGGAAAGCATAAAAAAGTATTATATGATTTGACTCTTTTATATTTATAGATTTGTGATTTTTTTTTTTTTATCAAAGAGAGTCATGTGATTTGATTTATTAACGCTTAACAATCTACAATTTTAATACTGTTAATCAATGGTGACGCAGTATTGTCAACCCTATCGTGCTGACATAGCACATATGGATCCCATTTCCTTTTTTAGATAGCCATATATATATATAAAGTGGAACACACAAATAACATGTCAGATTACATTAACGTTGACTTAGCGTGTTGTAAAAATTACCAATGAAACAAATCATAGAATTCTTTTTATAAAAAAAAAATATATCATAGACACATAAATATAGAAGTGTTTAACTATATGTTACTTTTTTGTACATACCCCTAATATTTATATATACATAATATTGAGGCAGAGAACAAGGGCCTTGATTCATGGAGATTATCCTAACCTAGAGCTCATAACATTTTGACTACATAGGTGGTAAGTCTTCGTTTATGCATCTCCCCAAAAGAATTAGTGCCCTATGATGGTGATTTTTTATTATTTTTCTTTTTTCTTTTGCGAGGAAATCATATGGGCATATAATTATAAGCTACCCAATAAATATTACTCTTTTCTTTTCTATAATTCTTATTATATTGAAGAAAGAAAATAATAATTTAGTAGAAACAATCCTCATAATAATAAGTAAAAACTCAAATTCAAAGCTTTCAGCTCTCTGCATTCTTGGAGGGTAGCAACACTTATCAAACTTTTTAATTTTTTGTTATTTTAATTTTTGAATTTTTTTTAATTAGTGTCTGAATTGATAAATTTTTTTAATATTTCAGTGTCTATGATTGGTTTTATAAAGTGATTATATTATTTATTTTATATATTAAAATAACTGAAATATTTTTATTTCTCATCACTTAATTTATGTTTTTCTCTTTTTCTATCTTTATTCTTGATCATATTTTTTCAAATAATTTATTTGATGGTTATGAAAAAATAGAAATAAATTTAATTTAATGATTGACTTTTATTTTATTTTTTAAAAATGGAGAGAAAATTAGTATTAATGTTTTAATTTTTAAATGAGAAAAATAATTATAAAATTTTTTATTTATAGTTTTGTTTCTTAGAAGCAAATAAAAAGTCAACAAATAATAACGAAATAAAGAAAGAAGATAAACTATGTAATCATTTTAACCCATAAAATCTACTAAAAACATTGTATTGCATAAAATTAACTAGTTCGAACAACTAATTAAAAAAATAAGTTTAAACACCAAAATAACAAAAATTAAAAAGTTTGAACACCATAAATACAATTTTTCCTTAAAAAAATATAAATGATATGTTAGAAAAATATATATTTTATTACAATCTAGATATACTAAATTTATTTTAAATATATAAAATAAATATTGATGAAAACTAAAAATGACTCGTAAAAAATAGATCACATTAGTTAAGTTCAAAGCATATTCAAATGAACTAGATAGCAAGTCTCATAAAGTCAGACATCCAAATTAAAGTAATTACCATTAATTAGGCCCAAGGCTTCATTACCACCGTAATTTTCTGCCTGGGTTAATCTCACTCCTTGATGTTCTCAGTATTGTTCGTAACCCACACTTGCAATACAGATTTTCTAATTTGTATGTGGGTGGAAAAATAAGAAATCTTATTCTGGAAGTGGAAGATGATGATGAAGCCATGATAAATTACCTTTCTTCCTATCTTTTCTCTTTCTAACTCAAGGGAGATTTCAATTCTAGGTTCGTTTTTATAATTTGGAAATTTCTCTCTTTCATGTATGTTAACAGTCATTTAATGCGGAGTTCGCTCTTAATTTTGTAGACCTCATTTAACTGATGAGTTAAGCTCACATGATATTACGTGACCTCATTAATCCTCAAATTGATGAAATTTTGAGATTGAAGACTCGTACTAAACCAAAATTCAATTTAAACCCTGAATTAAATTTTTAAAAATAGTTCAAGTACTGAATTAAATATATGTTAAAGTATCAACTAGACGCTGTCAAGAACTTAATGGAGTCAACGTTTCTTGTTTGATTAGCATATTATGCATTTTTCCAGTTGTTATAATCACATATTTCCATAAATAGTAGTGGTCTTTTTTTCACTAAATGAAGGTATTTTTCTTTTTAAACAAGAAGTTATAGAATGGAGCGAGTACATTATAAAACAGCCAAAACATATAAATTTAGTGATAAGATGCAAATATATCTTTAAAATTTAGTGAAAAATACATATTAATTATTAATATTTTTGAAAGTGTGTATTTATCTCTAACGTTTAAAAACCCTTTAATATTAACAGAATTTTCCATTTGTAAGGCCTATTATCAATCCATGTAATCTAAATTAATATTAAAAATAATATTTTTTGTGAGGTCCATAGTCAAGATTTTACTTCTTCCTTTTTTTTCTCTTTCTTGTTTATTCTTCTCTCTCTTTACTTGTTAATTAATTATTAAAAAGTTCATATGGTATAAATAATTTCAAAAAATTTATTTTTATATTTTAAAAATACTTTTATATAGCATAATTAAAAAATTTATTTTATATTTATTTTATCTATTTCATGAAATTACTTAAATTTCAACTAAATTTTATATTCAATTTAATAGAATTTACAATAAAATTTTAAATTAATAACGTTATAAATTTTTTTAACTAAAATTAATTTTCCTTCTAAATGATTTAAAAAAATTACAATATTAAATATACAAATTTATTTTAAAATATATTTTAATAAAACTTATTTACAAATAAAATGAATTTCATAATTATTATAAACATAATATAAAATAAATTAAAATTTTTTTAATAAAATAATTAAAGAAGAAAGAAAAAAATCCAAAAAAATAAAATTAAAAATTAATTATTTTAATAGTAATTTTTATTTTTAATTTAGTTTATATTATTTAAAAATAATTATGAAATTCTTTTCATTTGTCAATAAATTTTATTAAAATATATTTTAAAATAAATTTATATATTTAATATTATAATTTTTTATATTATCTACAATGCAAATTAATTTTAGTTAAAAAATTTTATAGTGTTATTAATTGGAAATTTATTGTAAATTCTATTAAGTTGAATATAGAATTTCGTTGAAATTTAATTTCACGAAATAGATAAAATAAAATATAAAATAAAAATTTTTAATAAAAATATAAAAAATTTTTTCTTGAAAATATTTTTAAAATATAAAAATAAATTTCTTAAAATTATTTATACTATATGAATATTTTAATAATTAATTAAAAAATGAAGAGATAGAAGAATGAAAAAGAAAGAGAAAAAATAAGAAATAAAAGCTTGATTATGAAACTCACAAAAAGTAATATTTTTAATATTAATTTAGTCCACATGTACTTATTATAGACCCCACAAATAGAATATTTATACAACCATTAAAGTGTGGCATGGATTGATGGGTATTAAAAGGTTAAGAGTAAATACGAGTTTCGAAAAATATTAAGTATTAATCTACACTTTCAGTTAAATTCTAGAAGAATATTTGCACATTATCCCTAAATTCAACAATCAATTTACTATGATGCTAGAAACATATAAATTTATCTATTAAACTACTTTTGGGTGACTTTAATATAAATAAAAGTTAACTAGTGTTTTAGTTTAATAGTAAGATTAAACTACTTTAAAAAGTGTACATTTAGAATTCTAATCTCAACAATGTCAAATTCTTTATTTCCAATGCTTAAAAAAATTAAGCGTGCCTCTTTAAAATTGTTATAATTTTGAGATGTATACTTATTTTTTTCCTGTCCTTTTGTGTGTATTTATATTTCAAAAAAATATGTATACATATATTTAAGGAGAAGTTAAAACTTATTCGGCCAAAAAAAAAAAAGTTAAAACTTGAAATCTTTCAAGATATCTGATCTGAGCTTCATTACCAAAGCCTTATTGAAATGGGATGTGTCCAACGAATATTAATATATAATTTTAATAATGTCTAGCAGGTGACCATTAAATTCTGGTCTACTATATAAACGGACAATAATTTCTTGCAGATTTCATGATCTCAATATATTTTTTCTTCTCTCTCTCCCTCTCAATTCCACAAGAAAAGAAGAGAAAGACATGTATTCAATTTCAATGACATGGGCATTTGTGATCTCAACATTATTGTGCATTATTTTTGTTATAAGGAATAAGAAGAAGCAAAAGAACAATAATAATTCTAAGACAATTAGATACAAATTGCCACCAGGAAGAAGAGGATGGCCATTAATTGGTGATAGCTTCAATTGGTATAAAGCAGTGGCTGGTCCTTATCCATCTCAATTTGCTCATCAACAGGTGAACAAGTTTGGTAAGATATTCTCTTGCAGTTTGTTTGGTAAATGGGTTGTTATATCAGCAGATCCAACTTTCAATCGATTTATAATGCAAAATGAAGGCAAATTGTTTGGATCTAATTATCCCAAGTCGTTTCGAGATTTGGTTGGAAAAAATGGTGTAATTACAGTACAAGGAGAGCACCAAAGGAAACTGCATGGAATTGCCTCTAATTTGATGCGTTTAGATAAGCTTAAGTTTGATTTCTTGGAAAATATTCAATTGGTTATGCTTCCAACAGTCACCAAATTCCACAACAATCAAGTCATTTGCCTGCAAGATGTTTGTAGAAAGGTAATTAATAATTAATTGTATTTTTCTTTTAATATTAAGTTTCAGTTAAATGGTATTGAAGTTATGTTCAAACGTGTCAATAGATAGTAGAGCTGTTCGTGTGAGAACTGATGTATTATCCATGAACAGGGTCTAACAGATAATAAGTTCTAATTCAATCATATCTCTATTAAGAAAAAATTAATGGTTTTTCCAAATATGTATATAAGCCCTTGCCTAAGTTTGTTTTTTTTTTTTTAATTTATTTTTTAAATTAGATTCGATCGATATTTAAATTTGAAATCTCATAATTTGGACTGACTTTAATAATGCTACTCATGGACAGTCTCTCTCTCCTGCAGGTAGCAATCAATCTAATGGTTAATCAACTATTTGGCATATCAAGCGAGTTAGAAATTAATGAGATGGCTCAATTATTCTCTGACTTTGTTGATGGCTGTTTGTCTATTCCTATCAATTTGCCTGGTTTCACTTACTACAATGCCATGAAGGTATGTCAACATGTCATGTTTCTACATTTACTATTTTAATCTACATTACCAATTTTTATGTTTTTTTTTTTTTAAATTATAAGTCTTGGCTCTGAAACACAAATGAAATAATAACACAACTAAAAAGGAAAATAAATAAATAAATACCAAACAGTTCATAAAATTAGTTTTAGAAGTCATAAAAAAGGCAGAGGATGTTAGACTTAAGTAAAATACTTCTGAAATTTAACTTAATATATATGTTGGTCCTATGACCTATCATTTCAAATTAACTATTTAAATTTTAAGATTTATTAAGACAATTAATAACTTAAAATCAAATAATTAATTATCTACTCATTATAATTCTCATGATTCTTCTATTCTATCTTATTCTTCTGTACTGATCACAGATAGTAGAAAATTTTTTCTCTTCTTTTGTCTAAGCTTAGGATATGAACAAGTTGCACATCACCCTATTAATAATCAATTACCTAGAGCAGAAGTTTAATTTTTTTTTTTTAAAAAAAGGATGATAAAAATATCTAATGAAAAAAAAAAAAAAAAAAAAAGCCAACGTTTGTGTGTTTTGTCAAATTACCACAATTTTTAAAATTTTATTGATACCTTAATTATTAGGTAATCCAATTAAATAATAATAATAATAATAATAATAATAAGGGAAGCATTGGCACTCCACATTTGGTTTTTAGCACTCCCAAACTTGACTATAATACTGTTGCTGCATTGTTTAGATAATAACTATTATAATAAAGAAAGAATATTTAATTAAAATTTATTTCTTTATTTATTATTTTTAATTCACACACACACACACTATATATATATATATATATAATTTTGATAATAAAAATGTATTTAATAAATATATAATGTATATAAACGAAAATATTCTTTTACTTAAAAAGAAAGGAAGACTTATATACTAAAAAAAAAAAAAAGGAAACTTAAGTTCGATTTACTTCTATTTTTTATTTGTATTTTTTTATTGCATAAAGATGATATTTATACATATTTTTTTTAAAAAATATATTTATTAAATATAGAGTTTTTGTATAAAACTTAAAATAAATATGTTTACATATTATAAAATAAATTTCTTTTACTTTTAGTTTTTAAATTTTGGTTTATCATTTTATTCTTGAGCAAATATATTTCTCAATTTTTAATTAGAACAATTTTAAATTGTGGTCATTGAAAATATTTTTTATTATTAAAACATCTTAATAATTCATATATATCATTTAAAATTGAATAAATTATAGGATTAAAATAATAAGTAAAGAATCAAATAACCATATGCATATTATTAAAAAAATAATATTTTGAAATTTTACATTATTTTCGAAGTATATTGGAAAGTATTGGCATTTTCATTTTTTTTTTATCTGGTTAATTGACTTTTTTGATAGTGCAAAAAAAAAAAGTTTGCTTCGGAAATAAAAAGTGAAATAGAATATAAAAAATAAAAGAAATTTTTTTTATAATATGTAAAAATGAAAATTTTTATTATGATATTTTCTTATATAAAAAATTATATATTTATTAAATATAGTTTTTATTATCATATTTTTATAAAAGTAAAATATATAGACGACAATATTTTTATGTATTAAAAATAATAATAATAAAGAAACATAAAAGAAAATAAAAATTACGTCTTCTTTCCTTATAAGAATTATTAACTTAAATGAAATAAGAGTATTTTAATCAATTTTAATAATGAAAAAGATGATAGGAGTGCTAAAAATTAAAAAGGAATGACAATATCACCTCCCTAATAATAATAATAATTAGCTCAATAAATGCCAAGATTTCATTTGACATGATAAATTTTAAATCTTTATATTTAAACAAAATCTATGGAATCAAAAATTCACATCTCATATGGATTTTGAATATCTTCAGACCTCATTTGGATTAAAGGATTCTCTAATCCTTGCATTTAACAAAATCCATGAATTATTTGGCAAAAAAAAAACAAAAAGCAAAATTCATAAATTATGAAATTTATGAATTTTAAAAATTATACCGTTTAAATTGATTATAAAATTAATGGATTGATTAGCGATAATTTTAAAATATTATAAATTTATTAATGATAATTTTGAAATAAAAAGAAATTATCGCAATTCATTTTTTATAAAAAAAGATAGATTTTAGACTTTTCATACTAGGAAGTGAGAAATTAAAATCTTTAAAAATAAAATATTTTGGAGGATGAGATTTTTTAAAATTCATAGATTTTGATCATCTTTTAAATCGACAAATGATAAATTTAGTCTAAATAAATAAATTTTATAAAATTTCTTATTTGAAATTTCTTATACTAAATGAGGTATTAAAAAATTTTATAGTATGATGAATTTTAATAAAATTCATAAAATATAATTAAAATTTTCAAATAAATAAATAATTAAACTACAATTTATGAATTTTGTGAAATTTATCTTTAAAATCATTGAAAACAGTTGAGGCCTAAAATGTTTGTAAGGGAAGGTTTGTTAGCACACCAAAATGGCCATTGCCAGCATATTTAATAGGTTCATTGTGTGGACGAAAATTACCCTTCAGTGTTAATTATTCTTTTTAAATAAAATAATGGGGTGCCAGCCGCTCACCCTTTATTGCTCACCGTG
Organism: Reutealis trisperma; assembly: GCA_947687605.1. Taxonomy (NCBI): domain Eukaryota; kingdom Viridiplantae; phylum Streptophyta; class Magnoliopsida; order Malpighiales; family Euphorbiaceae; genus Reutealis; species Reutealis trisperma. The sequence continues at coordinate 126,938 of CANTUT010001012.1, forward strand.
GGCCCACCTTATTCTCTGCCTTCCCTTCTTCGCGGTATAAAATTGGGATTTGAACATAGACTAGCCGGTAAAAAAATATATAAATTAGCATCCAAAGATATTATTCTTTCACTCTCATAATAATACTCACTTTTTTTTTTTTTTTTACTTATCTTAAATTACAATCCAATTTTTTTAATAAAATAATTAGTTTGTTAATTTTTAATATACTTTTATTTAATATGTATTTTTATCAATATGACTCATTTAATTTTAATGTGTCATTTAAGATTAACAAAAGAGCATATAAAAAAATATTATTAAAAATTATTGATTTAACTATGTTAACTGTATTTTTTTTAATCTATATGAAAGTCAAAGTAAATTTATTTTTATGGGAGGGAGAAAATAGTATTTTTTTTACAGCAAAAAACACAATTATTATTAAACTAGCTTGTTTTCTTAAAATTAGAATTCAAATGAAATATGATTTATTTAATTAAAATTTTTAAGAGGTAATACTAAATTAATTTAAAAAACAATAATTTATATATATTAAAATATTTAAAAAATAAAATTTTTAATATTAAAAGAAAAATCAAATCTAAATTTATTATCCAAACTGTATATACATATACTATATCTAGGCAATAATAGAGCTTAAAATGTATGATGAGGAAAAAAAAAGTGCTATAATGAAAAACATTGATTTTGGCTTCAAAAGAAACTTATTTGAAACTCAAATTTTAATATTTTATTTTTTGAGTCTCTAATTTTCATTGTGTGCTTATGGAGAAGTGCTTTTTTAAATATGGTCAAAATTTACATAAAGCATAAACTCAAAACTAATTATAAATAAATATATAATATAAAAATAATTTTAATAATAATATTTTTTTATGTGAGTAAAATAATAAGAGTAACGCAGTAAAAATATTTTGTCGATTATAAACTCATAGGATAAAATAAAGCTTTTGAAATTAGTTAACTACTGGATATCTAATCAGTAGTTATTAATGTTCTTACTTTTATTAAACGGCTTGAGTTGGATATCGAGAAATACAAAAAGTACCTGCTAAACCGAACAACCACTCAAAATTGAATTATTGCATCTAAAATAGAATATTATTTGGCAAATATATATATATATATATATATATATATATATATATATATTATTGCATCTAGATAAATGAGATAATGAGGTGGGCCCAATAAGCATTCAAAAAAGAATATAAGCTGCAATATTAAGCTATCTCTAATATACAACATCAAAATATGGTAATTTTTATACTAAAATAATATAAATACGGTAAATTTATCTTTAATTATCAACTTTATTTCTAACAACAAAAAAAAAATTCCATATATAAATTTTTTATATGTCATTTTATATTCTTTTGTAATTAAAAAATAAAAAAAAGTGCAAATGGCATTGTATAGTATCACATTAATATTGACATGGGAATGTAGTCCACTATAATTAGTAAATTATATTATGGACTCAAAATCATGGTGTATTATGATTTCAGGATATATGTTAAATACAATGTATACAGTATAAAAATTGAAAAGCTTATTAGGTATATATGATTAACATGTTAGCCTTATTTTTTTTTTAAGTTGTGAGGGTTTAAATCATAGGTATAAACATTATTATTTTCTTTTTTCAATTAATCTTTTTTTTTTTTCTTTTCAGTTAATCTTTATTGTTTTTTCTTTTTGAGTTTTTTTTAGTTATTCTTTTTTTTCCTTTTTTAGTTATTCTTTTTTTTTTCTTTTTGAGTTATTTTTTTCAGTTATTCTTTTTTAGTTATTCTTTGTTTTTTTATCTTTTTTTATTTGTTTATAATATTTAAAATTAAAATTATATTTATTTTATTTTATTTCTCTAAGAAAAAATTATATTAATGTTTGAGTTTTTTATTTGTTTAATTGTTCTAATTAAATTTATATTAATTTTTATAAGAAAAAGATTATATTAATAGTTAGATTTTCTTATTTGATTCTTATAATGATAATTAATTTTAATATCATTAATTTTTCAATGTAATTTTTATTTATAAATTTTAACATTTTTATGGATAATTTTTTTAAATTTTTTCAAGGATAATTTAACAAAAAGATAAATATCATATTTATCCTTTTTATGACAATGAATTTTCAAAAATCAAATTTTTTTTCAAATAATAATAAATTCATTGAAAATTTACTATCAAATATAATTTATATAATAATCATGTTCACCACTTATAAGCAACATATTCATTAAATATTATTTATAAATTCATCAAATATAAAGTATAGGTTCATCATTTGTAAACTGTAAATTCATATTAAACTTTAAAATTAATATGTTTATTAGATTTAAAATTTAGATTCATCACATATAACTATTAAATTCATTAGATATATCGTTTAGGTTCATCATATATCACATATAAATTTATTATCTTTTACTGTTAGATTCATGATTTAATTATTCTATAATTTAATTTTATTCATTTCTCATATTTATAATTTTCATTTTTTAATATTTCATACATAATTATAAGATTTATTAGATTTAAAATTTAGATTTATTACACACAACTATCAAGTTTATTAGATATAATGTTTAGATTCATCGTATATTACATGCATATCATGATCCATCTTTGAGCCATGACTATCCTAGGGCATAAGGAGACATAAAGTCACCTAAACCCTTAAAACATACTTATAACTTATTAAGTGCTGTAAATACCACGTTACCTTTATCCCAAGATCAAAACCAAAATTACTATTCTTTATTACCGATTACCATATTAACTATCTATGTGATAATCATTTATCATTTTAAATCCGTTTTCATACTTATCACTTTTGAACTCTATTTTCCAGTACTTTAATCGCAACTCACCCATATATTACTTAAGAACTTGGACTATGATAATATAGTACCAAACCACACACATACTAATAATATTCTAAATTATACCATCATTATAGACTTTAACAGTCCATTGAGCTTTAGAGTGAAATTCCCAAAATATAATATAATATATATATATATATCATGATACTAAAAGTAGCAATGTAATTTCCAAGTGAAGACATAAAACTTGGAATTTATCTTGTTGATCTATCAACTAGTCTTGAAAAATAAATAACTACTATGGGATGTGACAAAACTTAGTGAGTACAGAATAATATTATATAGGTTAAATAAATGATGTATGGTCAATGATGATTCTTCATAGCAATAAAGTAAAGTAGATCAAAAATTATTTTTATGAAACAATTTTCCCTATATAAATATATAACAGATATGATATCTTTAGTAGAAAAATTTATTTCTCGGAAATGGTGTGTTTCCTCCATAATTAATCGAGTGGTGGCATACGCCTTGCTCACTCCCACATACCTAGTCACACATACAACTGATCAGGCCATACGTACTGGAGACCTTAAACCTTTCCCAGCTAAAGTTCAGATAATCTCACCTTATCCGCGAGTCACATTACTATTATGCACAAGGTCTGATGTATTGCCTCATATTAGAGGGGTATTCTGCTTGTCATGGTATCATTACATTTAAAGGTCAAAATAGTATAGACTCATTGGCCAAATGCTATAAAGAATTATTTTATTCAGTTTGCTCAACAATCGGTAAAGCAAATAATGCTTGCCAAAGAATTGCAATGTATTTCAATTAGGAAATGATTTAACATTTATGCTCATATTTAAGGCATAAGTTGTATTATATTATTAAATACTCACCTCTTACTCCTTAGCTCTTCTACCAATATACTCAACATGAATTATAGTGAGGCTCCTCGGTATCCCGAGTAATGCTTTTACTTTTCGATTCTACAAATACATCCAAACAAGTGTACATCAATCACTATTCCTTTAACTTTCTAACTAAACTCAAACTCAAACTTAACATCATCTTCCTACTATTAATCATCAAAACATACTTCAACATATTAAACAACAACATATTCAAACACATTAACAATTTAACCAATTTATTCCAAAAATCCCATGTAGGCCAAACCCTTCCACCAAAACAAATAAATTCCTTTTTCCTTTCCAATTTCTTAATTAAATCCTATATTCATCAATTTAAATCAATGTAATTAATTTTCTAGCATTTAATGGAATTAACACAATTTAATAATTAAAATCCCTAATTTGGTATGTTCCAATTAGATTTGGGAAAAATCATTTTCGTCAACCAAATTTCAAATTAACTTTATAAGCATCAAATTGAATCAATTACAAACTTAATTAACCAATCAATTTTAAAAATTCAAGTTCAAATCTTGAAATTCCCAATTTGACCTAAAAACTCTAAAATTTGGGAAAAATTATCAAATTTATTTTCAAACTTCAAATTGAATATGGATTTATCAAATTAACACTCAAACAATCAATATTCATCAACTAATTGAAATTAATTTCTTTTAATTCCCATAAACCTAATTTTACCAAAATGAGGTGATTTGGGGGAAAACCCAAAATTTCTTGATCAAATCTTAAATTGATCTTTCAATAATGAAATTGACATCATAAAAAATCCATAACAATAATCAAACATCAAAAACACACATCAAATCATACAATTCCCTTATAATATGGATTATGCATTTAAAGATTTCAATTTTTGTATAAAATCTCCAAATTTAAATTTTGCACTTTTAAACCACTTTTCAACATTCCAATTAACCTTAAATATTGTTAAAAAAAATTTAGAATACTTCCCCTAAAAAATCCACTGTGGCCGAACCCCTTTTTTGAAATTCCCAATCATTGATTTTTCATGCTTCCTTTACTATTCCTCACCTATTGAACCCTAAATCCTTAACTTCCACCCTCATATTCTATCAATTAATATGCAAAACTAATCCTTCATTGAATTCCTCCAACAAAATCAGATCATAGAAATCAAAAGAAAAGCATATGATTGCTAGCAATCCATCACTTTTAGGTTAGAAACAAAGAAAGAATCACTTAAACACAAAACCTTACCTTGAAATGCTTTAAATTTGGTTCTAAGTTGAAGAACAAGGTGAGATGTTTTAGTTTTTGGTGAGAGTATGATCTTGGTGCTAGGTTACAAATGAAATGAATTAACATATTTTCACTTTATATATTAATAAAATCAACAGTAGTGATTTAATCTCATAAGATCAATGGTCACATTTTTGCCTAAGATGGATAGTTAAACTTGATCAAGATGGATCGTTAAGATTTCCTTAGGTGTATGGTGACTTAGCATCAAAATGATGAGTTCAATAATCATAAAAATGTATATGGACAATGGTGATAGAAAAGTGAATTAGCTTAGGTCTTAAAGGTTGACAAAAGTAAAAAATGGCGACTAACCTAACATAACCTCACCCTAACCCTTGGTTAATTTATTCTAACCTTAGCTTAGTCAAGCTCTACCAATTTATGGGCCTTAGTGGGCCCGCCATTCCATGAGCTTGGGTCTTGAGTCCAAAAGCTCATTACCAAGCTCGCATGTGTACGTTTTCCGAACTCAAAAATTTTTCGTAACTTTTGCTCTTCCCTTTCACTTGGAATTTTAAATCCTACCTTCCTATATCATAATAAACTCAAAACAAAGCTACATTGCCTTAAATTAATTCAATAAAATATATATGAATATTCATACTTTATAAAATACACAATCATACACTTAGCATAAAAAATGGTTCCTTTTATCTAATTACTATATGATTGATACAAATTTCATAAAAATTTATATTCTATGGTATTATTATAACTTTAATGAGCTATGGAAACTTTGGGTATTACAATGCAGATTCATTATTTTTTACTATCATATTCATGACTATAAATCAATAATAAATTATTTATTTTTTTTATTAATCAACAACTAGCTATATTATCTAGATCGAGTATAATTCAAAATAATATAAGCAATATATTTATTAAATATTACTTATAGATTTATCAAATATGTGGTGTAAATTTATCATTGTAAATTATAGATTCATCAGTTATATTAGTAAGAAAATAAAATATATTTTTTAAAAGTGATGAATTTATATTCTGTAACTTATGAACCTATACTTTATAACTGATAAACTTATTTTCTATGATTTATAAACTTTAATAAATTAGTTTATAGCCTAAAAAATTTTAGATATTATTTTAATAATATAAATATTACAACAAAATTTTAATATCATAAAAAATTAAAAATATTAATTTATAATTAATTTAAATAAATAATAATATATATTATTAATTTTATATAAATTTATAGAAAGTGAATTTTATTTGATGTATTAAATAATTTACCTAAATAAATATAAAATAATATTTAATAACTCTATTAGTTTTATCAAATTCAACATAAATAAGAAATCAAACTGATAATTTCATAAAAAAAATTCAATCATTAATATAATTTTTCCTTATAAAAATTAATATAAATTTGATTAGAACAATTAAACAAATAAAAAAATTCAACCACTAATATAATTTTAATTGAAAATATTACAAATAAAAAAAAACAGAAAAATAACTTAAAAAGGAAACAAAATAAAGAATGTCTAAAAAAAAAAGAAAAAAAAAATTACAGGTGGGGATTCAAACTTGCCACCTCATATGTTTGAGGTTAATATATTAATCAACTAAATCAGTTTAACATTTTATAACTTTTTACAATGTATATAATATTAATATTTTAAACCCTAAGTCTATAATGCAACATAGACTCGAATGTTTTGAACTCTAGCTCTATAATGCAATGTAGATCCGGATATATGATATAACAACTCACTATAATTGGTGTGTAAAATTGCCTTTCGGTTGGAGGATTTTTTGCACCAAATTATGATGTAAATGTATAATTACTGTTGCATTGGAAATGACCTTAGATTGTAGCTCATTTTGATTGTTATGTTATTATATGTTATGTTATTCTACAACTAAAATAACTTCTCAGAAATATTAGTAATAAATTTGGCCAATTCAATAAGAGAAGAGAATGAAAAAATGTACCTGTAAGGCGTACTTGGCTATCTCATTCGGTAGAAGAAAAGTTTTTTTTTTTTTTTTCCTACTTGTTTGTAAAGTTGCTCAACATAAAATATTAATTAAATTTATTTTATTTAAAATTTTTATATAGTAAATAAAAAATTAAAATAGGTCACATTTTAATATTAATTCAAATAAACTACTGAATAATTTTTAATTTAATTTAACTGATCCGGTAGTCAGTTGGATCCGATTTGAAAAAATAAAATTGTTGGTTTAAAAGTATTACAAATACATTTCTGGCCAAGTTGGGAATCTCAAATGTCGCAAGAGGGCCTTTATTTATTTATTTTTAGGGGATGCAATGAAGCAGCCACATGTCTTGGCTCAACTCATTTCTGTAGTTTGTATCCTTACAAAGTGGAACTGGAATGATTCACCAGTTGACCAAATATAGCTTGAACTAATAGCTGTTCAGCCAGTTGCAAGATGAAAACTGCACTGTACTCTCTTTCCTTTTTAGGGAAAAATCTTTCCAACACCCTGCCAATTATATAATGCCACGCTCACAAAATATGAATCCAAAAGTTATTTCTAGAATAAAGAAAAAAAAAAGTAAATCACAACCTATTTTGCTTCAATTAGGGGCTCGATTTTAAGTCATTTTAGTCCTCAAAACAACTTCAATACCATTAAACTAAAGGCTCATTGGTATTATTGAGAGTTTTGAGACGAATAATAACCATCATCTCTAGGTTCCAACAGTAATTTTCATAATTTTTTTTTTTGACAAATTACAACATCATAACTTGATTAATTAGGCCAGGGAAAGAATTATAAACAAGATAGAGAAAATGATAGAGAATCAAAGTGAAAGTTTATCACAAGGCAATGGTGTTCTCGGAAGGCTATTAAAGGAAGAAAGTTTGGGCGATGATGCAATAGCAGACTTCATTGTCAATCTTCTTTTTGCTGGAAATGAAACCACCACCAAAACAATGCTTCTCGCAGTTTATTTCCTCACTGAATGTCCTAAAGCATTGCAGCAGCTACTGGTATTTACCCTCTCCTACTAAACAATTTTGTTGGTTTTTTTTCTTTTTATTTTCTATTTCACAATACGATACAAGTATTTTTTCCCAAAATTAACCAAGATTGTTCTTAAACTGTTTTGAATTTTTTGCATCATTTGAACAGGATGAACAAGATAATCTGAGGACTAACTCTGTTAGAGATCAATTACTTACTTGGCAAGATTACAAAGCAATGCCTTTCACTCAATGTGTAAGTCCAACTATCAAAAGTGGTCTCTCCCAGTTAATGTTAGCGAAATTTTAGTGGTTATTATTGTTGAAACCTGAAATGACAACCAAAAGTATATTGTTTTCAAATATATACATACACTACTTTTTATTTTTATAAACAAAATGATTGCATACAAAATTCATTTGAGAAAAAAGATATTTTTATTAATAATAACTTTCAATAAGATTAATATAGTTCAAACATAGTATAAAATTGAATAAACTATCAACTAATAGGTTAAAAACTCCAAAATGGAGTTTTCGATCAATAGTTGATGAGGGGTATCAACAGCTAATATATGCTGAATTTGTTTAGCTTATTAAACAGATTGACTTAATTGTTGGGACTCAAAATCACCAGTTAGCTCCCAACAAGTAAATTAAATGACTTAATTGTTCTGACTCAAAATCATCAGTTAGCTCCCAAGAAGTAAATTAAATGACCTTGTAGTTATTAAAACCCATAATAGCATGATTATATAGGTTGTAATAAACTTTGAATTTTTTTTATGGGGAATGATTATTCAGGTTATTGATGAAACACTTCGAATTGGGGGTATTGCCATATGGTTAATGAGGGAGGCAAAAGAAGATGTGATATATCAAGGTATTTTTTTTACACTTGTTCCTATATATATGGTTAATTCAATTGAAAAAGTAGGTTTGCTGGTTGTTTCAATTGAGAAAGTAGGTTTGCTCCTTAACTATTGATAAGGTAATTCTTTAATGTATAAACCGAATGTCTGAGGTGTGCCCTTGCTCGTATGGGAAAAAACCTTATTTTGGTAGACAAATAAACTGACCTGATAATAAAAGGGAGAGAGAGAAAATAAAACATGTCTAGTGATTGAGTGAGAGATACCTGTAAGGTTACTTATAATAGTTTTTTTTTGTCACAAAATGAATTTGATAATTAGTACACACGCATACAAACATAACAACAACAATTTATAACATATTTTGGTTTTCAGATTATCTTATTCCTAAAGGATATCTTGTAATTCCATTTCTTGCGGCTGTTCATTTGGATGAAAATTTATACCAAGGAGCTCTAACTTTCGATCCATGGAGATGGATGGATCCCGAATATCAGGTAGATTTTAAACAAGTAGTATAATATTTTAAAAACATATAATAGTATTCTTATTTTCTAACGAAGGAAAAGAGAAATTGGAGAAATAGCCCCTTGTATTCTCCCTTTGGAGGAGGTGCTCGGTTTTGCCCAGGAGCAGAGTTAGCTCGCCTCCAAATTGCCCTCTTTCTCCACTACTTTCTAACTACATATAGGTGATATTCTCTCTCCATGCACACATTTATTGCCAATTTTAAAAAATAAATATCAAATTAGTTCATCTGACAAACTGGTTTTACATTTTGTTTTTTGGTATTTTGGTTAGGTGGACACAACTTAAGGAAGATCAATTATCATTCTTTCCCTCTGCTCGTTTACTGAATGGTTTTCAAATTTGTTTGACCAGAAGACACGAGTAATTGAAATTAGAGTATATAAGAGTGGAACTAATTTTAATTTATCGTGTCTTTTAGTATACTAAGATGTAGGAGGTTTTCTTTTATGTCCTTTTTAACACATTTTATGGTATGTGTGATATTATTTGTGCTTCTAGATTATATGTAAATAGTAATGGAAGAAAAAAATGTATAAAAGTATCTTGCATAATGTCGGTTGAAGTTTAGAAGTTTCTTTTTACCTATAAGAATGAAATTACAAAATAAATTTACATAGTATAGCATGGCATGAGTCAGTACATGCACCATAAATCGAATGAACAGAGCTTGAAGGCGAAAACACACCTGCTTAGAATTTCCAAAGCAAACCTGTTGCTGTGCATTCTGAAAAATTTTCCCTTTGAATAGAATTGGTTTCTACTATGTACCGGAACAAAACAGACCATGCAGTCATAAACAACAATTCTTCTTAATCTTATTGCCGGTCCTCAAAGAACACCAGATTCAACACAAACAAGCAGAACATGCTATTTCTGTTAAAAACACAAAATGAACGGTGTGTTTCTTGACTATCGAGCTTGATATATATATTAAATAATTGGAGGAAAGAAAATCACAACAATTTCGAAGAAATAATTTCAGAATCAGAATGACTGATAAATGACCAAACAAATGTTATTGTTGTTTGCTTATTTGAAATTAAAAAAAAAAAAAAAAAGAATACTGCATGGTGAAATAATACAAAACTTGGAAAAAAAAAAAAGTGCTGATTTTTTTTTTAAAGTTTGAAAAAAAAAAAAATCTAATGCCCATATCATGGCGCGTGTTTATATAATATACATTGCTCCCTCCAACAAAATATTCTGGAGCCACCCCTGCCAGAGTCCAAAACAGACCTAGAAATTTTTGTACAAGTTGTCGCTTGGATCATACAGGTTACCCGGAGATAAATGCTCATGAGAAGCCATAATTAGAAGCATTGAATATCCGTTAAAAAGATGGGACAGATACCTACTTCAAATCTTGATGATCAAACTGTTAACTTTCTTTGCACTTCCCGTTCCTGGTATACATGCCATTTCTGGTATCTCTGATTCCCTGGCAGAACAGGCCGAAGCCGAGGAGCAGTTGTGCATTTCAGACAGCAACATCCTCTTAAATCCTTCACACATTCCATACAGCACCTGAAAAGAGAGATCACATCCTCCTAAATCCATGCTTTGTGACAAGAAGGGCATGGCATCCAGAGTACCTTTTCATGCTAGTCAGTTCAACTTTCCAATTCTACTTCTAAGACATTGTATATAAGCAACCACCTAATTTTACAAGAGGTCCTCCGGTGAAGATTCAATAATCCAAAACTATTTGGTTTGTATATTATAATAAGAAGCAGAACAAATAAAAATTAAAAACTGAATTCATCATATCAAGCATCTTGATTTGCAGTTTATAATGATGGATACATTCAATAATTCAGCACCAAAAAAAAAAATAACAAATGAAGATTCTCCTTAACATAAATGAGATAATAATAATAAAAGTAGTCAAACTCTTTCAATTTTTCTATTATTTAAAGGTCGTTAGTTCAGTCTTCGTGATCTAAAACAGAGCCTATTTACAAGTAGAAAACAATTTTCTATTTTACATTCTCTTTTCTCTGAACTGCAGTTTTCATTTTCCATGGAAAATTTGAAAATGTGTGCATTTATTAAGAACAAAAATAAAATAAAATCATTTTCCAATATGAAAAAATAGGAAACATTTTCTATTTGTAACCGTTTTTCATAACTAGAAAAATTTATAAAATATGCTAACAAATTATCATTTTTAGTGTATAATATCATCTAAAAAACAGTATATTAAAAAAAGGAACAAATAATGGAAGCAATGAATAAATAAATTTGAAAATATAGAAAAAAGACATAGAAAATAGTTGATATATGAGGGAACAACTGAAAAACATAAAAGAATTAAAGAAAATACAAGCCAAAAGTCTAAAGTTCGGTTTGATAGAATAAAAATGGCTAGAAACCAAAAAAGTATATCTTTTAGTTCCAAGGGTGGGTTTTGAAGCTCAATCCCGAGGCACCAAAGTGAATGGAAGTCATAGGACTTTCATATTTTCTAAATGGAAAACAAGCCACTTTTGTAAAAGGAAACAATGGAAAACAAGTTTAGTTTTCTACAGGCAAGTGTAATTTTAGGAAATTGGAAACTTCAGTTTTTAGTTTCTTATTTGGTAAAAATATTATAATTGAACACAAAAACTCTATTTTTCAATTTTGTTAAAACTAAGTTCTCTATTAGTAAACAAACCCCTAGTGTTTCATGCCCACTTTAAGAATATCAAGTTTTATCAACATTTCATCAATGACTTGGAAAGGGAAAGAGTAATTTTATGGATCTACATCAATGATCAACCAATTGATACTCTCACCAAAGCAGTCACAAATTACAAACTAAGAGTAGGTATTGAAAAGTACTTTTCAATTTTAAAGGTGTAAACCAATTGCATGAATAATGAATATGAAGGCTAACAACCAGTGACCAATAAAAAACTTATTACATTTAAGTCAAGAAGCAGCTGGTTGAAAGAACCTTTATAGCAGTGCAAGAGCGGTGGCTTCAAACACTGCTTTTCCTATCAAAAACTTGTTTCAACTAAGTTTCTCATTGAGAAAGACAACATTCCTTGCTCACATCATAATCAAATCAAGGTCTGCACTGTTGTTATTTAATTTTGGAATAATTAAAAAAAAAAAAAACAACTTTGGCAAAATTTACAATTGTGCTGTTTTTTAGAAATGCAATTACACCCTAAGTATAAAATTTCTTCTTACAATAATACAACAATTAAAAAACAACATTTATCTAGATGTAAGCGTTTTTCCATCTAGGCAAAATGTAAATTTTAGCTACGGCTTTCAATGTTGTAAATTACAGCCTAAAGTTTAGAGTAATAGTGTCAATTTTGGCAAACTCCAAATAGATCGACCACCCCTCAACAAAAACATTTTGGCATATTTGGTCCTAGATGTCACATTTAAGTGCAAATGACCTAATTTGTGATTCCTTACATAGATCATTGATTAGAAGTTGTTTTATAAAAAAGAAAAAAATGGGTCTCTCCAGTTTATTTATATCTAGATGAAAGCAAAGACAGAGAAATTCTGAAGAGAAAGGAACTTACACAAAGAGCAAGTTGCAATCAAGATTAGCACAGTTTCGATGCCTCAGCTCATGGACATGCAACCCACATATATAACAGCTAGCAAATGAATAGTCCTTGGGTTCTTGGTTAGTTTTGCACATTGTTGCAGTAGCATCAGGGTTGTAAGCAGAAGGTGGAAGAGAAAGACGGTTATCAAATACAAACAAATTTCCAACCCATTCCATAGGGCCCTCTTTGTTGAGATAATGAGAAATCCCTCCCATTAAGGTGTACAAATTCTGATAACCCTGTTCTCTGCATACAAAATTAAAAGAAAAGAAAGACAAAAAAATAAAACTTAACCCGTTTTCTAGCAAAACAGCCCATTCAAGTGGCATAAGTTTGGAAGAAGCATTAGACCAAACAATGTTAAACCTTATGTTTGCAAATGGCCAAATATCAATTCCGACTCTTGTAGCTTCACAAACCATGTAGATTCTTAAATTCTCTTGATAATAATTAATACTATTAATCATGAGCATTAATATTAAAACATAAACATTGCATGTGATAATTATTTATCTATATCATTGAATATCCATTCCATTAATTTATACCATCATGGTCAATTGATCATCATTATTGTAGTTAATCCACTTATATTTGATGCTAGATGAATGGATATGATCATCATTTAAAGAGCTTTCATCAAGTAGTATAAAGATCATTTAGAAACCAAATCTATGGATGACGTAGGACAGGTTTAGGAAGTTGTTCCAGGTTATTTTTTAGCAGAAACAAAAGACGTAGAACTGATGTACAGGTCAGTTTTCACACAAACTCAGACCTGAGATAAGGGAAAAACAGAAGAAAAGAAGAAACTTCTAAGAGTTGGCACTTAGAAAACCTAGGAGTCATCACCTAAGGCGAATTGAGCTACACAATTCTTGCCAATAATTTGCAGGAAAATTACTTTTATTGAATCTGAAAACTGAATAACAATTGATACAAGTCTAGGTATATAGAGACTCAAACAACTCCTAATCCTTTAAGTAAAGGACTTCAAAACTAGTTTGGACTCCTAAAATAAATTAAAAATGAATAAATTCTTCCTAAACCAACAAAGAATCAAACTAAGACTTAAAACTAAAAATAACAACGCCTAAACCAATCTGAATAGATCCAGCAAAGCAGGAAATTACAAAATTGCCCCTGATTTAAAATAACAGACAATTTGATTTAGTTGGATGCGTGAATTAAACTTAAAAAAAAAAAAAAAAAAGGCTGGCAAATACTCTATAATTTCCTTAATAATGCCCATATTAAATAGGGACCATAATTTTAAGCTTGAGCCATTAAATTTGAATTTCTTTGTATTCCTATTCTCCATCATTCTCCCCTTCTTGGAAAAAACTCGACCTCGAATTTTGAAGTGTCTTAGCAACAAAGATAATTACGAGTTGAATTGCCATTTTGTCTCTTTTTCTGGCTGATCAACTGCCAGAAAAGACTCATCTACTTGCTGTCCCAGTTTTCTTGCTTCATGATTTGGAGTTTCTGGTTGTAGATTTTGCTGTTTAATCCTTTGAGACGGTAGTTGTAGCCTTTCCACTTCCCTTTCTGGTTGAAAGGCTTGTAGCAGAGGCTTTTCTTCTTGTTGGCTTAGCAGCTCAGCCTCAACTGTAGGCTCCTGAGGCTCATGTGAATGTTGTATAGCTTGATGGTTTGAAGCTCCGAGTTGCAAGTATTGTACTACTACCTCACCTACACCATTTGCTATCTTACGCACTTGTTGTTTAGGCCTTTTCTCTCCATACTTCTTTAGGTCAAGTGCACTCATTGGATTCAAAACAAAAGTTCTCTCTCCAATGGAAAAGGTATAGGTGTTTTCTTTACCATTATGATCCCCATCTCGATCATAGAGCTAAGGTTGACCAAGAAGGATTTGAGCCACTTGCATTGCAACAACATCACAAAGTATAGAATCGCTATAACCGCCACATTTAAAAGTAACAAGACAACAACGAGTTACCGAGATAGTAGAATTATTTATCCAAGCTACTTTATAAGGATGTGCATGCAGTTCGGTTAGGAGATTCAAACGGTCAACCATGGACATTGACACAACATTCATGCAACTTTGGCCATTAATGATTAGCTTCTTTGCTTGATCACCGCAACGAACCAAGGTTTGGAATATTGAGGTGCGTCGCCAATCTTCTTCTTCCTCCTTAGAAGTTGCTAGAATGTGTCACACAACTGAAAGGAATGTAGAATCAATTCCTTCATCTTGTAGATCATCATCTGCATAATTCCCAAACTCACCTAAATTGTCTTCATAAAATCTTGTTGTGATAAGTCTTCATCCACTAGTTCTTCTCCTATGTGCAAATTCTGTTTCTTTGGACATTGCAATCCCATATGTCCAATTTCTCCACACTTAAAGCATTCAATACCCTTACCTTTTGCATTTGTAGCATTCAAAAAAGAAGGCTTTGAGTTGTTGAGCAATTAGCTGGCTGCGAAGTAGTAAATTTATTACTGCTATTTGCCCGAAATCCTCTTTTAGTTGCTGCCTCCTCCACTTGAAATCCAATTTTTTTGTAGTGGGCTGGTTCAAGCTTTCCTCCACATGAAGGGCCACGTGATATATATGGTCTAAAGATGTTAGTTGTTGCCTAAATAGTTCCTTCCTGATATCCACTTGTAGACCAGCCTTGAACCATGCCATCATTTGTAAAGAGTCTTCCCAATTCAGCTACGAATTTTTAACTCTTAAAATTTTTGCATATATTTAGCCACAGACATGCCGCCTTGACTTAATGCATACACTTGTTCCCTCATCTTTGAAAGATAGTTAAAAGGCAAACATTTTATTTTTAATTTTGCTTTAGTGGCAGTCTCGTTCTTTGCCATTCATACTCAACACCATACCACCATAATTTCGCCAATCCAGTAAGTTTCATGTTAGCAAACCTCACCCTTCAATTGTCTTCCATATTATTCCAATCAAAGTAGGACCAATACTATGCAACCAATCAGAAAATATTGTGGGATTTATGTTACCTTCAAAATCTGGGACATATACCTTGACTTTCTTGGTGATATCTCCTACTGCAGCTTGTCCTTGATTTTGTAGGTTTTGATTAGTTTGTTGTTCTCCACCATTCCTACGAGCAGCTGGTAGCGGTTGGTTAACTATAGCAGCAGGACTTTGGGGAATAACTTGCGCAGCATTTTGTTGAACTTGAAATATTCTCACCAATTCTTCCATCCTAGCTTCCAACGCATCGAATATGCTATTTGTTGTGTTCATTCCATTAGTCAGCTAACGCAATTCTACAATTGTTGTCTCATGACTTGCATTGCCTCAATCCTTGAATTCAGCTCAGCATTAGTCACCATTATTGCGGAAATCTAATCAATAACTTCAAGGATATTGTTACAGACTGTATAGGAAGTTAATTAACAGGCTGTATATTTAGGAAGTTAATCATTTACTGATTTGTAGGATAGGCTAACTGATTTGTAGGGATTCCAGCCTAGAATAGAACTGTTGTACTGTAGGGATTCCTTCCTAGAATAGAACTGTTGTACTTGTATAAATACCCATACAATTGTTGAATAAAGGACACAATAAAATAGTCATTCAATTCAGTGTTTAATTTCATGGTATCAGAGCTGCTTTGATTTAGGGTTTGCTGTAGAAATTAATTTTGGGAAATCTGGGAATTTTTTTTTTTTTTCAAACAGTAGGCTTGCGATTTCTGGGTTACCAATTTCTAGCCACTATCCGTTGTCACCACCTGTCCCAGGAGGAGCTCGCCCCGCCGATCAGCATCTCCTCCAAGTCCGGTGGTCAGAATCCCTGCGTGTGAGCTGCACGCACCGACAGAAGCTATCTGCTACAGTACCACGCGCCGGCACGTGACGGCACGTCCCTGGCCGGAATAACCTCCGGTCTGTTTCATTGAGTTCGTCTTGCTCCATCCCTTTGTTTCGTACACCTGGTTGGGTCTGCATCTCTCTGGTGTGGGATCTCTATTCATCCAGGTTCGGTTGTGTTTGGCAAAATTTGTATTCTGGTTTTGTGTGGTTCCAGCATTTGCTGTCTGTCCTTTGCATTGATTTTGAGAAATTATGGATGAGAAAAAAACTGTTGTTGATGCGGTTCCAGTGATGTCGAAAATCACTGAATATAAGCTTAATGGTAAACAAAATTATTTGGATTGGAGTAAAACTGTTAAACTATATTTATTGAGTATTGCTATGGATGATCATTTGACTGAAGATCCTCCAATTGGGGATTCGAAAAAGACTTGGATAAGAGAGGATGCTCGCTTGTTTCTACAGATACGTAATTTCATTGATAGTGAAGTGGTTGGTATGGTCACTCATTGTGGGACGGTCAAAGAATTGATGAATTATTTAGAATTTTTGTATTCTGGAAAGGGAAATATTTCTCGCATCTATGATGTATGCAAAGCCTTTTACAAAGCAGAAAAAGGTGATAGATCTCTCACTGGTTATTTCATGGATTTCAAGAGGACATATGAAGAACTGAATATGTTGCTTCCATTCAGTACTGATATCACCATTCAACAAACTCAACGAGAAAAGATGGCTGTTATGAGCTTCCTAGCTGGTCTTCCTTCTAATTTCGAGATAGCTAAATCTCAGCTCCTTTCTAGTGAAGAGATTTCTTCCTTAGAAGATGCTTTTAGTAGAGTCCTGCGTACAGAGAATTCTCCACCCTCACTTGTTCAAACTAGTGCACTTGTTAGTCGCAATAATATGACTAGCTCTGGAAGACAGCAATACAGGAGTAGTAACAGTAGTAAGGGGATGGGAAATAGTACTTATGAGAAGACAGGCCATTATGACAAAAATAATAATACTCGTGAGCAAGAGTTAGGAGAGATAGTGTGTCACTATTGTCATAAGCCCGAACATATGAAGCGGGATTGAAAGAAGTTGCAAAATAAGAGACCTCAGTCTGCTCATATTGTATCCACCACAGATACTTCTGAAAAGTCTATTATGATATCTGCAGATGAGTATGCCAAATTTGCTCAGTATCAAGAATCACTGAAAACTCAATCCACACCAGTTACTGCCCTTGTTGAATCAAGTAAACCTAATACATGTCTTGTTTCCTCTTCTTCAGAGTGGGTCATTGATTCTGGTGCTACAGATCATATGATAGGTAATTCAAAACTATTTTCTACATTTAAGTCACTTAAATCTACCTCACCTGTTACTTTAGCCGATGGTTCAACATCTTATGTTATTGGTTCTGGCACGATAAAACCAACACCATCACTTTCTTTGTCATCTGTTCTTAGTTTACCTCAGTTGTCCTTCAACTTGATTTCTGTCAGTAAACTTACTCGTACCCTTAATTGTTGTGTCATATTTTTTCCTGACTACTGCTTATTTCAGGATCTTACGATGAAGAAGACTATTGGTAAAGGACATGAATCTGGTGGTCTCTACATCCTTGATACACCAATTCCAAAATCCGTAGCCTGTTCTGGAGTCTTAACACCTTTTGAAATACATTGTCGGTTGGGCCACCCTTCTCTCTATGTGTTAAAGCAACTTTGTCCTCAATTTAAGAGTTTGTCTTCATTATATTGTGAGTCTTATCAATTTGCGAAGCACCATTGTCTTAGTTTGAGTCCTAGAATCAATAAACGAGCTAGTGCTCCGTTTGAGGTTGTTCATTCCGATGTTTGGGGTCCTTGTCCTGTTGAGTCTAAAACTGGATTTAAGTATTTTGTTACTTTTATTGATGATTTTTCTCGAATGACATGGTTATTTTTAATGAAAAACCGTTCTGAGGTGTTTTCTCATTTTTCTGCATTCTGTGCTGAAGTTAAAACTCAATTTAATGCTTCTGTTCAAATATGGAGGAGTGATAATGCTAAGGAATACTTATCAGAATCCTTTCAAACTTACATGCTTCAACATGGTATTCTTCATCAAACTTCTTGTGTAGATACACCATCTCATAATGGAGTTGCTGAACGGAAAAATAGACACCTTCTTGAAACTGCTAGGGCTTTGTTATTTCAAATGAAGGTTCCCAAACCTTTTTGGGCTGATGCTGTTTCCACAGCATGCTTCTTAATTAACCGTATGTCATCATCTATTCTTCAGGGTAAGACTCCTTATCATGTTTTGTTTCCAAATAAACCATTGTTCCCTATTGAGCCTAAGGTCTTTGGGTATACTTGCTTTGTTCGGGATGTTCGTCCTCAGGTTACCAAGCTAGATCCCAAATCCTTGAAATGTGTTTTTCTTGGGTACTCTCATGTTCAAAAAGGTTATAGATGTTACAGTCCCACTCTTCAAAGGTATCTTGTGTCTGCTGATGTTACTTTTCAGGAAAACATACCTTTCTTTCCGATCACCAGTTATCCTAGTTAGGAGGAGGAGGATGATTTGTTAATCTATACTGTTTCACAACCTGTTAACTCTATTTCTGCTAGGCCTAAACCACCAATAGTACAGGTTTACTCTCGGCGACCACCCACTTTGGATTCATGTCCTAAACCTGCTCCTTCATCGTCAGATCCAATCTCAGCTGATCCTGTCCCTGTGCCATCAGAACCAGATCCAATTTCTAAAGATGATCTGCCTATTGCTCGCCATAAAGAAAAACGAAAGTGTACATATCCTGTATCCTCCTTTGTGTCATACAAACATTTGTCTCCCTCATCTTGTTCTTTTATTGCATCTCTTGATTCTGTGTCTATTCCTAAGACTATTCAAGAGGCCCTTTCTCATCCTGGGTGGCACAATGCTATGATTGAAGAAATGAATGCCTTAGAGAAGAATGGTACATGGACTTTGATGGATTTACCTGTAGGCAAGAAAGCTATAGGTTGTAAGTGGGTGTTTGCAGTGAAAGTTAATCCTGATGGGTCTATTGCTCGATTGAAAGCTCGGCTTGTTGCTAAGGGATATGCTCAAACCTATGGAATTGATTATTCTGACACCTTTTCACCTGTTGCTAAACTCACTTCTGTCAGGTTATTTATCTCTCTGGCAGCCACCTATGATTGGCCTTTGCATCAGTTAGACATCAAGAATGCCTTTCTTCATGGTGACCTTAAGGAGGAAGTATATATGGAGCAACCACCTGGTTTTGTTGCTCAGGGGGAGTATGGGAAAGTTTGTCATCTTCAAAAATCCTTGTATGGTTTGAAACAAAGTCCTCGAGCCTGGTTTGGAAAATTTAGTCAGGCTATTGAACAGTTTGGCATGAAGAAGAGTAAGTTAGATCATTCTGTTTTCTACAAGCAATCTGCAATTGGTATTATCTTGTTGGTTGTATATGTGGATGACATTGTCATTACTGGTAGTGACACTAGAGGTATTTCATCTCTTAAATCTTTCCTTCATAGTCAATTTCATACGAAAGATTTAGGAGTACTAAAGTATTTCCTAGGTGTTGAAGTGACGAGGAGTAAGAAAGGAATTTTCTTATCTCAAAGAAAGTATGTGCTTGATTTGTTATCTGAGACAGGAAAGTTGGGGGCTAAGCCATGTAGCACTCCAATAGTTCCCAATGTGCAGCATACAAAAGATGGTGAATTGTTTGAAGATCTTGAAAGATACAGGAGATTGGTTGGAAAGTTGAACTATCTAACTGTAACTCGTCCAGATATTGCTTATTCAGTTAGTGTGGTAAGTCAGTATATGTCTTGTCCAACAGTTGATCACTGGAAAGCTGTAGAGCAGATTTTGTGTTACTTAAAAGGAGCACCTGGGCGAGGAATTTTGTATGGCAATCATGATCATACCAGGATTGAATGTTTTTCAGATGCTGATTGGGATTGTCGGAGGGAATTTGGTTTCATGGAAAAGCAAGAAGCAGAATGTTGTCTCACGATCAAGTGCAGAATCGGAATACAGGGCTATGGCAAAGTCTGTGTGTGAAATAATATGGATATATCATCTTCTTTCTGAAGTAGGTCTTAAAGTTCAGTACCAGCTAAATTATGGTGTGATAACCAGGCTGCACTTCACATTGCATCAAACCCAGTTTTTTATGAACGAACTAAGCATATCGAGATTGATTGTCATTTTGTTCGTGAGAAGATTCAGCAAGGTCTGATTTCTCCAGGATATGGGAAAACAGGTGAACAATTAGGAGATATCTTCACAAAGGCTCTAAACGGGTCTCGAGTTGATTATCTTTGTAACAAGCTGGGCTTGATTAATATCTATGCTCCAGCTTAAAGGGGAGTGTTACAGACTGTATAGGAAGTTAATTAACAGGCTGTATATTTAGGAAGTTAATCATTTACTGATTTGTAGGATAGGCTAACTGATTTGTAGGGATTCCAGCCTAGAATAGAACTGTTGTACTGTAGGGATTCCTTCCTAGAATAGAACTGTTGTACTTGTATAAATACCCATACAATTGTTGAATAAAGGACACAAGAAAATAGTCATTCAATTCAGTGTTTAATTTCAGATATTAAAGTGACGGAGAATAGGAACACAAAGAAATTCAAATTTATAGGCTCAAACTTCAAATTATGGTCCCTTTTCCGTGTTGATCATAGAGTTGATTGGGCTCTTTTAATAGCCGCAATTGTTGTTCCACCCCTTTTGCTTGTTGAGGAAGTGTCCTAGTTGTTTAATAGGCTTTACCACTTGCTGTCTAGAAATTCCTGCACGTGAATCTAGCTTTGGAACTTCCAGTTGCATGTGGTGAAGTTTTTCCTCGTCAAATTGTAAATTTGCAAAACTTTCTAGTTGCTGGTTCTGCACTTTTGGCTTTCCTGCTAATAGATTTATTGCTCATTCACCAACACTAGGCACAGTTTGCAGATTAGGCCTTAGTTTTGGTTTTGGTACAGCTTGTAGGTTTTGATCAACTTGTGAATGTTGTTCTCCCACAATATTGGATGCACCCTGTAGACTTAGGGCTAGTTTTTGTAGAAAGACTTGACTAATAATGGTTTTGGAAGTTTGATCGCCAGGATTTGAAGGGAACCTTCTAAACAGCTCATCCATCATAGCATTCAAACGATCAAACCTGGAATTCGTCTTATCATTCAATTGATCAAAATTTGATTCACACGCTTAATGAAAAGAATCCTGCTTTTCAAATTGGTTTAAGTAATCAGCCATTGGCATGCTACTAATGTTACCTTTTCACGCATTCTTTGGCGATAATATAGTGGCAAAAAATTTTCTCGAAGCTTTGTTTTCATCTGTTGCCATGTATAATTTGCAGTTGCCTCCCTATTTGTATATCATACTCAACACTATACCACCATAATTTTCCAGATCCAATCAAATTGCACTTTGCATATCTTACCTTATGCAGTTTCTCATAGTTGTAGCGATCAAAGTAAGATTCAAGAGAATCAATCCAATCACAAAATTTTGTAAGATCATGTCCTTCAAAATATGAATTGTATATTCTCACTGTTGATGAAAATCAAAACATCAAACTATAAGGATCTTGAAGCTTTGATACCAAAATTTTAGGAAAGGTTTAGGAAGTTGTTCAAGGTTATTTTTTAGCAGAAACAAAGGATGTAGAACTGATGTACAGGTCATTTTTCACAGAAACTCAGACCTGAGATAAGGAAAAAACAGAAGAAAAGAAGAAAGTCATCACTTAGAAAACCTAGGAGTCAGCACTTAGGGTGAATTGAGTCATACAATTCTTGGCAATAATTTGCATGAAAATTATTTCTATTGAATCTGAAAACTGAATAACAATTGATATAGGCCTATCCTTTAAGTAAAGGACTTCAAAACTAGTTTGGCTACTAAAAATGAATAAATTCTTCCTAAACCAACAAAGAATCAAACTAAGACTTAAAACTAAAAATAATGATGCCTAAACCAATCTGAATAGATTTTCCAGCAAAGCAGGAAATCACAAAATTGCCCCTGATTTAAAATAACAGACCAATAGTTGATTTATTTGGTTGGATGCATGAATTAAAAAAAAAAAAAAAAAAAAAAAAAAAAAAAAAAAAAAACAACCTAGCAATTAGCAAATATTCTATAATTTCCCTAATAATGCCCATATTAAATAGGGACCATAATTTTAAGCTTGAGCCTTTAAATTTGAATTTCTTTGCGTTCCTATTCTTTGTCAATGGAATACAAGGTGGAAAGCTTGGCTTCTAGAACCAATCACATGTTATTAGATGCAATTTCTTTTAAAGAGAAAAGAAAGAAATGAGGATAAAATAAGTAAAGAAATAATAAAAATATTTACTACTAAGAAACAAAATGAAGAAAAATATAAGCCAAGACACTAATAAACAACTATTAATACAAAAAGCTCTTTAGTTTTCCAAAACGTGTGCTAGTGAACATGATGTCGAATCCAAAGTTCTCACACCAAATACTTCAATTCAACTAAAAACTAAATATTCCTACAGAGGCTACAATATTATATAGAGAAAACTTAAATGGAAAATTGCTAATAGTCTTCCCAAAATATAAAAATTCCTAAACAATCCTACTACTAAAACATAAATTGCTCATCAAGTTTCGTACCGCTAAAATAAATTATATAACAGTTTTTTAGTCAAAAATGGATGTTACCAATACTTCTAACATCAAAGTTAAGTGTCAAATAAGTAGAAATGCTTTAAATATAACTACTTTCAAAAAATATGAACATTATAATTGTTGGAAAATATAATCCCACATGGGAATAGTATAAGAATATAAAGTGGAATATAAGTGGAGTAGATTGGGCCTTAGCACAAGCCAATTGGTTTTGTGCAATATGAGGTTCCAACCCCACTTATATGGCCATTGATATTGTTTGGCCCAACACTCTCAAGGCCCATGGATTTCCTACATGGTATCAGAGCCGAAAATGGCCTAATAATCAGATGATCCTGGGCTCATATTTAAAGACCTGGCGTTTGGGCTAGCCAGAGGAGTCTAGACCCGTTTGTTGACCTAGGGCCTCCAAGAGTAGGCTTAGGTGTGTTTGTGATGGGCCTCAAAGAGTAGACCCATCTTTGGCAAGTGATAACTGGTCCAGGCCCAGTTACACTTGAGGGGGAGTGTTGGAAAATATAATCCCACATGGGAAAAATATAAGAATATAAAGTGGAATATAAGTGGAGTAGATTGAGCCTTAGCACAAGCCAATTGGTTTTGTGCAATATGAGGTTCCAACCCCACTTATATGGCCATTGATATTGTTTGGCCCAACACTCTCAAGGCCCATGGATTTCCTACAATAATTATTTTAATAAAGTATTAATAAATTAATAATTATTTCATAGTACCCATTAAAAATAATTCAAAAATTTTGCATGGAAAAATTATGGACTTACAAAGTTTTTACTGGTTTATAATAATTAATTGGAAAAAAAAAGTGTAAAGGACTTTATTCAAACTATAGACAAAAACCCATAGCAATTATGGCATAAATAAGAGGAGTGTATACACCTTTCTATTAGGGAAGGAAGCAACAAAACTTGCCTTGTGCACATAAAATAATAGGCACATCATAGAACAATGAAACACCATCATCAAAGAACTGGTTGTGCAAGTTCAGAAAAAGGAATGGCTAGAAAATTCAAAATACCACATGCAAGCCATGAAATCTTGAACTGGTTGGGCAAGTTCAGAAAAAGGAGATAAAAATTTACTAATAAACTTAAAAGTAGTACAAGACAGAGAAAATAATTCTTAATCCAAAACCCAATACACCTAATATTCTTAACCTCTCAAACCAAAAAAAAAAAAAAATACTAAGCAACAAATTACAAAATTAAGACCAAAACTTGCTGTAACAAAACAGGGGTAAATAATACTGAAAGTCACAGAACTTTCAGTTGGTTTTCAATCAAGTCACTAAAGATATTTCTTTCAATAGAGTCACAGAACTTGGAATTTTATTTCCCTGGAGATACCTTTTGCCCCTATATTTAGTTTATTTCTGTTTTATACTCCAATTCTTTTATTATCTTTTCAAGGAAATCCAAAACTTAAAATTCACTCACCCTTAGGTTCTAATACCATTCAGTGTGAGTCTGCTCTCTCTCTTGCTAGAGGTGGAAAATAGAGAGCTACTCCTAAGAATATTTAGAGTGTCTTCTTTTATTTCTAATTTCTTTCAGTTGCTCGTACCCATTGTGGCAGCAAGAACTAGCAACAAAACCTAGAAGTCCTTTGTTCTTGAAAAAAAATCCTCAAATTCACTGTGTAAGAGTCAGCTCTTCTAAATTCTTAGAAAATTTTTCTAATGAATTATTTAAAGAGCTTAACCTATCTATAATAGAATTTAATAATCTTATTACTAGATCTTTGCCTACTCCGTGATCTAGGTGATGACAATCAAGATAAGGACAGTTGGGTTTCTTACAGCTCATCCACTACTCGTACTAAAGCATCAAGCCTTTCTAAATGATGAAATTTATTAAAGTCAAGTTCTTGGTCTAAAAAAGTTCTTACCTATCATCACCACCACCACCACCACTATGAAACTCTGATCTCATAACAACATGATATTATATGTACAAGTTAATCTCAAAAAATTAAAAGGCCTGCAAAAGAAGATAAAATTAAAATAAAAAAATTTGCAGATTAGGGCAATTCACTAGATCAACACACACTAGTGAAGGAAAGAATAATGATGCTGATTCTCCTTTCTCGTCGCAATTAATTACCTCACAATCTATGTACTCCAGATTGGCTAATCCTTTAATTATTAATGTTTTCAGACAAGGGAATAATTGTAATGGCGGTAGATGTTGGCACTTGTTGAAATTTTGAATTCCAATGCTCACAAGATTTGCAAGAGAAGAAAGCCAACTGGGAAACTTCATTGTTCCACAACCATTTAGAAACAGTTGTTTTAGATCAATGTGCAGCCTTAACTCTTGCAAATTAGTGCCCTCTACTCAGCATCAGTGTAAAAGTAAAAGACTCCCGAAAGAGAAACCAACAAGATATTTGCAAATACCAAGCCTTTCATGACGACAGAAGCTAAATTCATTCTATTTGGAGCCAACTAAGGATTTTTACCCCCACCTCCAGATTAAATGGCTTTCTTGGAAAAATTCAATAAGAATATTGAAGAAGGTCACAGGCTGACCATGAAGAATCACCGTTGGGGACACTTCAAAATCAAAATGCCACAAAACTAAAATAAAATCAATTATATTATTCCAAATAATTTAAATAATATAATTTATTTTGTTGTTAAGGTCCATTATTTCCATCAAATTAAAGTTGGCACAGTTTGAAAAAGATGTTTTTGCAAAATTCAAGTTACTTTGTGAAGTAGGTTTACTTTTTTGCTTTTTTTTTTTTCACTCAAACTTTTAATTTTGTATAAGTGGTTAAAATAGAAAATTTAATTATAAATGAGGGGCATTTTAGACTTTTTACAGAATTTTTACAGAAAAAGTAACAAGAAGACTATTTAACGTAACAGAATGAAACTTCAATGACTAAATAGTGACTTTTTCAAAGTGCAAAGACGAAGTCATTATTTTAGACAAACCTTAGAGACCCAATAGTACTTACCCTTTTTCTAATTATGGTGGAGTTTGTAAAAAAATTAAATTCTTTTATCTTAAGTGGAGCTGTTGTATTTTTTTTTTTTTTTTTTTTTAACATTTAGTATAGATTTGTTAAATAAATGTTCATATATATATATAGTCAAAGATTTCGGTGCCAACTCTTGTAACCAAATTGGTTTTGAAGAGTTGGGAAGTTGTATGATCCAAATTGAATACTTAGGAAGTCATATCCAAATTGGTTTTGAAGACTTGGGAACTTGTGTCCAAATTGGTTTTGAAGAGTTGAAGAGTTGGGAGACTATGTAAAGGCTCCCTCCCTTACTCATTTGAGATTGATCATCCCCTCTCCATATTTCATAGTAATTCCCTTATTATTTGGTGATCCCTCTCTTGTCACAAGAAGTTTTGGTCCTAATTTTGTAATTTGTTGTTTAGTATTTTTTTTTTTTGTCCAAGAGGTTAATAATATTGGGTGTATTGGGTTTTGTGATTGAGAACTATTTTCTCTGCTTGTACTACTATTGAGTTTATTACTGAATTTTGATTACAGTATGCTTTTT
Organism: Reutealis trisperma; assembly: GCA_947687605.1. Lineage (NCBI taxonomy): Eukaryota > Viridiplantae > Streptophyta > Magnoliopsida > Malpighiales > Euphorbiaceae > Reutealis > Reutealis trisperma. Next base: position 153,933 of record CANTUT010001012.1, read on the forward strand.
TTTTTTTAACATTTATTCAACAAATCTCCACCAAATGTTAAAAAAAAAAAAAAAATACAACACCTTGAACAAAAGAATTTAATTTTTCTACAAACTCCACCATAATTAAAAAATTCATAGACCCATTATTCTTCTCTGCAAAACACAAAAGTTTAATCTTTATGCAAACTCCCTCTCCAATAAAAGCATATTGCAGCTTTAATTTTCTCTATATCTAATTTTGTTATCACCATAACCCTAAAAAAGAATATCAAACCATTCACTTTTCATCCCAGAACAAAAACCATGGTAGCCCACCAAATGCTCAAACCATCTACAGTGGAATAAACTACAGGCGATACCAGCTTTATTATAGAAAGCTACATAAGAGTTTCAAAATGAGCAATCACTTAAACACAAACCAAGCTCTGATACCACTTGTTAGGAATTTTGACACATGGTTGAATATTTATTTGGAGATGTGAATAAAATTGGACAACAAAATAATAACTAAAAAAGATAACACAATTTTTAACGTGGTTCAACATATGCCTGCATCCACAGGGCGAAGGATATCAAAATTCACTAATGAACTCGAAAGGTGGTACAACATAGAGAAAAATAACATAGTCCCAAAACCCAATATCCTTAATCTCTTATACAAAATACCAAACAAAAAGTAACAAATTGAGACTAATGCTTGTTGTAACAAAAGAGAGGATTACCAAAATACAATAACATAGGAAATTATCATGGGCATTGTAAGTAACTCACAAATATTTTTCTCTCACAACAAACCCAAACACTAAAAGAAGAAAATAGGAAAGTTTCTTTTTCTCTTCCTCATTGGGATTTTACTCAAACTTCACCTTCACACAATCTCTAATGGTGGTTCACAAATTGAGAGGTGTGTATATATGTATATATATATATATATAGGAGGAAGGAAGGGAGGCTTTATATAGGCTCCCAACTCTTCAATTTTTCAAAACCAATTTGGATACAATTTCACAGCTCTTAGTTACAAGAGTTGGCACCAAAATCTTCAACTATATATATATATATATATATATATATATATATATATATATTAATTAATTAACATTTATTCAACAAAAACAACATACAGATGTTTCTGCCCAACACCTATTGTTTTACACTGCGTAATCAACTGATATGTAACAGAAATTGGGGCTACCAATACAATATATTCTGATTCAATTCTCAAATCACCCTGGAATTATCAGCATCAGCCATTACATTTCAGTCTTGGACAATTGCATGATTTGAAAATAGGGGTGCTGAATCAACAAAACATTGTATCGGTGCCCCTAATTTCCCTGACATATCGACCAATTTGCTACATAAAGGACAATACTTAAAACTGTGGTATTCCCTCACTATCGTACTGTACTACTGTTATTCTTTGATTTTGATTGAGTAGCCTTGCATTGAAAGCCAATGGAAATTCACTAGGTATATCCAAGTAGTTGAAGTGGTTCCAATAAATTGCATAACTTATCAACCATTAGAATATAATGCACCATAAAAATCAGTCTAGTTCAAGATAAATTCTAGTTGGTAAGCCAAAATTTGACCACATATGCAAATGAAAACGAAAAATTGCAAAGAAAAAATTGAAAAGCTGGATGGGAGGAAACAACAAGATACCTTAGGATAGTAGAATATACATGACAGCGAATGCCTCCTGTGCAATACATAAATACATGTGTTGTTTTTTTATCAGCATTTGATAAAGGATCTGAAGCAACGACCTGAAAATGCAGAAAAAATGGAGAATGATGATAACCATCACCAAAAAGGGATGGGATTCATTGATATTACAAGTTACTTTGACTAAGTTAAAATATCATATGTCATGAACTATCTAACCAAATACAAAAACATTTGGACCAATTTTTATAATAAAGAAAACGATAATATTCCAAACACAGACGAGTAAACCACAAAAAATTAATTCTTCCAAGCATAGTACTGTCAATCTGCAATTGTATATATACATGTATGTAAATGATTTGTGACACTTAATAATTTATTATTCATCTACAAATGAAAAAATCAAGGGTAAATTATATAAGTCCTTGAAGTTTGATTATCATTACAAGTCAAGAAAATACTTTTCAATTATAACAGATACTAATTTGGCATGAAGAAGCTCAATTAAAACTTATTCTTTCATTTACAAGTTCAACAAAAAAAAGTCTGAACAAGAACTTAAGGGTTGTATATAATTAGACAAACATTAACACAAGTGAGCTTTGAATTGAGAGAACAAACTGATGTAGCTAGCTAAACATAATAAACAGGTTGTAGAATAGATAACAGCATATTGAATGGAGAGAAAAAACACATGAAAACATCAACCAAATAGGCTGCTGAATCTTACTAGAAAAAGATCTTGAACATAATCTTAAATTTCCAATAGAATTGGGTTTTGATCCTTCTAAATAAAAGCCGTCAAGGATAACTTAATCCTATCAGAATTAAGTTTTAACCATTCTAAATTAAAATTTTGTGCCTGCATCATTAGCATTCTAAACAACAAGTGCCAGAACATGTACTATGCCTATGTTGAGATATAAATTCAGGATGGAAATCAATTGGATTCTAAACATTCAATTTTCAGATGTCACAGTTTGATCACACATTAATAAACTGGTCATACCTCGCTATGGGATAGTCCACATGAAGTACTCCTAAAGCAGTCAGTATCAGGTCGCTGGGCCCCAATGAAATGACCAATATCCCATTCATAGCCTGGAACAAGGAATAACAACAGCTGTACTCCAATCACTAAATTATGGCCATTGAATGCAGCAGCATTTAAAAAATAAATAAAATGAATATTGTAGATCATTTGATTTTAAATGGGATAATAACATGCAGTGCAATATTTTAGCTAAGAATAATAAGGGAAGAGGTTCCAATAATGGGCATCTTCTTGAGATACAAGTGCTAGCATAGCAATTTGAGATGAGTTGAAAATCAAGATATTTGAGATATTCTGAAAATTAGTTAGTGTTTAATAACACCATTCAGTACTTAATAAACAATTCTCAGCATTTTTTTATTTTAAAATGTTTGGCTACCAAACATCACCTTAGACCTCAAACTCCATTGGATAGTGTTTAATAACACCATTTTCAGTACTTAATAAACAATTCTCAGCACTTTTTTATTTTAAAATGTTTGGTTACCAAACATCACCTTAGACTTCAAACTCCATTGGGGCTCAAACCAAGTACTAATTCTCAGCTCCCAAGAAACTATAGGCTCAAGCAATTGAGCTCCTGAACTAACTTCATTTCTACAGAAACCAATAAACACACCACGCAAGCAAACTGATTTATCGTGCAAGCCAAATCAATCAGGCCTGAGGCCCCACCAATCATACAGATGCAACTCTACTACCAGCACAACTATAGAGGGGAACAGACTGCTATTTTGCAACTGTACCCACATAAAAAGAAGAAAATGTTGCTAGAAACAGCAAAGGAACCAATTAATTGACAAAATTCAATCATTTTGGATAAAACCCAAAGACGTTTCTCTAAAAGCACCATAAACACAAGTCCACGAAGAAGCCATGAAAACAACTTTGACCCATAGAAGATTAAAAACAGTCTAGCTTTTGAAGGGATAACAGAAAAAATGGTAGTAGTATTTTGCTAAATTTTTGTTCCACTACTTCCTACTATTTTATTCCTGAATCAAGTACAAAGACTATTAAAACAGAGCAATTATGTACATATTAGCAGGAATCATCACAGAAAAGTGACCAAGTACAGAACTTCTCATACAATAATAATAAATTATAAAATGGCAAAGTCCTACAAGGAAATCTGAAGCCAGCAGGGAACTTCTTACACTTTTTCCATGAAAATTGAGAGAGAAAGAAAAGAGAGGATGCCATGTGGTACAAGGAATCCATCTATATAACTCAATAGACAACTATAGAAGACATTAAATAAATAAATAAGTCGAGTTGTATAACACTCAAAGAACCCTCATCCCAACACCAACAATCACCACCACCCCCACATCCCCCCACCCCCCATCCACTTCCCCTCCACACACCCCGCCCCCCCCCCCCCCAAAAAAAAAAAAAAAAAAAAAAAAAAAAAAAAAAAAAAGTGAACCCATTCAAGAGAATTTTCCCAAGCTATGAAGGAACAACTTTCTATGTGCTCTAGGAAACAAGCAAATAGGTTTCAACAAAGCAATCAAAGAAGATAGGTTTGTCATCTTTCTAGCATGAAGATTTCTGTAAAAGCAAAATTCCAATAGAAAGTATTGTAATTGAGAGGGAAAAAAAATTGGGAGATGGGCATTATACAAAAGAAATTCTATGAAAATGAGGAAAGAGATGAGAAAAAGGTTCCTAACCATACCAAAATATCACCACAAAAACACATATGGATTCATGAACCCATTACCAAGATTGTATAATATTTTACAAAAGTAAATAAAATAGAGAAACCCCACTAGCAAAATTAGGTATACTCCATTTAATAATTTTGTTTACGTATGAAGATCAATATAAAACCTTTTCCCCACATACTAACTTTGCTGTCAATTGTTACGTCAAAATAAGAAACTTGAATGGAGTTAGTTTAAATCTAAGTTTCATGAGTTGAATGGTTATCAACAATTCTAGGGAATCCAATATGAATAGGAGGTAGACAAATCAAAATGGCCATGGTCAAGAGGGAATCCATGTAGCTTTTACCTTTCAACAGTTCAAGAAAAACATTAATAATATCAAGCAATTGAATCTCCTAACCTTTAATGCTTTGCTCTACAAATTCTTAATTAATAATTGAACTTTCAGTTAAAGAGTACAATGCAAATTACAACAATACCTACTACAATTAAGAATTTGAATTAAAAAATAAATAAATAAATGATAGCACCTTCATCCATGAGAATCCAAGCAAGAACACTTTTAAGAGAGAATACATACCATTTCTCACATCCAATAGTACATAATTTGAACTAAATGTTGAATTTGACATCCCATCAACTGCTTGTGCTGCTTTCAACCTTTTTCTCCACTCAGATGGTGCTAGAGGCATTGCTCGTATCGAAGGGTCCAACAAAGGGAGATGTGAAATACCTCCTTCCAACTGATTTGTAATCAATAACAACAAAATGAATATTTATACAGACGCCCACATATGAAATTCCCAAACTTACACAATGCAAGAAGATATGAAAATATGCAAAAATGTTATTTAATTCATTATTTCCAGTGGAACTAAAATTAAAGACATAGAAAATTGTACTAATGAAAAATAGCCATGAAAAAACTTGCAACATTGATTATAACATAAAAAGATTTGTTTTTATTTCATCATGTGAAATACTTAGCAACAAAGGGGCAAAAACTTCAGCTCAGCCTAATATCTCAAGACTTGATAAATAAAAATTGAGGAGCCAATAGGTCAAAATAAAAGTAAGGGGGCTCAAATAGCACTTCATTAAAGTTTAAGGGCATTTAATGGTCTATTCTGGAAAAAAATACAGTCATATATCTACAATTGCAGATATATGTGTATTTGTTTCAAACAACAACCAAGAACAACAGTAAATGCAGGTTTGCAGCAGAAAACATTACCTAATAGAGGGGAACAATTTGCAGGGAATAAAAACAAATTTAGACAAAACTGGCATACAAGAAGCAAAGTATTTCTTGCCTGTACTAATGAGGGCTTATAACGCAGCTTCAATTTTGGGAAGGCATGTCCACTGACTGCTGGAGATACTTGAACCAATATATCAGAAAATCTAGAGTCTTCTCTTATCCAGTCAACATATGCAAGAGCATCTTTTGACGGTCCACTAAACTGCACAACACCACAGAACATCAGAAGAAAATACTAAAATGTAGAGAATTCCTATTCTTATAACCAGTAGATTTTGTCTTACTCATCCATGCAAAGTTAAAAGCCATTTTAATACATCTACGTTTCTCCCTTACCAAGGGCAAGTTTTAGTAACATGTAAGTGGCCATCAATAGCTTCATGGCTACTAGCAGGATTTTATATAAAAATTCACTTAACGTGACACCAGATCCTTTAGCCAGCCAAATTCGATTCTCTATTTATTGACATTCTGTTTGCAAAACACTTGGCCTCTTACTCAGCCACTCAATTGAACTCATATCATAGCAGGCAATTGATCTCAATACAAAAATATCCCCTAGCAGCAGCTATATTGGTGGTTGAGGGTATACACCTTCTTGAAGCACTGTTCAAATAACATAAACAGCTTTTGAGTGGTATGTGTATGGAGACTGGAGTATGTATCAACTATCAGTTCAGTAAGGCATTACACTTCCTAGAAATGGAATAAAAGACAGTCAATGTGTCATGACATGAGTCATAGGACTATAGAATTCCAAGAAAATTAATTCCAAAACATGCATGAAACAAGAGATGCATAGGGAAAAGATGCCAGAAAAGATTCAATAAGGAAAATCAGAAGGCAATGAGGATGGTATTGATACATGTTTTGCTGCAACAGGATTGAAAAACAGCAAGATGTTGCAATTGAATGCCTGGTAGAGCATCAGGTGATGCATTTAGGGGACAACAGAGAAGAACGATACAATGTAACTTGTCATATAAAGATGATTGGTTTGATAAAATTCCCATATTTCATCCACTTGATATTATGATTTCAAGCAACCTAGACCTAGCACATGGTACATTAAGTCACTGAAAACATATATGGAGGAAGCCTACAAAACTGGCAAAAAATTAAAATTTCCAGAGTAAGAAAACAATATGTAACAGAAAAAGTCATCAATATTATGAATATGCTATAGCTGAAGAAATCGATAGCATGGATCATTACTCTTCCGACTTAGGATTGTTAATTCCATTGCCTCACATCTTAAAGCTTAAGTCATCTTTAGCAATAATATACTATTGTGCTGAAGATGATGGAAAACTGAGAAAAGATACCTGCGCGTTCACTCCTTGTTCATTCAGGTATATTCGGCCATGAATGTCAAGATCCTGATGACAGAATAAGCAGAAAGAGCAAGTTTCAAGTAGTGAAAAAACTCAAAAAAAAAAATGATAGGGTTTTGTTTTCTAAACCTGCAAGAAGGACATGTGGTTGGCAACTTCTTGGTGAGGATCTTTGATAAACACAAAGCGATAAAAATTGACAACAATGAAACCATCTCCATCTCCATTTGAAGAAGAAGAAGAAGAAGAAGACTGTATGCCAAAACTTCCATTCCTCGTCTTCTTCTCCTTCTTCTCCTCTGCTTTAATTTCATTTTCATTGAGATGTTTTGAGTGAGTAATAAATGAATTTTGACAATAGATTTTGGATTGGCAAAGAGAATTGTTAGCAAAAAGAATTCTATTTCTGGTAACTGTTGTCAATGCAGGGAAGAGAGGACTGGCGGGAAGAGCACAGCAAACCCTCATCCTCTGCACTCTCTACTCTATCTACTCTAACTTTCATTCCCTTTCTCATATTTTTATCACTTTTTATTTATTTTTTACTTCTATATATATATATATATATATATATATATATATATATATCTCTCTCCATTATTTATTTTATTTCATTTTGTAACTTTTTAAATGAGATATATATATATATATGTATATATACTAGACTAAAACTGGCATGTTGCCGCAAGTATAATAATTAATATTTAAGTGAAAACTATTAAAGAAAATAGCAGAATATTAATTAGCACAAATATCATTTTTTTAAAGTACATATCGTTTTATAAATAGCAAAAAATAATTTAATACAAACATTAAATAGTAAAATTTATAGTTGAGAATGAAACGAAGAGGAAGTTGGCTGCACAAATAAAGAAAAAAATTATTATTTTAAAGTATATATTTATTTTTCATTTTAAAAAGTATAGAATATACATCTTACCTTATGCAATTTTTTTTTTCTTAAATATATCATATGGAGATAAGTTAGAGTGTAAATCAATTGAAACATTTATTGATTGACTTGCATTAGCATCAGTAAAATTGAGAGCTCGTTTAACTTTTTTGTGGATGATTGGTGAAAATGGAGCTCGAATAACAGTTGATCGCAGAGACGGTGTTGATACAGAAGGCGACAACGGTAAATGCAAATCAAATTCATCATTAAAAATGTGCGCTACTTTAAAGGTTAAATCATATGAATTTTCAGAACGATTATTGATGACAACCTGGAATAATTTTGTCATTCCATAAATTCGTGTCATCACCGCCGGAAGAGCAAGTTTATCCTTAGCAGTCTGTATTAAATTACTTGCTGATAATCCTATAAGATCAGCAGCAATCCGACCAAAGATGAAGAAAGTAGTTTCTCTGATATCGTCAATAATGGTGACATTAACTTTATATCTATCATGATAATAATAATTAATTAATTCACAAATTAATTAGATTTGCAAACTTCTATAAAAATTGATAGTATATAAAATACCATGGAATTGGAGGCTCAGTGATTTTCTTGCAATTATCACACCAAACTTCATTACCATAACTCTTAATACCAGTTTTGCATTTAGGGCATGCTCGATAACACTATCCATGAAAGACATCAATAGTTTTTATAGATGCTACACATATAAACTTGATATCCTACAAAATGAAAAAAAAAATTTAATAATATAGAAAATTTTATTTTATTTTATTTTTTTATAACTACCTTGTTTGCATGGATATCTAGAGAATAGAGTTCAGCAATTTTTTTCCTGTTGATATTTTTTTCATCTCTTTGTCATGTACCAATAGAGTTTGAATTTCAAGCCTTGTAATCCTTTCAATGGGTGGAATAAGGCTAAAAAAAATGCAAACAATTAATATAAGGATAATATCATGAGACGAATGCCTATATTAATTGACACAAAATTATCTTACTTACGTTTTCCTAAAATCATATATCTCAGTAATGTCCAAGTTGATGAAATTTTTTGTTGCTAATGAATTGTACAGAATAGTTTTATCTAGAATTTAATACAATTTTTTTGCTAACATTAAATTTATTTAACAGAAATAGATATAATAATAATGAATATAAAAGTAAAATAATAGATAAAAAAAAAAAAGGTCATCATCTTATTTCTTAATGATCATTGATAGGAAAAATGACAATTAAAGCACCATCGCATTCTTGTTCCATAATTTCTGTTTCTTGAAAATCAGCGGCCATTTTATCCCATAAAACCACCTCCAAGGTTTTATTGCTACATTTGACAAAAAAGTTAAAGAATTATAATATCATAATAACAACAATAAAATAAAAGAAATAAATATAATCACATAAGCAAGTGTTCAATAAAAAAATCTAGAATTTTTAATTTGTATTGGGCGACGCTTCACAATTCTATTACGAATATTTAAATTTTGGGTATTGCCAAAAGAGACGATTTGTCCATAAACATCTATAAAAAATAAAGAAGTTAAAATATATAAAATGTGAAACGTATTTTTTTATTTTACCATAACTATAAATTAAAGATTTAAAAAACCTATTAGCTTTGTTTTGTCCCCATCTCGATGATTAATTTCTTCAAATTCAAGGAAATCAAAACTTTCAAAAGGTATTGGGGTTTCATCATTAGGAATGAGCTTCACAAAGGTATTCTTTATTATCTTGATGCGATAAGTATGAGGACTAATTTTGTAATTTGCTTGGGCATGCAATAGAATGAAACCTGAGATACGATAAATACTCCCTTCAATTAACAGCTGATGAAATTGGTCTGCATAATATTTAGGTATAGTGGCTTGAATTGTGTCACCCTGAAAAAAAAATTTAATTAGAATAAAATTTAGAAAATGAGTTGTAAAATTATAATTTGAAAGCCAAACACAATATAAATAATACTTTTTCATCAACCATCAATAAGTCCATGCTAAATAGCTCATCAGAATTGTTAATATTAACAAAGTCTCAAATTTTTACAATACGCACTTTAATGCGAATGCTCTTCTTTTCATTATCAACATCAGACAATAGCGTATACGACATAATTGTTTAAAAAATATGTTGTTAATAAATGAAAGTCAATACTGGTTCAATGAATAAAAAAAATTATATATAATAGTATATTATTTTATAAATTATCAAATATTTCAGAATATACAATGTTTTTTGTGTGATTTATATTTTCAGTATAAGCATTATTGTCATCTTTTTTATTTATTGCAATTCGTAAGTTCTTATGAGAGGTGACTCTAGATAATGCAACATATAATTGTCCATGGCAAAATACATTATCATGTAAATATAAACCTACTTGTTTTAATGTTTGTCCTTGACTTTTATTAATAGTCATACAATAACAAACTCTTAATGGAAATTGTCTTCTTTTTAGTATAAAAAGGAATTTATTTTCTTGATAAGAAAGAATAATTCTTGGTATATATACTTTTTCGCCATGGTGCAATCCAGATATTATTATAGCTTCTATAACTTTTATTCATAAATTAAGTATTATTAATCTTGTACCATTACATAAACCAATGCTAGGATTTATATTTCTTAGTAACATAACAGGAGTGTTTTTCTTTAGTTTTAGTTCATGTTGAGGAAACCCGTTGAATTTTAAAGAATTTAAAAATTCAATTGGATAAAGAACTTCTAATTTAGTAACATTATTTGTTGTTTTACAAATAGAATCAAAACTATAGTAAATTTTTTCGTTATTGGGGTTCAAATTCATGATTTTATTATTAACAATGTCAACAATTTCATTTGTAGGTGTAATTCTAGATCGATCTTTTATATAGTCATAATTGGCTAAAAAATTAGGATAAGTTTCTTTAATTATTTGTTCTAATGGATCTTCATGATTAGCAACCAAAAGATTTTCAGGAAGTTCTATCCAATTGTTTTCAATCTCATTTGCATTTAATTTTATTTTACGTGTAGTACCATCACCAACAGATAAAATCCATTTAGAAAAGACTGATAATTTTCTATTGTAATCGTTATCGCTTGAATTAGAAGATAATCGCATATTAATAATCAGTTTAAAAACTTTAAAAAATCCCATAAATAAGAATTTGTTATTGATGAACTTATAATATCTTCTTTTGTACCATTAATAAAAATAGGGAGTATTTGCCTAAAATCTCCTCCAAGTAACACTATTTTTCCACCAAAAGGATTATTAAGCTTTTCTTCATCTGAATTACATAAAATATCTCTGAAAGATCTATCGAGTGCATCAAAACAATGTTTATGACTCATGGGAGCTTCGTCCCAAATTATGAGACGCGTTTCTTCTATTAACCTCGCTAATTGACTGCCTTTTTTATTTCACACGTTGAATTCTCATTTAAATTTAGTGGTATTTTAAATCTTGAATGAGCAGTACGACCTCCGAACAATAGTAATGCAGCAATTCCAAATGAAGCAACAACCAATACAATTTTTCCCTCAGACCTAAGCTTTGAAATAATTACTTCATATAAATACGTTTTACCTGTTCTACCATATCCATATATAAAAAATAATCCCCCTTTATTCAAGTCAACAGCAGAAACAATGCTATTATAAATAATAAGTTGTTCATTATTAAGAGTTTTAATTAATTGATCATGTTTAGATTTTAATTCTAATATAACATAATTTAATTCTTCTGCTAATAATCTATTGTTTATATCACAAATAAATGAGCGATTAGGCAAAAGCAAATCATGATAAGCTAAAGACGTAGAATTTTTATTAAAATTTTTTTCTAATTCTAATAACACTTTATTTCTTAAATAATTAGCCGATATAGATGTATCTGGTATCTCTAATGTATAATGTAAATCATGTTTTATATCATCAGAAAAATGTTTCCAAAATGAATCAAACAATTTATTTGGATTGTTCACTTCATAAAATAATATAATTATTGCAAATAAATGACGAAGTTGAGAAGATGTTGCAGATAAAATTGCTTCTTCAATGGCATTTATCCATTCTACGTCATTTTCTAACAAACCATATGCATTACATGCAGATTGAAACGTCGGGTGGAGAATATTATTTACAGTTCATATTTCTTCAAATGTTCTAGGTCTTTTAACAATATTTAAAAGCATTCTTAAATAATAAAGTTCACCAGAATTAGGATGTACATAAACAATTCTACCAATAGAATACCTTTGTTTTCATCTAGTCCATATTTTTTGCTGACTCTGCCAAACCCATTTAGTTAGAAATTCAACATATGTAAGAGACTTTGTATCTTCATACAAATTATTTGCATTCATCCATTTGGTTAACATACTACATTCAAATTCTTTTTTATTTGCTATATACTCTAAATCATCTGTTGTTTGAAACAAAATATTGTTCATATTTGGTAAATGTATCGTAAGTTTTTCTACAGACGGTTCTCTAAACTAGATCAGAAACTCATATAATCACCATGCAACTTCATTTGCAATAAGATATTGATATGATGCAAATTGGTATAACTAAACTAATGAAATAATAATTTGTTTTGTGTGTGCATGCATTCATTTCATTAGATAATTGGTGCATTTAACTTTGTTTTTAAGTTTTGAAATGTTTCTTAGCAAATATCAACTTTAAAAGGTGTAATGCTTGAAGGAGGAGGCTTTTGCAAGGCTAGAACAAAGAGACAAGACCGTGCCGACTAGTGACAGAGTGTGCTGACTAGTGACAGCAGCCTGTGGTGCCGAGTCATGCTCCCCCTGTGCCGAGTAGTTATAGCACCCTTTCATGACATCTCTTCACAAATACACCTTTTTCAAAGGGGCACTTCTTGGGACACCTTGGAGCTTATAAATACTTAGATTTGGTTTTATTTTAGAGAGGAGATACTATTGTATTATATAGGAAAAACTTACTTATAATCCTTGTAAACACTTTATTAGAATTAAGTACTTGGTTTGTATCAAGTGTCCTTCCAAAAGGCACTTCAAGTTCAAGAATTGTGCAAGAAATTTCCTAAAGAATAAAGGAGTTTTCATTCATCAATCTTTCTTCCTTTCTTCTATTTTTATTTTACTATTCAATAATGAATGCTTGCATTATTTCTCTGTCATATTTTACCATGTATTTAGTCTAATAGGTTGTTAGAATTGCAATGATGAATTAATTTTATGAACTACATTCTTAATATGCATGAATGATTTAGTTTCAATTGAGTCCTACATTGTGTTATGTATGCTTGATCACCATATATAACTTGTTAATCATTTTGTTCACAATAAGAGTTGGGGCATTTTGGTGGAAATGCAATTGAAATTACTTAAAGGATAGGAAAGTACCTGGAGATAAGAAATCCACTTTGAGGGGTTAAAGAATTGGCATGAAACTTAATGGTTTTTGTTTATCTCTATAATGTCATGAGAGTGCTTGTAGACTCTAAATGAAAATAACCCTAATTGACAATGAGAGTTGCTTTTAAGGACTAATGGTCATATTCTCCAATCATTGCATGTGTTTATATGTTGTTAACTTTTATAGTTCAAAATTAATTCTGAATTGTAATTCTATTATTCATTATTGTTGTTATTAATTAAAGTAAAATAAAACTTTAGTATTTTAGATTAGATAGAATAAATCAATATCTTTTGTTTGTTATCTGCCTATCCATCTTAGTAATTACCCGGTTAATATAAAATTGCTCCAAATTCCCTAGAGTTCGACATCCTACTCACTCTGTACTTAGTCTTAGAGACTAAGGTATTAAATTTGAACCACATCAAATTTTGATGCCATTGCTGGGGAATTTGATTAGAATTTTTATTAACTTAGGGTAGTGAAAAGTTGTTTTAGGTTTTTATTTATTTTTTTTCCAAAATTGTCATTCATTAAAAAAAAAAAAAAAAGAGAGAGGTGTACATTTTGCTTATGTGCTGAGTCATGCCAGTCTGTGCCAACTCATTACAGAAGCTATCTGTGTCGAGTCGTGCCTCTGATGCCGACTCATCATTGTACACAAACCAAATTCTAAATTTCTTTTAATTTTTATTTTCATTTATTTTTTTCTTTCTATTCTTAAATTCTTTACTTCTTAATTTCAATTTTATTTTGGTCAAATTTAACTTCTTCTACACATCTTTTCAAATTCTAAATCAATAAAATGTTATAACTCTTCCCAAAATAAACATAACTCTTCCCAAAGTTTATGACCTTTCCCATCAAGCCTTTAAAACTTTATATAAACCTAGCCTATTCAACTCAATTTCCCAACAAAAACTTTTTAGATTTTTATTTTTCTAATTACACTTTTTCAATTTTTCTTCCTTCTATTTAAACAAGAGCTCCCAATTGTCCATCCACATTTTTTTTTCTTCCATTCTCCATTGTTGTTATTATCTTTCTTCTATATTCTACAAATTCCTACAATGGGGAGGACAAAGGGTTCCACATCTTCAAGGCCCTATGAAGAACAACAAAAGGAAGACTTGGCTTCCATATATCAGGCACCATTCCCTATCCATTCCCATGAAGAAGGTTCAAAATTTTCCACCATTAAGCATAGGGAGGTTGTTTCTTGTAAGTATTTCCCTTCTTCTTTAATTCAAAATATTGGCATGGAAGATGTTTTTACTCAACTTTTGACATCATGTGGGTTGAAAAAGTTTGTTAGCATGCAAGAACACTCTTATGGAGACTTGATTTATGAATTTTATACCACATTAGACATTAATGCAAATGACTCCCAGATTCTAGAATTTCACATGTTAGGCCAACCATATCAAACTACATATAAATTCATGCATAGGGTTTTTGGCTTTAAAAGAGAGGGCATTTGTGATATTCCAAAAGATTTCAGAGTTAATGAATTTTGGACCTTTTTAACCAATTTGCAAACTCCTTTTGAACCAAAAAAGGGGAAGGCCATGTTCATTAAGGATGTCAAATTTTGGTTGTTCCATAAAGTGCTTGCATGTGTAATTTTTGGCAAAACTAAATTTAATAGAGTAAGTACTCAAGAATTGTTTCTAATGTGGTGCATATATAACAAAAAAAAACAAGTTTGCTGGACCTATTCGATCTTTAACTAACTATTTATGTGTGTTACATGTAAGGATCACCCCTTGACCCATGGGCATATTGTCACCATAATTGCTAAAGGTTTTCATGTTGATTGCACTATTTTTTTTTATCTTGTTAAGTTCTCAAATTTCACTAAACAAGCCTTCGTAAGGGGCGAGATAGTGGATTCAGACTTTAACCACATTGCAGCTCATATAAGATCTTATTGGAAAGGGTTGAGACACCTTGTTCATGGTGCCAATGAATCTGACAATTCTAACGAGGAGCCTCATAATTTGAGGCCACAAAACCCACCACCGGTTCCCCTTGCATTACCTCCATCAACAAATGAACATGGCAGAGCTAGTGGTTCCTCCAATAGGGATCACTAATTATTGGAGGACATTTTGGAAAATCAACGAGCCATGCAACGCCAAATCAATGATATGGAGACTAGGAACCGGCGAATGGAGTGCACTCAACATAGCATGGAATACAAGTTGAACCAATTCTTTCGCTATTCTGGCTATACCATTGGCTCCCCACCACCATCCCCTTCCGATAATTGAGGTATGCCTTTTACCCTTCTCCATCACCTTTTCCTTTATTCACATTGAGGGCAATGTGAAGTGTAAGTATGGGGGAATGATAGAAGTATGTTCTATCTTTATCTTGCTTTTGTTTTGCATGTTTTTGCATGTTTGTCTTGTTAGTCTAGTTTTCACCATTTGCATCAAAGTTCCAAAATTTTAAAACTTTAAAGCTCATTACTTAGTTTCTCCATATTTTACTCATTTATATCTTGATTAGGTTTTCTTTTAAGTTTTAGAGTTACTCTATTTCAAAAAAATTTGATGATTAATTTTGAAATTGCCTAATTGGTAAAATCTTTAAGTCTTTTATAGCATTTGTCATGTTTTTGTCTTTTTATCTCAATCTTATTGCTTCTAAGGTTTCTAATTGCCTAGTCAACTTTCTAGTCATGCTTAAATGTCAAAATTGAGATAAGTTACGTCTTTGAATTCTATTGGGTTGAATTGCCTAAAGGAAACTTTAGCCATAATACGAGTGATGCATTTAGTCAATAATGGGTGAGGACACTAAAAGAAATATAAATAAAAAAAAATTCTTTGCTTAAGTACTATGCATATTGAGTAAGTTGGGTGTGGATGAGTTTGCTCCTTAGTCGCATTCAATTTGAAAGATATGTATGGTGTCACTAATGAATGTGCATGTTGAGTAAGTTGTGTGCAGATGAGTTTGCGCCTTAGTCACATTCAATTCGAAAGGTGTACATGATTTCACTAGTATAAGATAATAACAATAAAAAGAATAGCAAAATATATGTCTAAAAATGCCATGAGACTAGTTGCATTTGTGCGTGTGCTTACTTATGTCCTAAGGGTTGTTTGAATCTATAGAATTCTTAACTTAATGTATGGATGTTTTGACTAGAAAAGTATGATTAAGACCTTGACTAGATAATTAATAACTTTGTTCTTGATAGAAATGAGATAAATAGACAAACTCAAGGCTTATACTGTAAGACTTGTCACCCTTTACAATTGTTGGGCATTAAAAATTATTTCATCAACACATTAGCTCTATACTCCTTGAATAACTTAAAGTTAACTTAGTCAAGATTGCGACATTTTGTTTTAAAGAAACTAAGTGCTTTCTTTATTTCTCTTTTCCTTTTTGTTCTTGCTTGAGGGTAAGCAAGGTTTAAGTACGGGAGAATTTGATATGATGCAAATTGGTATAACTAAACTAATGAAATAATAATTTGTTTTGTGTGTGCATGCATTCATTTCATTAGATAATTGGTGCATTTAACTTTGTTTATAAGTTTTGAAGTGTTTCTTAGCAAATATCAAGTTTAAAAGGTGTAATGCTTGAAGGAGGTGGCTTTTGCAAGGCCAGAACAAAGAGACAAGACTGTGCCAACTCGTCCCAGGCTATCACGAGTCATGACAGTGGCCTTCTATGCCGACTAGTGACAGTAGCCTATGGTGCTGAGTCATGCTCCCCCTGTGCCGAGTAGTTACAGCACCCTTTCATAACATCTCTTCACAAACACACCTTTTTCAAAGGGGCACTTCTTAGGACACCTTGGGGCTTATAAGTACTTAGATTTGGCTTCATTTTGGAGAGGAGATACTATTGTATTACATAGGAAAAACTTACTTAAAATCCTTGTAAATACCTTATTAGAATTAAGTACTTGGTTTGTATCAAATGTCCTTCCAAAAGGCACTTCAAGTTCAAGAATTGTGTAAGAAATTTCCTGAAAAATAAAGGAGTTTTCATTCATCAATCTTTCTTCCTTTCTTCTATTTTTATTTTACTATTCAATAATGAATGCTTGCATTTTTTCTATGTCATATTTTACCATGTACTTAGTCTAATAGGTTGTTAGAATTGCAATGATGAATTAATTTTATGAACTACATTCTTAATATGCATGAATGATTTAGTTTCAATTGAGTCCTATATTGTGTTATGTATGCTTGATCACCATATATAACTTGTTAATCATTTTGTTCTTAATGAGAATTGGGGCATTTTGGTGGAAATGCAATTGAAATTACTTAAAGGATAGGAAAGTATCTAGAGACAAGAAATCCACTTTGAGGGGTTAAAGAATTGGCATGGAACTTAATGGTTTTTGTTTATCTCTACAATGTCATGAGAGTGCTTATAGACTCTAAATGAAAATACCCCTAATTGACAATGAGAGTTGCTTTTAAGGACTGATGGTCATATTCTCCAATCATTGCATGTGTTTATATGTTGTTAACTTTTATAGTTCAAAATTAATTCTGAATTGTAATTCTATTATTCATTATTATTGTTATTAATTGAAGTAACAATAAAACTTTAGTATTTTAGATTAGATAGAATAAATCAATATCTTTTATTTGTTGTCTGCCTATTCATCTTAGTAATTACCCGGTTAATATAAAATTGGTCCAAATTCCCTAGAGTTTGACACCCTACTCACTCTGTACTTAGTCTTAGAGACTAGGGTATTAAATTTGACCCACATAAGATATCTACAGTCTAAATAAGTTTTTATTTCAATGAAAATTGTATTTTCATCATTGCCAGGATTTTCAGAATTTTTTTCATAATTTTCAATAAATGCACGTATCCTATCAGTTTCTTTGTTAATATATTTAAATATGTATTTAACTAATGTAGATTGACAACAGTGTTCAATGCATATATGTGCTTCATATTTATAAATTAAATTTCTATTATATGGGACAACAAAACTATTATCGATTTTTTCACCACATTTAACCACAAAATTTCCATCGTTTTGACGTTTGTAAAATGTAAATCCATTTGAATCGATTGTTGTAGTATCTTGGTTTTTTTTGGAAAAAATTTAATGCATTTATTATTTTTCATACAGGGAGATGATGGATTAATAGCACCATAGGGACCATGTATCATAAATTTTGAAACTAATTGATATGCATCAAAATCTATTTCTTTGGATGTTATTTCTACAGAGATCAGAGAATCGATGTCAGAAGCTGTTTTTGGTATATCATCTTTATGTAACCATATGAAACAATGAATATGAGGCAAACCTCTCTTTTGAAACTCAACAGTATATAACAAAGCAATCACTCTGCCAAAATGTTCATTTTTTTTCATATCTTTAATTAATTCATCTACCTTAAGCTTGAAAACTCTACAAATAATTTCTGGTCGATCTTCAGGCTTTTGGCCAGGTATATAACTTAGCAGTCGTTGAATCTCAGGCCATAGTGGATTGCAAGTAAATGTTAAAAAAAAATTTGGATGACCGTAAAATTTGCATATAGTTATTGCATCATGATAATGCTCTAACATATATCTTGGACAACCTGTATAAGTAAAAGGTAATATAATTATAGGTTTTCCAATGTCATTAGGATTAGTGTTACCATGACGCACAACATTTTTAATTTGACTATATATTTCAGATCTAAATTCTTTTTGATTGCGTCGAATAAAATCTAATCTTTCTTCTTCTACACACATATATGCGTCTATGATATATTGTTGAAATAAATGACCACTTCTCAGTAAAGTCTTCCCTTTGTTTAAACGTTGTTGTAACCTATAACTATAATATTCGTGCATTGTAATACATTTTCTATTTTTTGAAGATTTATTTCTATTAGTTGCATATTAAGGTCGGTTCTATAACTATCTTCACTATAAGGAAATAATATAGGATACTGCATAGCCATTAGACTTGGATGTAAAAAACTAATGCGTTTTAGTAAACCTAATTTATGCTTTATAATTAGATCCCTTTGTTTATCATATATTCCAAAATCTCCAACTATTAGACCAGCTATTTCAGAAGATGTTGGGAGATTATATTGCAAACTGTCTGAACTTCTTTTTCCAATTAATCTTAATTTTAAAGGCAAGTAATCACTCTCTTTAAATCTATTAGTAACCATTCTAAAACTCTTTGTAAGTTCATTATATTCATTAAAAATTTGCATAAGTCCAGAAACAATCAATTCATTTATAGAGTTGCTAGATCCATCGTTAGAAAAATTAGAAATTCTATTGCAAATTTCATTTTCTGTGTCATATATATATAGCTGAGCAAATTTAGGTTTCTGACTATCTTCAGGTAATAACGAACCAATCAAATGATGATTCTGACCACATATTCTAAAAACATAAGGCCCTTGTCTTTTATTTATTTCATAATCTATTTTACCACCCATGGAACTAAAGGCAAACATAGCATTATATAGCCGTATGAAATCTTTAAAACTTGAGGAAATAAGCCCCCCATTATAATCTAATAATTTATCAAGAAATTCAGATGTTTTGTTTAATAGTGGCAGACGTATTTTTCCACTCTTACAACATAACTTATATATTTTTTTTCCTTTATTAGAGTAATCACATACTCATTCATTAAACCAATATAGAGCATCACAATGGACACATTGGTTGTCAGGATAGCCTAAGTCTGATTTCTGTAGACAATGCCCTATTAAAAATTAATGAAATCATTAGTTCATGATATATATATATATATAGACACACACCCTGAATATAATTCTTTTAATAAATGAATATTTACTTTTAAAATTAGGGGAAGAATAATATTCATCTTGAACAAAATGCTTTTGTTTCCATTTTCTACGTAAATCATTCAGTAATGCAGTCGAGTCTGTTATAATAATTTCGATTATCAAGCTTAAATATTCTTTGATTGTAAGCTAAGCACAAACATATTTAACGTGGGGAATACCTGCAGATGAATCAGTAAGAACAATGGGAATTTCAATTAAATGCGTATCCACCGCATTATTTGAACATGCAATTTTTAAATTTGTACGCCTTTTCTTAACTGTTTGAAATAAATAAAGTTATGTCCCAAAGTAATATTATATAACATTATTATTATGTGTATAATAATATAAAATAAATATTTAATACCTAGTTTAGTAATAAATGATTCAATCGGAATATCTACTAAATTATCCATATTTGAAGTGCAATTATCTAAAAAATCACGATTGCAAATAAATAGAAAAAAAATTAAAAAAGTTAAGCAAAAAGACAAATTAAATATGGAATCTAAATATTTAGTAATAGTATGGAATACATATCATAAAAGCTAAGAAAATACTTATCTTCGAAACCTGATAATAGGATAAGCAAAAATGGTAGAATCAATCATACGATAAAGATTATTATTAAAAAAAAAAAATAGCGTCGACCATCAAGAAGTAATAATTAATAGGCAGAAATTAACATGTAAAAAAAATTGACAAATCAAAATGTATGAGGATTTTATTAATAATTAATATAAATTACTCATGGGTCAGTTAAAATATCAATCTCATGAAGATAAAAAAAAAAATAATATAGTACCATTTACCAACCAGCTAATAAAAGTCTCAATTTTTTTTTTTGCGATTAACAAATTCAATGTTATAATATGGTTAGAGAAAAAAATTATGAGATCAATATTTTGTATTATTTTCAAAATATTTTATATAAAAACAAAGTAATCTTCATATTATTCTATTATTTATATGTTCACTAATCACTTAATAACAGTTTTACCTAATTTTTTTTATCTGTGATCAACAAATTCAATGTTATAATATGATGAAAGAAAAAACTATGAGATATGTATTATCCTCAAAATATGTTAAATAAAAAAAGAGCATTTTTTAGTATAATTCTCTCATATAGTAATCTCTGTTTTGCAATTGTTTTTTCCTCTCCATTTTTTTTTCAAAATTTTAATGTTTTCCTTTATTGTGGTATTTTTATTGGATTTTTTTTCACCAAAATAAATTATTTCTGTTTAATTTTCAGGTAGGAAATTGATCTCTAACAATTTCGTGAAATGAACAAATTTTTTTCTTTATAGATTTTTTTTATTGGATCATTAAAACATTTAATTCATGGCTGATTATATATATCAAAGATATATATATAGAAGATGAAAATCAATAAAATTAAAAAACAGATAATCTTATGGCAAATTGAATTGGATTAAAAAAATATAACACCATTAAAAAAAAAAAAACTTCATGTACAAAGGAAAGTGAAAGTTAAAATATATGACATGATATTTGAACTGGAGCTTAGAAACATTTAAAAAAAAAAGATACTATTTTCTAGTAGATAGCAATTTAAAATGTGCATAGCAACACTGCTGCACAACAAAACAAAAGGATCCATGCAAACTAAACTAAAATATTACATAATATCTTAACTGGAGCTAAAAAACATTAAAAAAAAAACCCTGTTTCAAATATAGATAGCAGTTAGGAAGGTCCATGCTCAAACTTTTGCATAACAAAATAAGTCGCCAAAAAAGTACTTGCAGAATACATATTCAAAGTAGATGAGTAATTCCTCTGATGTTTGTCTTGATCATCTTCATAACCTTGGTTAGTTTTTGATATTTTTTGGTCAGAGCATTAAAATCATTACTAATTTTATCAAAAGCAGTCTTCAAAACACCAACATCTTATTTCTCATGAATTTCAAATTTAATTTTAAACAGAGACATGTCCCTAAAATTGTAGTCAATTACTTCAAAATTATACACAGTTCTTAAATAGTCAATAGCTGCATGAGCAGCTGCATTTTTTGCATCCTCAGGACATACAACAGAAATACTAGTCATGAAAGTCGAGTACAAATTTCCATCAAGGGAATAGTAAGAATAATCCACTCTACACTAGTATTTGTTATCCTTATGTTGTCCAATTTGATAATTACAATAGGATAATCCAAATTCAGATAATGCACAATCCAGGACATATTCCATAGGTATTTTAACAATCACCATTTAAAAAAAACAAATTAAAAGAGAGCAAACTCACACGAAATCAAAGAGAAGAAAGGAAACCTATTCCAAAAAAAAAAAAAAAAAGAGATGAGCAGCAAAACAAACATAAAGTCACTCATGAACTAAGAAAAGAAGTTTTCAAACTAAGTAAAGAAAATGAAGATCATAAGTAATGGAAAACATATAAACACAGAATCAAAATCCACATGCATTAAAAAAGAAAAGGCGGAAAGAATAATCACAGAAAGTACATAGGATAGTACTTAATTTTTTCATTAAAAAAAATCAAGGTATGGTTTAGAAGAAAAAAAAAAACATGTATTAAAGGCAAGGTTCATTAATGGCAAGAAATCTTTAATAAAAAACTGTAGATAGAAACAAACCTTGACAGAAGAAGCAAAGGAAGAAGAAATAGGAACGATCTTAGTTATGACAGTATTTATAGGATAATTCCATTAGAAGCAAAATGCTGTTGGGGCAGAGTTGAAGAGGCAAAGAACTATAATGGGTAACCCCAACATTTAATGCCGCTCATAATAGAAGATTTGTGAAGATCTCATAAAAGAATAAAAAATTATTAAAAATTATTAGGTGTATGCATGCATATAGTGAGGAAAGACCATGTGCCTGATAGAACAACAAAATGATACACTACAAACATGGATTCGAAACATGAATCTCACAAACCAAGTGATCTAATCTGAATAACAAAAGAAAGCCTTTAAAATGAAAACAACTATTACAATATTTAAAAAAAATCAACCCAAAAAGCAATTATTATAATATAGATTATAAGGAAAACCCATTAAAAGTCCAATATACAGCCCATCAACTTAAATAAAGTATAAAATGAAATAGGCAATTATTAAATACTATAAAACTAAAACATGAATTTTAAACAAATAATACTCCTGCTATAATAGTAAACAAAAATATGGAGGAAACAATATTCACATATAGATTATGAAATTTACGTTTGACGAAAAGGATAAGAAATAAAAATCAAAGAACAAATCATAAAATTTAAACTATAACCATAGATTAAAAGAAGGCAAATAAAAACCAAAAAAAGGTTAGGAAGTATAGATCAATCGCCACTAAAATGAATTCAGATAACAACCCAAAGCTAAAAAGTAAGGATTGAGAGGCATCATTTACATGCATGAAAAAACCAAACAATCAAAGGCTATAAAGCTTAGATCAGTGGTCATAGAACAGATTCAAATCACAAACCAGGGCTAAAAAGCAAGGATTGAGATTAATTGTTTGAAAACAAATAGATTGAGATCCCATCAAATACTGGATCGCAAAAATGGATCCTTAACCAAAACAGAAAACGCATTGACTATGCCACCAGAGCCATAAAGGTAAGATGGAAGACCATTAACTAAGGCTACAAAGCCATGCATGACAATCACCAATAATGATCCAAAAAAAAAAATGGCAAGCAAGAAATTCAAAGGTCGAGCGAGAGAAAGCTAGGAAGCCAAAATCACTAGACATGCAAGATGGGCGACACCAGTAGAGCCTTTTCCAAAGTGATGGCGCACACAAACAATGGCTAAAGAGCCATGCCCAACATTAACAATCCTAGAAAAAAAAAAACTAAACCATAAACAACCAAACGACAAAGGCTAGAAAGCCGAAATCATTTGGGTTGAAACAGTAGCACCTGTAGCTGTGGCTAGAAAGCTACGATGTAGGCACCACCCTGTCTAAAAATGGGAAAGAAAAAAGGGCAAAGCATGCAAAGGAGGAAGAGAGAAAGCTAGGCGGCACTAGCAGAGCCTTTTCCAAAGCGATGGCACACACGGACAATGGCTAAAGAGCCATGCCTGACATTAACAATCCTAGAAAAAAAAAAAACTAAACTATAAACAACCAAACAACAAAGGCTAGAAAGCTGAGATCATTTGGGTTGAAACAACACCACCTGCAGTCGTGGCTAGAAAGCTACGGTGCAAGCACCACCCTATCTAAAAACGGGAAAGAAAAAAGAACAAAGCATGCAAAGGAGGAAGAGAGAAAGAAAGGAAAAAAATGGAAGAAACTGGACAGGTGACCAGTGAGAGCAGAAAAAAAGAAGGGAAGAAGGCAAATAAATAGGCCAAGAGAACAGTGAAATTTCCATATAATCACTTAAAATGGAGATGTTTTGATATGAAGATGTTAAGTGATAGGGGCAGCAAGGTAATAATACAAAATGGCATCGTTCGAAAGTAACGCTTCAACTGCTGAAGCTAGTTTAAAGAGGCGAAATGTCTAACGTATCCCTGGCAAACGGCGACGTTTGAGTTGAAGTAGTAACAGGAGCAGGCGAGATGGTAATAAGACAAACCAGCGTCATTTTGGAGGCAACGGTTGAGTTAGAGGCAATATGAAAATGCTACCGTTTCATTTAAAGGCTTGAAATGTCTTAGTTAGCCCTTAAAAACGGTGTTGTTTTGGTTTAAAAGAAACAACGAGTAGGGGCAGAATAAAAAAAAAAAAAAGAAACACTCAATTTCATTTTATTTACAAAATTGCCACTGTAATTTCACTGTTTCAAAATCCCTCTTAGTTTTATAGTATTTAATAATTTGCCAGAATGAGATATATTATATTAAGGCCTTGTTTAATAAGCTGAAACAATAAAATTGAAATAAAAATAAATATTTATTTTAAAATTTATATTATTTGATAAATTCAAATAAGAGGAATTGAAATAAAAATTTGGAATAAAATTAAAATATTTTAAGATTTTCATTCCTAAGAAAAGACTTGGGAATCAGTGTAAATAAAAAAGATGTAAATACCAAATTTAGAGGTATGACTAAAATATATAGCGATAATTTTTTTTTATTCTCATATTTTCCTTACTAAATATACTATGCAGAATTTACATTTCAATTCTTGTTCCTGTAATCTTATTCTAATTGAATTATTTTTAATCACATTCTTACATATCTGGTAACCAAATAGGAGTCCTTATATCATGGATCTAAACCCACCTTATACCATGGATCTAAGTCCAAAACACACTATTTCATTAAAACATTCACACTGCCTCCTTGCTTTTTTTTTTTTTTTAATTAAAACTTAAAATTTCAAAAACAAGAACTGTTCCTCTCCACTCTTCACTGTCTTTGTGCTTCATGCAGTTCCCTCAAAACTTGATCTCTTTGATTCTTGAAATTTTTTCCAACCATTCAATTTCAGAAATCGTCTACTGTTACACTGCATTTCCTATTCACTTCATCATCTTATACAAAGAAACTCAGTAATCATTGACATTATCAATCTTCTACTTTAATGTGAGTAAATTTTCTACAATTATTGCTTTTTTTTTTGTGATTTCTGAGCTAAATCTTAGATTTTCATCATTCTATAGTAATAATATCATAAAAAATATAGAAAATTATTATTTTCGTTTTAGATTCAATATCACAATGATTAAATTTTAGGGCTAGGTTTTCTAAAAATCCATTTCTTTTCAGATCCCTTAAAATCAATTCCATCCGTTTTCAATTAAATGAAAAAAATTTAATCCCTCTATAAACAACCTAAATAGAAAATATGTTAATGAACCTAGGGTTTACATATAATGAACCTAGGCTTCATAGTTGATAAACCCATATTGATATAGTTAAACATATTCATGAATTCATTATTTCTTTTAAATTTATACTATACTTTTAAAAATAAAAAAGTGATGAATTTGTGAATTTAATATTCTTTAGAGTTTATACTTTCACCTAAAACTTATGAACCTCAACCATACATTTAATGAACATATATATTATAACTAATGAACTTGCAATTTTTCTATCCAGAAACAACCTGACCATTACTTAACATTTACATATCCATTGCTTTAATAATTATTCTAAATAATTTTGCAGGAAAATGAGAACAAAAATGGTTGCACATAAAATAAAAAAGAGACCAAGGAAAGACAATAATGAAGAAGAAGAATGGGATGTCCCTCTAAGCACTGCAATCAAAAAGGGAAAAAGCAATTGCTCTTAAGCCTATTGACTCTAATTCTACTGAGTCTGATTTTATTGAATCAATTCAACAATAACATATTTAAGAAGAACCTAATTATGAGGAACCAGTTCATCAAGCAAAATAAAAATATGATTGTAAGGTCTAGTGAGAAGGTGATTCTGATAATGTTGAAGAGGAAGTAATTCAGCAAGTAAAACCAAAGAAGAAAAGGTACAAATCAAAAAATGTCGTACCTATAAGAATGTCACCAACAGTATTGTTCACCATGATAAATGAACTATCACTTGAACAACGAGAAGCAGTTAAAGATATAGGATTTAGACCTCTCCTCAAAATGAAACTGTTTGAATGCCATTCACATTTATGCAAGTACTTGATTGACAACTTTAACGACTGTAGGTATGCAGTAATGTTAAAAAAAGAAGAGCTTAAATTAACCGAGAAAGATGTGCACTGCACTTTAGGGGCTCCTAAGAAGAGAAAAAGATGTAACTAAGGATAAAGAAACAAAAAAAAAAAAAAAAAAAAAAAAAAAAAAAAAAAAAAAAAAAAAAAAAAACGAAGAATACATGAACCTATTGGCAAAATGGAGAGAAAGGTGGGGCATAACTGCTAGCTGTCTGATAACAAACAGAAAGGCAGACTAAATTGTGAAAAGAGGAGACTATTCTTATAAATTTAAGAGAGACTTTGTCATCTTTGTAGTTTCTAGTATTGTCAAAGGACACCAAAGCAAAAAATCAAACTACAAGATCTTGTATTCTGTCATGAATGCAAGTGAGATAAAAAATCAAAATTGGTGCCAATATACAGTGACAAATTATCATAAGCAATATAAGATTGGAAAAAAAAACCAAAAGGTTTCTTTACTATTTCAACTACTTTCCTACTGGTAATTATTTTATAATTTAATCTCATTCATTCCATATGTTTAAAATGTTCATTACTTAATATTTGAAGGTTCATTATCTTTTACTATCAGATTCATAATTATAAATCAATATTAAATATCTATTTTCTTTTATTAATCAACAACTAGCTTTGTTACCTCGATTGAGTAGAGTTCAAAACAAGGAGATTAATTAAAAGATAGTTCTCAATAATATATTGTTGGACTACTTAATAAGTCAGAGATAGAGCCAAAAAAGAACTGAAGGTAGGAGGCCTAGGAAAAGAAAGAATAGTAGAATGTTTAAAAGGCCTAACATTAATAGAAGAAAAACAAGAAGAGGAGTAGGACAAAAATGACGATGTTTCAAAAGAGAAAGCTAAACCATCACAATTAGAAAATGTCAGCAAGGTAAATTCAATTTTTATTCTATTGACAATTTTGAAGTAATTAGGTTCATAAGTTATAAAATAAATATTCATCAAATTATTTACATAGGTTCATCATTTACTATTAGAATCCATAAACTGTATTACTTAAAATCTTTTGCAAAAATGACAAACTCATAATAAAAATTCATTATTATAGGAACTTGTAGAAAAGGTTTTTGCAATTCTGAAGAAAATGGCTAGCACTGTCATAAAATTTGGAAGACTAAATCCAAGAAGTGAATTTTTAAAGAAAACATTTAACTCTGTATCTGAGATGTTTAGCAATGTCTCAAGCTCTCAAACTCATGAACTATATGCCATAGACACCAATGAAAAATAACTTTTGCAGATGAAGATGATGACTACTTCAATGATTCAAATTTTCTAAATGCAATGGCAGAACTCAAAGAGGCACTGCGTAAGACAATGAAAGCCACTGCAAAAAAATAGAGTAATGTGTCAACTATTTCATTGGGGCTCATCCCAATGATAAAATGAAGATCAGAGTCAACAAGAAAATTTTGAGATTCGAGTTCGAGACACCACTATCTAAAAAAATAATGACGATGCTGCAGAATCAAAAGAAGATGAACCTTAGACTCCACATGCAGAAACTGGACTAGTTTGTGAAGAAGAAAAGAATTAGAAGATATTTGATGAGTATTTTTCATAAATTTGTATTTTAATTACAATTTATTTTTTGAAATTGTATTTTATTACATTTTCTATCTATTTTTGTGAGCTCGTATTTCTATTACAACTTGTTTCTCTAACATAATGAACTTGTATCATATTTTTTGAACTTGTATTTTAATTATAATATCTTGTTGAGTATATACTTTTATTGATGAATCTGAATCAATAGTTTAGGTTCATTAGCCATAAAGTTTAGGTTCATTATATATAGCTATGAAATTCATTATCTTTCAAGTATAGATTTAGCATAAGTGAATTATACTTTCTGTCATGCAGATTCATTAACTATCACATTAGGTTCACTAACAATACTTTCTAGGTTCATTACTTGTTCAAATACTCTATTTTAAATGAATGAACTTGTAACTTTTTCTTTTTTGTACTTTACTTCATATTTATTGTAGGATAATTAGTGAATCTGAGTCTGAACCAAAAGACGTACAAAGCAGAAAAGGGCCTACAAGGAAGTACAAGAAGCTTTCTATGTCATTAAGATCTCTTTTTTGGAGTGAGTATGGTATCCAACTCAGTGATATTAGTTACACAGAGAGAATGATTTCAAAATATGTATTCTTGAAAGAAGAACCAAATGAGTCAGACTAACTCCTAACAACTTCATTATTTATTTCTTATAAATATAGTATATATTGTAGTATTTATTATTGGCTAATGTATACTTTTTGAATAGTGAATTTCTATTTAACACTAAAGATTATTAGGCTAAGCGGGAAGATATGAGGAGCCTCTATGAGAATCAATTAGTAGTAAATATGATTCTTGACATTTGGTGCATGAGGATGAAATGATGAACATAAGGCATGCTGTGGTGAAAAGAAAAGGGTTTTCTTCTCAACTATACAATATGTAAGTACTTATTTCAATTAAATAGATCTTAAAAATTTGTATATCATTTTTATTATTAATCAGCAAATTATTTCAATTTCAATTAGAACCGGCACTTGACTACATGAAGAACCTCAACCTTGAGCAAAAATTAGAAAATTTCAATATATACTTAGATACTAAATTGAGATGGCATCAAACATTGAGATTAGTGACACAAACGTTAAAAGTAATACTTATAGTTGTCATAATATTTAATTTTTTTAAAATAAAATTTTTTGTTTCTTCATCTACTTACCATCAAACTCCAAAAATAGGTATTCTTTGTTTTTATTTGCTACAGACAATACTCCTTGATTTGTATCAATTTCAACAAATCTCAAATTAAAATCATAGACAACAGAACACTCACAAAAAATATGAAACATACTATAAAGTATGAAGGTGCTTGAAGGCTTGTTGAAATTAACCTTCTTTTAGATTCGTAAGTAATACCTTATATATTCATTACTTCTAATGCACATGTTTATTAATATACTTTGCAAATGTACTTGTATATATAACATAAATTTATACATCATAATCTTTAACCTAATCATATTATATTTTATCGATCCTTTAAGCTGAAGCATTTGCGCAATATTTGGCAACAAAAAGCATCTGCAAAAAAGTAGACTCGAAGGAATTCAAAGAAGTGTTGCTTAGAATGCCTTGGAGGACAAAATTTAATGTTATGGATTATAGAATACATTGCATGAGACATATGGAGACATATAAAGGAGAAGGACATAATTGGAACTCTAACTTCATAAAAAATGATGCAAGATACAAATCTTTTCTGCTTGGTTTTTTAATTCCTTATGTTATTATTTAGTTATTATTTTAATTATATTTTTTTTGCAGAAGCTTTTGATAAACTCTCTAAGAGCATAGTACTGTTCATTAATTTTCTCATATGGAACCAACAATTACAAAGGCTTTATCATGAATGAAGCAAAGAAGAAATTCCTAGAAAGCAGAAAAAAAGAAATAGGTTCATAAGATTATGATTTTAGGAATTGTTAATAGTTTGAAGCATTGTTAATAGTTTCAAGTTGTTAATAGTTTTCATAATGTTTGATTTCATTATCATAGGCATAGCTTCATAAGATTATAGTTTTCATATTATAGTTTAAAAATGTTTGTTTTGTAAGGGTTTAATTTCTAGTTTTGGTTTAATATTTAACTGCAAATATTATGGTAGTATGGTATTTTTCATTTACAATGTCTATAACTTTGTCCATCTCTTTAAACTTTACGATATATGACATATGAACATCATACATAAATGAGATGAACCTAAACTTTATGAATAATGAACCTCATACTCTTTTAGGATGAACCTAAACTTAAAACTAAACATTCAACAACACTAATAACACAAACTTAAGAAAAAAATATACTTAAAGACATTAAAAAATTTGTTTTATTCTAAAATTTGTTTTAAATGATATGCTTTATACAAATTATAAGAAATTGTTAAAAGATGTGGGATTAAAAAATTGATGGACCCAAATTTAAAATGAAGTATAGTTTATATTTGGGTCTAGCATAACAATAATCAATTGACAATTGCCAAAACTTGGGTGTGCAAGATATCGATTTGCAGTAACTTGTAAAAAGACTTTCTTGCAAAATTTATTTTTAACTGTCATTCTTACAATAACATATATAACAACTTATATATATATAAAAGCTTAATAATTAACAAATAATGAAAAAAAATTACTTGAAATGAATTTTGTACTACTGATTTTCTTTCCAATGCAGCCCTTTGGGCATTTCTCTTATGCCCTTTTACTTGATTACATCTTTTCTTAATTGTGCTCTTTTTCCTTTTGTTTCATTCTATCACGACACACCTTTTTAAGCCGTGATGGTCCTAGAGTTCAGGGAGACATAAAGTAACCTAAACCCATAGAACCCATTTAACATATAATCTTTTATCATTCATCATGTAAGATCTTATCCCCAGGATTGTAACCTAATTACTTTCCTTATTACCCGTTGTCAACTTATCAATCCCTAGTTAACTTGTGATACCATTTATAAACACGATGTGTAAAAATTTCTAAAATTCAATTTCACATCAATAGCTAAATGTACATTATTTCATATATTATTACAATAGTAATAACAATATAGCTTACAACATGTGTAAGTCCAATAATGTTTGTTTGCCCTTATGCACCAAGAAGGGGGTTGAATTGGTAGGAAATTAAAAATTAGATAAAAAGAGATAGGAAAAGAGAATGAACACAATCGATCTTATAGTGGTTCGAGTATTAACAAACCTTACATCCACTCCCAATCTTAGTTGGGTATTCTACTACTAATTGATACTTACAAGGAGTTTCAAGCTCACTCTAAACTTACAATGTGTTTCAATGGCTCACATATAACTCTTACAAGTGTTTCCCTTAGGCTCACACTCAAACCTATACAAGAGTTTTCTAATGGCTCACTCTTAATCCAATACTTTGTGTTTTTAAGGCTAACACTTAACCCTTTGAGCTATCAATGCTCTTACAACAACCAAATAATAACAATTAAAGGTAAAGGCTTTGAGAATTAAAATTGCAAAAGTTTGGTCTAAATGAAAGTTGTTGGATGTTTATGAGGGTCTTTGGAGGGGGTATTTATAGCTTCTTCCCTCCAAATTCCCATTACAAAGAAATACCAAAAAGGATTCTCAAAACAGCCACAAAATCTTACATTAAATGCATTGTTAAAGCTGGATTGTAGTTGTTAAGCCTTTTTCGCAGTCACAACTCCTTTTCCACTGTTGAGACCAATATTTCGCGATTGCGATCTTCATAATCCCTAACAGCTAGATCACACATGGCATCTTCTCATTGGTTCTTTGATTATCTGTTGGAAGCTTGGAATTCTGTATGAATTTTGTGGTTGCGACTAACAATTTGCAGTTGCGAATCAAAGATCGTGCCCTTGGTCACGATTGTGACTAAGGTTGAGATTCACTCTGTGTCTCGAGGCTTAAAATTAAACTATGTTGCCTTTTAATCATCTTGGTCGTGATATGATGGTTGCGGTCATGATTTAGTGGTCATGGTCGCGATTATGGCATAATGGTTGCGACTCAGAAGCTAAGCAACCTACTTAGAGAGATATCAATCTTCTTTCAAATCCAAACAATTAAACAAGTTATAATCTGCAAGAATCATCACTTAAACAAACATTAGATAGCTTTCAATTTGATTGGCAATATCAAAATAGAGATTGACTAAGTTTTGATATAACTTACGTCAATAATCTCCCCCTTTTTGATTTTGACAATCAAATTGAATATAAAATAAAATAACTTAAAATTAAATTGAATTGAGAATACTCCCCCTCAATTGATGCAAGATAAACATAAATTTTTTGAATTTTAATACCTTAAACATAAATATTTCTCCCCCTTAACATATTCTCCCCTTTTAATTTTAACATGTTTATTTTATATTTAAGTTCTTAAAATTGTCTTCCCCTTTGGCAATATCAAAAAGCAATATCAAAAATTAAACAAGAGCAAACTGAAGAAAATATATAATTGTATTCATTTGAAGTTGGATAATGCCACATTACAATGCATGAAAAACATAAGGAAGAAATTTAAAACAAAGTAAAAAAAATTGAAAAAAATTAAGAAGCATCTCCTCCATCTTTGGGTTCCTCTTCTTCTTCATATGTCTCCTCCTCTTCTTCACTAAATTGCCAATCTTGGAGGTTACATTGAGGGAGACTCATATGATCTTGCATATCAAATATGTCTTAGTAAATGTGGTCTAAAAGAGATAGTCTCCTCAAGACTTTTCGAAGAAGTCTATTGGTCTTATCTTGAGGTTGAGATGGAGGAACAATGGGAGTAACTTGGGGTTCTTCTTCTTGAGATTGACTAGGTTCACCTATAGCAACTCTTGATGTTTTCCTAATTCTTTCTTGGATCCCTATACCTCTAAAAATATATCTATATTTCCCTTCTTTTTCTCTTAATGCTTTTGCATTAATCATGTATTAGAAATCTATAAGGGATTTTTTAATTGTATTTTTGGAGAATGGCTTTGTTGGGTGGAGTAAAAGCCCTAACATGCTTGGCTATTGTGGTGATATGAGAAGAGAGAATAATTGCACCTTTTTTGGTGGAGGAGAGATGGAGAAAGTGATCAACAAGGAATCGAGCGGTTTGGATGCTCTTTCCTTTCACAAGACCATAAAGAAAGAAAAGATCTTTTTAAGAAACCTTCTCATTGTCATCTCTTCTAGCATTTATAGTAATGGTGACAATCTTATGGAGAGCCCAAAGGGAAAGTGTTTTGATGTGTTTGGCACGGGAGGATTTTGGATCGAATTTTGGTTCAATGGAATTTCGGTCCAAAAAGATTTGAGTTTAAGGGAGAAATCATTGATGGTGTAGGCTCCTTTGGTTTGAAGCCCAAAAATATTGGCAAGATCTTGGAGTGAAAGCTTATAAAGTTTGCTAGAAAATCTAAAATCAATGGCATAGTGGCCACGGGTAGGATGAAGCTTTTTGTGAACTACAAGAATGGCAAGGAATTCCTTAGTTAACTCATCATACCCATCATCATCAACAAAAACAAATTTTCCCCATTCTAGATTTTTGAGGTAGCCAATAATGCTATCTTTAATACCTAAGGTTTTAAGACAAATAAGGCTATGTATTTTGGTGGGTAAAATGGTTTTTTCTTGAATTCTAAGGAAATTTTATTTTTCTTCTTGTGTAATTCCCCTCATAAGTTCAAGAGGAGAAGGTTGTTGAGAGGTTTGGACTTCTTTCCCTTTTCTAGATGGTCTTCTTGAAGCCATTGTTGGAGAAGTGTTTAAAAAGATGAAGAAAAGCTTTAAAATGAGAAGAGAGTTGGAGAGTAGTAGAATTTTAGGAAGAAAATAGTTTGGAGTGTTAAAGAATGTGTAAAACTTGAAATAGTGGGGTATTTATAGGCAAAAAAAGAAAAAAAAAGGTTAAAAACGGGCATAAAATGGCTATTTTTGTATTAAATTCAATTTTGCCCAAAAATGGCTATATTTCAAAAGCTATCAAACTCTGAATCACGACCATGAATTTTGAAAATTTTAAAAGTCACGTTCGTGATTTATAGATCGTGAGCAGGATTAAGGGTGTTGAAAGGTAACGAATATAACTTTGAATTTCGTGACCACGATTCACTTGTAGCGATTGCGAATTAAAAAAAAAACAGAAATTTTGAAAACATTTAATGAAGGATATGTGCAATGCAATTGGCATTATAACTCAAGGTTAAAATAAATGTAATTATAAATTTCATATACTAAGATATCAACAAGTCATTGCAAAGAAATTCAAGCAATTGTAGTCAAATATACCAAAAATCAACCATAAAGCAACCAACATGTAACCAAAATGCATAAGATAAACAAATATCTAAATTTAATTGACTTAAGAGTCACCTCAATTCAAGATTTCCTAGAGTAAAAATATGAATAATAAATGTCATAACATGCATAAAATTTTGATGCAAATAAAAAACTTTATGTAATATATTTTTTTTAAATCTAAGGCAATGAGCTCCCATCAAGCATGCCAATTTCCCTTTTCATGAAATTTAATCTTTCTTCATTTAGAGGTTTTGTGAAAACATCAATAAGTTGGTTAGTTGTATCAATAAATTCTAATACAAAATTACATTTTGCACATGATCTCTCAAGAAATGATGCCTAATGTCTATATGCTTACTCTTAGAATGTTGGATGGGATTTTTGAAAAGATTTATGGCACTTGTGTTATCACATTTAATGGGAATGTGATCAATCACTTGACCACAGTCCTCGAGTTATTGTTTCATCCAAAGAACTTGAGTGCAACAACAACCCACCGCCACATATTCTGCTTCGGCGGTGGACAAGGTTACTGAAACTTGTTTCTTGCTAAACTATGAAACTAAACATTCATCAAGAAAATGACAAGTTCCAGAAGTGTTTTTTCTATCAAGCAAACTACCGAAAATCCAATTATTGTAAAAGATGAATTTCTAGGATACCAAAGCCCTAAATGCAATGTGCCATGTAAATACTTCAAAATTCTTTTAACGGCATGCAAATGAGATTCTTTAGGACAAGATTGAAAATGTGCACACAAATAAACACTATACATTATATCGGGTCTAGATGCCGTAAGGTAGAGAAGAGAACCAATCATACCTCGATATTTCTTCTTATCTATAGGCTTACCCTTTTCATCTTTGTCAAGCTTAGTTGATGTGCTCATTGGTGTCTTGCTACTTTTGCAACCATCCATGCTAAACTTCTTGAGAAGCTCTTTTCTATATTTAGATTGGTTGATGAAGATACCATCTTTGCATTGCTTGATTTGTAGTCCTAGGAAGAACTTGAGCTCACCCATCATGCTCATCTCAAATTCCCTCGCCACACACTTGGCAAATTCTTCATAAAAATGTTCATTAGTAGCACTATATACAATATCATCAACATAAATTTGAACAATTAAAGTGTCATTTTTGTGCCGTTTTACAAAAAAGTGTTGTGTCAACCTTACCCTTAACAAAATCATTTTTCAAAAGAAATGTACTTATCCTTTCATACCAAGCTCTAGGAGCTTATTTCAAACCATACAAGGCCTTAGTTAATTTAAAAACATGATTGGGAAGTTCATGATGTTCAAAATCGGGGGGTTGCTCAACATAAATTTCCTCCTCAATAAATCCATTTAAAAAAGCACTTTTAACATCCATTTGAAAAAGTTTAAAATCCATATGACATGCATAAGCAAACAAAATTCTAATAGCCTCTAATCTTGCTACAGAAGCATAAGTTTCATCATAATCAATGCCTTCCTCTTGGTTGTACCCTTTGGTAACCAATCTAGCCTTATTCCTAATGATGAAACTATGCTCATCTAACTTATTTCTATAAACCCATTTACATCCAATAGTGGGATGATCTTTGGGTCTAGAGACAAGTTCCCAAACTTTGTTTCTCTCAAATTGGTTGAGTTCCTCTTGCATAGCAATCACCCAACTCTCGTCATTAAGAGCCTCATCAATGGTCCTTGGCTCAATTTAAGAAACAAAAGCAAAATTATTATCTAAGGCTTTATAATGAGATCTAGTACTTACCCTTAGATGGATCACCTATGATTTGCTCATTGGGATGATTCTTGGGGTATCTCCACTCCTTAGGAAGTTCTTAAACATCTTCCTCTTGTGGATTTGATTGATCCTCATGATCTTGTTGGTTTTTCACTTGGTCTTCAACTTCCTTTGGAGTCTCATCTTGATCCAATATGAGCTTTTCAAATTCACCTACAAGATAATCAAGAACACTACCTTTCCTAAGATCAAGTTTACTAGATTCATCAAATACAACATTTATAGCTCTTCAATTACCATAGTCTTTTTGTTAAAGACTCTATAAGCTTTACTAGTGGTGGAATATCCTAGGAAAATGCATTCATCAGTTTTAAAAGCAAATTTTCCAAGGTTATCCTTGTTATTTAATATGTTGCACTTGCAACCAAAAACTTTTAGATATGAAATCTTGGGTTTTCTTCCATTCCATAACTCATAAGAGGTTTTATTCCATGTCTTTTAAAGACTCTATTTGAAATGTAACATGAAGTGTTAAAGGCTTTTGCCTAAAAATAAGTGGGTAAACCATATTCATTAAGCATGGTTCTAGACATTTCAATCAAGGTTTTATTTTTCCTTTCTACAACACCATTTTGTTGAGGTGTTATAGGAGAGGAAAAATTATATGAAATTCCATGTTCAATACAAAAATTTTCAAAAAATTTATTTTCAAATTCTTTTCCATGATCACTTCTAATTTTGGAAATGAAGTAGCCTTTCTCATTTTGAACTCATTTTGCAAAACTTTTAAATGCATCAAAAACATCACTCTTATGAGTCAAGAAACTAACCCAAGTAAATCTATAGTAGTCATCAACTTACACATAGGCATACATTTTTCCACCTAAACTAGCAACTCTACTAGGTCTAAACAAATCCATATGAATAAGTTGAAGGGGTCTAGAAGTACTTACAATATTTTTTGATTTGTAGGATGACTTGTGTTGCTTTCCCATTTGACAAGGTCCATATGTCTTGTCCCGTGAGAATTTGATCTTTGGAAGTCCTTCAATAAACTCATCCTTGTAAAGACTATGAAGAAGCTCTAAGCTTGCATGTCCAAGCCTTCTATACCAAAGCCAAGATTCATTGCTAATAGATATGAAACACTTGACATCTTGGTTAGCCAAATCATCTAGGTCAATCATGTAGGTATTGCCCTCCCTTTCACCCTTAAACACTACATTGTCATTAGCTAAAGTGGTGACAATGCATGCTTTAGAGTCAAAGGTGACTTTATTACCCTTATCACATAATTGACTTACACTAAGCAAGTTAAATTTTAAACCATCAACGAAAAGAACATTTTCAATGAGAGAAACATTGTCTTTACCAATGGTACCAATGCCAACTATCTTACCTTTGGCATTGTTACCAAATGTGATGTTTCCACCTCTCTTTTCTTTCAAATTTGGAGCTTGCATTTCTGATAATGTGTCTTGAACATCCACTATCTACATGCCATTTGTTCTCATTGGTAGTGGATTTGAGACACACTTACAAGAAAGGATTAATCATCTTGTTTTAGGTATCCAAATATACTTGGGTCCTTGGGGGTTAGCCTTGGAAGGGTCCTCAAGCTTGAGTTGAGCCTTCCTTATATAACAAAATACATTTATGTGACCATCTTTCATATAATAATGGCATTTGAATTTTGACTTGAAGGTTTTCTTAGCCATTTTGTCAAAAAATTTCGGTCTTTTCACAACATTATGACATGAATGCATACAAGAATAAGTATTATGTTATGATTATGGATGTCTTTGAGTGTGCCTTTTTTGATACATGAATGCATGGTTAACTCTCTGAGGCTTAGCTCTTGAGTCTAATGTAACCTTTTGAGTCCTTTTGGGACTTAGAGGTTTAGTGTGTGTTTTTACTTCCATGTGAATTACCTCAATGCTAGAGGTTTAAGGAGTTATAGTCTTTATGAACATAGTGGGAGAGGATGTGGATGGAGATGAGCTATCAAAGCCAAGACCATGTCTCATAAGGAGTGGCCTTTGTGATACAATAAGAGTATCCAAGGCTTTTTTTCCTTTGTGAAATTTTGAGATTGAGTTTCTTAATTCTTCAACCTCAATTTTCAAAGTATTGTTTTCTTTATATAAAGAATTAAAAGAGAAGGTTTTAGAAGTGATTTCCTCTAATGAGCTTTTTAGGTTTTAAAAGTGATTTCCTCTAATGAGCTTTTTAAGCTAACATTGGAGGTTTTCAAGTTTAAAACAAGTTTTTCTGATTCTTTAAAATTCTCCTCCAACTTAGAATGCTTTTCCTTAAAACATTTCATTTTTGATTTATACTTTTTGCTTTTTAAATTCTTAGCCTTAATGAGCTTATCCTCATCATGCATATCATCATCAATATCATCACAAGATTGAGAGTTAGAGCTTACCTCATTCGATGAGTCCTCTAAGGCCATGAAACATAAGTTTGCTACATCCTCTTCCTCTTCATCACTTAAGGAGTCATCATCCTATGTTGCTTTGAAACCCTTTTTCTTCTTCTCCTTATCCCATTTCTTTTTCTTCTTGATGTTGGGACATTTTGTTTTTATATGACCTTGCTTGCCACATTCATAGCAAGCAATGTCAATCTTCTTTTCTTTGCTTGAGTTTGAGTTGTAATTTGATGATGATCTCCTAAAGAGCCTCTTTTCTTTCTTTCTTCTCTTGATGATGTCTTTGATCCTTTTTAAGAGCATAACAAGTTCTTCATCATCATCATCTTCACTTTCCTCCAATTCACTTGAGCTCTCACATTCCTTTTTGCTTTTGAGGGAGGATTTGAGACCTAAGGATTTCTTTTTCTCCTTCTCTTGATTCTTTTCCTTTTCTATCAATAGAGACATTTCTTTGGTAAGGACTTTTCCAATAAGGACATCGGTAGGAACCTTTCCAAGATCCTCATTAGCTTTTTTTATGCAGTAATTCTAGCTCTATAATATTTCTTTGGGAGAGTTTTGAGAATCTTGTAGTTTATATCGTTCAAGGTGTATATTTTGCCAATTTCTTCATGTTGGTGACAAGGGCTAAAAGCCTATTTGTCATGTCAGTGACGCTTTCATTGGGTTTCATCTTGAAGAGCTCATATTCAGTTGTGTATAACTAAATCCTTTTCTTCTTGACTTGCTTAGTTCCTTCATGGTAGTTTTCTAAAGATTTTGAAATGCTAAACACACTTGAATAATGTTGAACTCCACATTCTTCTCTTGAGAGTGAACTAAGAAGAATTGCCATAGCTCTCTTATTTTTCCCATTAGCTTTTCTTTGTACATCCACCCATTCTTCTCTATGAACCAATTCTTCAACATCATCAACTTTTCTTGATGAAGGTTTGCATTCTTTGATTATGCAATCCCATACATCAATGACATCACTATTAAGATACACCTCCATTCTATATTTCCAATGTGCATAATCGGTACCACCGAAGTAGGGTTTGAGGTGATGCATCCTTTCATTAGTCATTTTGATCTTTTCTCACACAATTAAGTTTGAAGAATGAGACCAAAGCTCTAATACCACTTGTTTGCCCTTATGCACCAAGAAGGAGGGGTTGAATTGGTGGGAAATTAAAAATTAGATAGAAAGAGATAGGAAAAGAGAATGAACACAATCAATTTTATAGTGGTTCAGGTATCAATGAACCCTACATCCACTCCCCAATCTCAATTGGGTATTCTACTACTAATTGATACGTACAAGGAGTTTCAAGCTTACTCTAAACTTATAATGTGTTTCAATGGCTCACACATAACCCTTGCAAGTGTTTCCCTCAGGCTCACACTCAAACCTATATAAAAGTTTTCTAATGGCTCACTCTTAACCTAATACTTAATGTTTTCAAGGCTAACACTCAACCCTTTGAGCTATCAATGCTCTTACAATAACCAAATAATAACAATTAAAGGTAAAGGCTTTGAGAATTAAAATTGCAAGAGTTTTGTTGGATGTTTATGCGGGTCTTTGGAGGGGGTATTTATAGCTTTTTCCCTCCAAATTCCCATTACAAAGAAATACCAAAAAGGATTCTAAAACAGCCACAAAATCTTACATTAAATGCACTATCAAAGCTGGGTCATGGTCGCTAAGCCTTTTTTGCGATTGCGACTCCCTTTTCATGGTCAAGACCAATATTTCGTAGTCACGATCTTCATAATCCATAATGGCTAGATCATATGTGGCATCTTCTCAGTGGTTCTTCAACTATCCATTGGAAGCTTAGAGTTCTATATGAATTTCATGGTTGTGACTAACAATTCATGGTCGTGAATCAAGGATCGCTCCCTTGGTCGCAGTCGCGACTAAGGTCGCGATTCGCTCTGTGTGTCGAGGCTTAAAATTGAACTGTGTTGCCTTCTAATTGTCTTGGTCATGATATGATGGTCGTGGTTGTGATTTAGTGGTCGCAGTTGTGATTCTGGCATAATAGTCACGACTTAGAAGTTAAGCAACATATTTAGGGAGATATCAATCTTCTTTCAAATCCAAACAATTAAACAAGTTATAATATGCAAGAATCATCACTTAAACAAACATTAGATAGCTTTTAATTTGATTGGCAATATCAAAATAGAGATTGACTAAGTTTTTATATAACTTAGGTTAATAATGTTCTTATTCTAAACCTCCCATTACCATGTAGCTCTAGACAGTAGTCTTCATAGCCGAGAATTTCAACACTTGAATCTGGCAAAGAAATTTCCAAGCAAGAGAATATAGCTTGGAATTTAGTTTGTAAATTCATCAGTCTTGCTTGAAAAGTTTAAATCACTAAAGAATGAGACAATATTCAGTGAGTACATAATAATACAATACATAAGGTGAGTACAAGAACTATTTTCAGGATGATTTCTTTATAACAATGAAATGTTTTCAATCAATAATGTCAATAAGGTTCAATTTCTCATTTAAAGTGGAAATAATATCTTTAGCAGAAATATCACTTTCTTAGGAGCAAGATGTTTCCCACACATATCAATTTAAGAGTGACGGCCTAAGCCTTGCTCACTCACACATATCACATTATGTAAGATTGATTGGGTCTTATAGATAGGCATTCCCTCCTAACAGAGGTTGAGTACTCTCGCCCTACCCGCATGCTTATTCCAAGTGCATAACATTTGATGTATTTTCCCACATTATAAAGAGATTTTTTCTTATCAATAAGCATTCAATAGGAAAAATTATATAAGGTTCATGTTAAGGAATTCAATGAACACATTATGAATTCAATACGATAAGTTCACAATAGTCAATTATCATCAAAAGGCATCATATCAAAGGGTTTGATGTTCAATATATAGTTCATGCTCATCAAGGCATTGGAATAATTCAACAATTATGGTTTGGAACAATAAGGGTTCAAGCATAGGACATAAGGCATATTATATTATTAAGTACTCACTTTGAACTCCTTTGCTCCTATTTACGTTTGACTTTGATACAAGTAGTGCTCCTCAAACTCTTACACAATATTCTTGTCCTTGTCATTAAACTCTACACATTACATTTCAATGGCACATCAATCACTTTCTCATCATAACATTTGCTTAATTTAGCTTAACTTACTAACACTTCTATCTTGTTCATTAAAGCACAACTTATTACCTTTAAAGTCAAGATTACTATACATATACTTATTACTAAATTTAACATTTTCCTTAGTTGTTCTCCAATTGATCAAAGCTATTCATTTTAGAAAGGATAATTCCTTTTCTCTCAATTTCACATTTCTACTTTGAATAACATCAATTTAAGTAAATTTCTAGTATTCAATGGAGTCAATACTATTCCATCACTAATTCCATAAATGAATCTAGTTCGTTAATCTTAGGGCAATCATTTTTATCAATTGAATTTCAAAATGTACATTACACAAATCATATGACACTATTCTCAAGCTTGATTTTCCCTTCAATTTTATAAATCCGAATTCAATTCCCAAAATCCTCAATCTTCCATAAACCCTAGAATTTGGGAAAACTATCAATTTCACTTCAAATCTTCAAATTAGTCATAGATTCCACAAATTAACATAATATAAAACTTATTTAACCCTTCAATCTTTAATATCTAATATTAGAACATCAAGTTTCTTTCTAATCATAATTATGCCTCTAAGGCTTTCTAATTTAAAATCATGTTCTTAAAACTTATTCTAATACTTATAAATCATTTCCCTCATTTAAAATTACTCAAGTCCATATCTCATGCATGATTATTTTAAGTTGGCCGAACCCCTATATATAGGGTGCCAAGAAAGTTTTCCAAATAATCCAATCACCATACTCATCTTTAGAACATAAAAAGAGAGAATAGATATAAATCCTTACCTTGATTAACTTTACTTTGCCAAAGTTCTTATTGCAAGTGGGATGGAAAGAGTCTCCTTCTTTGGTGGAGAATTTTGGTGTAGAGAGAAACCAAATGAAACTCTCCAACATAATTTTTCTTAAATACATATAAGTTGGATGGTGAGGATTTATCAAGTTAAATCCAATGGCTAGCATTTGATCAAGATGGATGGTTAAGATTGATTAAGATGGATGGCTAAGATTACATCAAGGTGGGTGGCTATGATTGCCTATATAATGGTGATGATTATCATTAAGTGATGAGGTGTCCAAAGAAGAATCTAGATTCATATATAGGAAAAGTGAGAGTTTCACTTGGTGTAGCTTTTGATTTAGTTAACTTTGGTGGCAAGCTAATCACATGCCTATAATTCATTCTCTACAACGTCTTTTGTCTTTTATCTTAGCCAATCACTTTTGCTCATAAGTTTTACATATTCCATAACTCTTAGGCTCATTGGCTAACTTCCTACGGGTGAAACTTCAGCCGTGTCTCCACTTGTGAAATGCTACTAGATATGTTTCTAATATGCCCTTCTCACACAGCTGAAATCCCAGCCGTGTAGTCACCCGTGGCCCAAATTTACTTCCCCTCTATTAATGATACAACTTGCCTTCAGATATCTTACACATATGACATAAATGCTTAAAGTTAGGCAAACACTCCGATTGGTAGCACAATAATACTAACCGATTTCCTTTCACTATTCTATTAGCATTATTTAAGCACATATATCACATAAGTTCATTGGGTCAAACTAAGTTTGACTTTTATTGTACCCTTGTAATTTTGATTAAATTCAAATTTTCATATTACTAACATCATCTCCCAATATTTTAGAAGATGTCAACACCCATTCATTAGCACTTTAAATTCATATCTCAATTAATATACTAGTATAGCCACATTAAATCTAATTCGATTTAATTTTCACTTATCATAAGATACTTATCAAAATTGATTACATTTCTCACTCATTGTCACGTCATTCATTTAGAATTCAATTCCTCTGATATTCTTATGGTTCTTAAGGCCCTAAATGACATAGCATATGGACGTTGTAATGTCATTGTTACTGTTAAGAAACCTCGGGTATTACACATTCAACCTTTGCTCTATTCTTTGCTGGATTTTGAATCTTTTCAGGTAAGATTCTTTGAGCATCATCAAAGAAAATAGACCCAACCTCATTTCTGATGCCATTTTCTAAATTTCTAAAAGCTTCCTCACATAGTTGTTGAGCTTTCATATTCTACTCACTAATTGAAATTAACTGCTGCAACTTCCTTGACATTTGTATTCTCCAAATAGAAGTAGTATGACCCGATTCATTTTCATTTAATGATGAACTAATACTAAAATCTATATTTCTGCCACCAATCACTTCTTTCATCCATATTCTCATTACATATTTATTTAGAATTGCTTCAACACAATTCGCATTCATTACACGTAAACAATGGAAATAAAG
This sequence comes from Reutealis trisperma, assembly GCA_947687605.1. NCBI lineage: Eukaryota > Viridiplantae > Streptophyta > Magnoliopsida > Malpighiales > Euphorbiaceae > Reutealis > Reutealis trisperma. The sequence goes on from CANTUT010001012.1 coordinate 198,136, forward strand.
GATACCTATTTCTGAAAACATCTTGCAAGTGCAAACTATATTTAGGTTTTGTCTATCAAAATGCACCTCTTGCCGAATAAAATCCACACATGGATTCCAAACATGAAATAACATAATGTTTTCCTTAAAAAAAGTACACATTGTTGATGACATGCAATATCCTTCATAAATTGCTTCTTAAACTGAAAATAAATCTGTATCGTATATATTTCCCTAGTTTGTGAAAGCAACTTCACATCTTTCAAAACCATCTCTGATTTACCTTCTAAACAATGCATATCTTCACCATTTTCCTGCTTCTCCACTCTGACACTATATCAATAAAAGATTATAGAAATCACAAAGTTTTGTACTCTCACTCCTTTGTGATGATAAAATACCACAAGAAAAATAATTCTTGCTAAATGCAGGACACCATTTCTCTATGCATTTGCAAAGCTTATATAGCCAACATTGTTGTGAAATTTATGTTCATTTAACAACCTAAAAAAATAAACACATGATATGCAGATTTATTACATATAATATCCAGGTTCATTTCACAATAAGTACAGGTTCATTGTATCAAAAAATTAGGTACAGTGAAATAGAGCAGAAAAATTTACCTGGTCTAATACAAATGAAACTTTGCTTCCTTAAATGTGTATTGAGAACATAATTAAACAAATCTATAAGTCTTTTTTGACTTCTTAAGGACTTTATGTTCTTCTTCGAATTTTTCCTCATGTGCCATATACAAAGTCTATGGCGAGACTTGGGAAACACTTGGGTAATTGCAGCAGCTATAGCAACAGACTGGTTTGTCATAATAATTTGTGCATGTCTCTCATCCATTGATCTTAAAAATGCACTAAAGAGCCATATAAAAGACTCTATTCTCTCATTCAGCAAAAAACCACACCCAAACATCACATTCATACAATGATGATTCATACCCACAAATGGTGTATAAATCATATCATATCTATTAGCTCGATAATTAGTATTGTAAACTAACAAATCTCAAAAATACTCATAATCTTCTTTCATTCATTCATTCATCTCTCTAAAAAAAAAAAAATGCATAAACTAGAATCATTATCAACCTCAAAATAAAAAAAAAAGGTCCTTTTTATTCAATTGTCTCTCCTAAAAATTTTAATCAATAAATTAGAATTGCTCCCATCCAAGTTCTTCAAATTTTTTAATGCTAAATGATTATAAGCATCACTGGTAATGAATTCAACAAATGGTAAACTTCCAGATTAATTCTAAGCAACCCAATCCCATCGGCAACTGGAACTCTACTTTTCTTTAAATGCTCAAGATAAGTAAGCTGATTTTTTGCAATTTCTCTATGCAAACAGAGGAGATGAACTTTGTTTGGTATAAATATCTTATGATTGTGTTCCTTTATATGTTTTATTATAGTCCAAACTCCATCCTCATCGATATCAAACTGCACAAAAGCTTGACAACCACTACAAACTTCCAACTTTGAATAACACTTATTCCCTTTTGAACATTCAACTTTGAATAACACTTATTCCTTTTTGAACATTCAACTTTGAATAACACTTATTCCCTTTTCATGTGTCCACTTTTAATCCAGCCTTAGAGCAGTAAAACTTTTTCATTGACAGTCTTTTACTATTTGCTCTATACCTTTACTTACTTTTTTACACTAAAGTCAAATATGAATGCATAATCATTATAAAATCCATAAGCTTCATCAACAAACATCACAGAAATGCCCAATAAATCATCACCACAAACAATAATTTGATTATCAACTACAAAAAGTGAAAAAACAACAAAGCACAACATTATACTAATGAATACAAAATCATTCTAACATTATACTATAATTTTAAATAATTAATATGTTTCTATAATTATAAATTACTGTAATATATTAAATGAATCTCAATAGTATATTTAATGAACATAAACATTATAACTAATGAACTTACATACTATAATTAATGAACCTATACTCCTAAACTTATGAACGTATAATTTCATCAATTATAATTATATTTCTACTTAACAAAACACAACATTATACTAATGAATACAAAATCATTCTACTATTATACTATAATTTTGATAAAATCAGTATGCTTCAACAATCAATTATAGTCATATATTAAATGAACCTTAACAGTACATTAAATGAACATAAACATTATAACCAGTAAACCTACACACTATAACTAATGAACCTATGCTCCTAAACTTATGAACATATAACTTCATCTATCATACCTATATTTCTACTGCACAAACAAATACACTAACATAAAAAGAATCTTAAATCAATCAATCCAAAACCAAAACAATGATAAAAACTATAGAATAACAAATCAAACATAAATTAAATCCAATACAAAAATTATTACTATTGCAATAATCAACTTATTAACTAAATTAAATATCACAAATTAAATATAACTTACCTAAATCAGAAGATGAATCCATATTTAAAACTGAAGAATTAGCTACTGACATTGCTTGCTCAATTATATTATCTAAATTTTCATCAATTAACTAAATAGTAGATGAATTCATAGCAGATTTAGCTACTGATACATTCTTTTCAACTCAAAAATCCAAATTTTCCTCTATTTATCAAAATAAATTTATGTCTCTTCACAAAAAACATAAAAAATCAAACAATCGAACTGCCAACAAACCAAAAAATTGAAAATCTTCACACTGAGAGTGAAAAAATTCACAAAATAACAAATAAATCAAAGATTTTGCTAGAAAATTGAAGAAGAAGGGAGAAACCATTTGAAGAAGAAGAAGAAGAAGAAGAAGTGATAAATCAATGCATTTTGAAGAAGAATAGATCAACCTGAACCTTCCTAAAGAGAGAAACACTATCACCAGCAAGAATAATGACTTTATCGTTACTTTAAAATTTATTTTTTTAAAATAAAATGGCGCATTTAAGACCTGGGACCATGATATAAAATGCCGAATAATTAGGATTTTTGTATATACAATATTACTAAAATAACTCTATATTATAATCTCTCTAAATTATGTACCGAAGGATATTTAAGTAATATCTACTTATAATAATTTATTTATAACATTATCAAAATTAAAACAATTAAATAAATATAATATAATAAATTAGATATTTCCTATGCAAATTAGAATCACCTAAAGCACAACCATGTGATTATAGAGACAAAGTAGGCAAGGCGTATTTATAATATTCTTATATATATCAAAATATATAATAAACATAAATATATCCAAATCATATATATATATATATATATATATATATAATAAATTAGATATTGCCTATGCAAATTAGAATCACCTAAAGCACAACCATGTGATTATAGAGACAAAGTAGGCAAGGCGTATTTATAATATTCTTATATATATCAAAATATATAATAAACATAAATATATCCAAATCATATATATATATATATATATATATATATATATATATATATATATATATATATATATATATATATATATATATATATATATATATATATGCATAATTATTATATCAATGTATTTATCTAATTATTTTCTAGAAAATTAGTATTTATTTATATTAATAATTAATATTTATCAAATACTGATTAATAAGGCGCTTAAGAAACCTCCTTATACATACTATAACTAATTAAATTAACATTAAACAGTTAGCTTCTCGCAACTTTAATTTGTCAAAATATTAATTATTAAGCCACTTCTAGTCGTAACAAATAAAAATAATTCATATTATTTTTAATTTCTTCTCATATATATATATATATATATATATATATATATATATATATATATATATATATATATATATATATATATATATATATATATATATATATATATATATATATATATATATATATATATATATATATATATATATATATATATATATATATATATATATATATAAATAAAATTCAAATGATAAAAAGTATTAAGTAGAAAATTAGATTTTATTGTTGTGAACCTTTAATTTTATACTCTTATTATCTGACTGTAGTCTAATACTTGCAAAATTTAGTGTGTTATGTAGAGTTGATACGGCGATTCCGCTAGTCCGTTAGCAGATGGGGGCTTAGGGGTAGCGCCTCTGAAAAAAAATTTCAGCCTTCAAGTGCTTTGCTACTCAGATACCCAATTTTCCAATATAGACTAAAATCAATCTTTAAAAAAAAAAATTGCCACGTGTTAGCAGATTCGCAAACTAGCCTAGCGGCAACTGCTGGTAAGGCCCGAGGATTTGCCTTGAGGCCTCACAGATTCCCTAGTGGTCCCCCCTGTCCAGCCTTGAAATTCCAAATTTGCCTGTCCTTTTAACTTACTTTTAAGCTCTTTTTGGTCTTTTTACCCCACTTTATTTGTCTATAAATAGCCTTTAGATTCTTCATTTCACTTTGCTCGAGTATTTATTGACAGTTATTATCATGCGCCAAACTCAAAGGCTCGTGACTACCAGTGCCCGTAGTAAGCTTGACATTATACTAAACTACAAAACAATCACATAATAGGATTATTGACCCATATATTAAGCAAATCCGAATCAACAATATTTAAATCAACGCCACACATGGTTATTAACTTAATCATCTCAAAATATCAAATATCATATATTTGGTTTCTGCGTAACAAAAAATTCTCAACTCAAAATATATATAATAATTGATAATAAAATAAAATACAAATTTCAGATGTAACATTGTGGAGTTCTAAAGTACCAATACAATCATACAAATATTATTTACATAACTCAATACTTAATAATACAAAATACTGTCAAAAGATAAAAGGCAATTTAACTCAAATCAAATCCCTTCACAAGCTCATTCCACCACCTGAAAAATAAGTTGAACAGGAATGAGCATACGACTCAATGAGCTATATAGATCATAATATAATATATCACTCAATGATCATAATATTAATGCACTATGCTAAATAGATAGACAATCACGAAAATACACAAAGATGGAACACAGTCCACAGTACTACCCTAATCCTCAATATGGGGAGCCTATCCCCCTATCCTGGCTCTCTGAGTTCAATACATTCTCTTAATCCATTATAAAGGTCAGAGCCATTCCAACATCGCTGACCCAACTGGTAGCAGTACATAGGCAATAAGCAAGCCAGCAGCTGTCATACACTAGTCATATGCTCATCTATCCCATAACATCATCATAAACATATCCATTTCCTAAATGGCACTGTATTATCCCACTTCCATCTAACATCCATAAACAATGAGCAATATCAACATTAATGAACATTCACATACATATGCCAAGATATTAAATACAATTCATGATGCATAATTATACACACACACACACACACACACACACACACACACACATATCTCTCTCTCTCTCTCTCTCTCTCTCTCTCTTAATGCATGAATGCAAGTGTAACTTAATTAAAAAAGGAATGGAATATTATATTAAGCTATATAACTCACATAATTGACAAATTCCAATTAGCTCTCCTTGTGGAGTGCGACAATTAGACTGGAAGAAAGTCTGAACATTGTCTCTGAATAACAAATAGATTATCAAAACACGAATGACTCACTTACAAAGCTATATTTAATTGTCTACCAAGACTTTGCCAAAATTTCGATAAAGCTTCTCCTATAATTGGGACACTACCCAATTGCCATAGAGAAAACAACACTTCCAAATAATTTCAACAACTCAACACAACATCAATGACCCCTCATGGGTCCTCCCAACTCACAATCAATGACGTAACAAGCATATCCAAATCATAACATCATCAATTACCAACTAAATCTAATAACATAATTTTAAATCAAATTACAACTCAAATTAATCAAAATTCAAGAGTTTCGGATTTACCCTCATAAAATTCGATCGAATGAACATTGAGAATCGCACCAAAATGATGAAATAGAGCTACCAAATCTACTCCAAGCGCCATCACCACGCACCACCGCCAGAGCACCGCTGGATAGCCACGTGCTGTCGTTGTCGGTGACGGATCAAGGCGATCTTCATGTCACCAGGCTCACCTCCATGCCAAGAGCTCAAAAATTAGTGCTAATCGTAGCCATTTTACTGGAAAATGCCTTCAAAGTTTTAGTCTCCACAACTCCTATCTCCTCTTTTGGCAAGTTGTAGGAGGCGTGGCAGGTATCAAATGAAAGCCCTTATCACTAGGAGTCGAACAGGACCAATGTCTTGGTCGAAATATGAAGTTGAAGTTTTGGCTACTGGAAAAACTTCTTTCCTCATTGTGTTGTCATTTGTCACCAATTCTCTCTGGTGTTGGGTCCCCTAAGGTCACCAAACAGTGAGTTGGCTAGTGGTGGTGGCAGTGCAGCCCACCACTAACTGAAAGGTGCCCAGCCAGTCACTTCTCTCTCTCTCTTTCTCTCTCTGCCTTTTTGCTTGTCCTCTGTCTCCCGTTTTTCTCCTCATAGCCATCTGATTGGCTGTTTCCTAGCCAATCAAATGCGCTTTTCCCCTTCTCTTTCTTTTTTTTTTTTAAACACACACAAACACACACACACACACACACACACACATATATTAACAAACTTGTAATAATAATAATAATAATAATAATAATAATAATAATAATAATAATAATAATAATAATAATAATAATAATAATAATAATAATAATAATAATAATAATAATAATAATAATAATAATAATGATAAACTTTATAATATAGAATTAATCCTTATAAAATTTTTCAAAATTGTAAAATAAAATCCAATTAATTATTTTCATAAGTAACTAAATAAATAACTAATTACTAAATAATAATAATACTACTATCATTTATCTCAATAAAATAAAAATATAAGATTTTATTTAATAACTACTTTTTCTCAAAATAACCATTATAATAATTTCCATAATTAAATATATAAGTACTTTCTTCTATTTATTTGCATATTTAACATTAAAATAAAATTATGATTAATAATACATTTTTCAAATCATATGAATATATAAAATTTAATAAAAATATAACTTCAACTTTTATTTTAATAAAGAAAATAATAAAATAATATATTTCTATACAAAAATAAGATTTTATAAAATAAATAGAAATTCGGGTTATTACAGCTATCCATTTGCTCCTTTCTTATTCTCCCTCCAATCACTCTTTTTAATTAATTTATTAATCATTTAAATTAATTAATTACCCACCCTAAGATAAGTTAATTAATCCTTTTTAATTAACTAGTTATTATTTTTTAAAAAATTAATTACTCAATCAGTTAATTAGTTCATTCTTTTAATTAATTAATTAATCACTTTTTGAAATCAAATTAATCTTTTTTAATCCACCCATCCACCCTATTAATTAATTAATATTTTAATTAATTAATCAATTCACTCGCTCTATTTAATTAATTAATCATTTTAATTAATTAATTAATTTATGAATCAAACCATCCGTTCTTATTCTCTCTCCTTAAGAAGGATCCCTGCTTTTTATTATCGATAAAACTGAATTTCGGTCTGAGAAAATCCTCCGTCCATCAAAAACATAGGTATAACTTTTCATATTCAAACACCTAAACCAAAATTAATTTGAGCAATTCTTAAACTCTCCACTTAATCGCGAAACGAACTACGTGGATTTTTATTCCTATTCAATGAGGTACATAGGCATGTTTAGAATTTAAATCCAAACTGCAAATCCAAATTCAAATTAAATCCTTTGTCTCATTTTGATTTTCCAATGTAATTATTTATATTTTACTACATTTTTAAGGGAATTTGTGGTCTTCCTAGTGTGAACCCTTATTACATCACTTCCAAAATTAATTCTAAACTTGCCAGAGCTGACAGGAATATTTCTAGCATAATCTAACACTTTAATATTTCTAGCACAATCTAACACTTTTTCGATCCTAATCGAAACTTCTGTACTAGACAGTTTTCTCTCTAAAATTGACTGGATTGGTCCTTAAACTGACTTCTTAATTGTTTTAAAATTAATTTCGAGCCTACCTTTGTTGACTGATAAAATTTTTGAACTCCAAAACTCCCAAAAACTAACTTGAAAGTCTCAAAAACTAATTTGAGAACATCAAAAATAAAAAAAAGTATGGTACTAGCTATTGCATCACATGGATCTGCGCTAGGCTAGGGCAATAGCCACGTAAGCCTGGGCGTGAAGGTCCCCTTTCTTCGACAAAATGTCTATTTTGCCCTTTTCAGCCTCTTTTGCCCCTATCCTTTTGGGTCTTTACACTTTTTCAATCCATAAACTATCTTTACCCACTTTTCATACAAATAGCCTCATTTTCTTTAATTCTTCCTCACCAAAAAAATTGATATTGATCACTATCTATTAATTTTTCTTTTTTCTTCTCCCTCCAATCACTATCTAATTAATTAATTAATCTTTTTAATTAATTAATTCTCTCACCCTAACCAAAAGCTAATTAATTTTTTTAATTAACTAAAACTCTTTTTTAATTAATCACTCAAAAAATTAATTAATCTTTTTAATTAATTAATTAATCACCTTTTTTGATCAAACTAATCCTTTTTTTAAAATTAATGCATCCATTTTATTTAACTAATCAATTAATCCCTTTTTTCTTCACTTAAGCTTAGTTAATTAATCCCTTTAATTAGCCCCCAATCAATCAAATTGCTAGGTCCCAATAAAATAGAACTTTAGATCTACAAAGCACTCCATTCATCCCCGACCATCAAAATTCAAGGTATTTTTCATCAACCTATCCCCTAAACCGAAATCAATTTAATCAATCTGTCAATCTCTCCACTTAATTGTGCAATAAACTATATGGGTTTTGATCTCCATTCAATGGGGTACGTAGGTACTGTTGGAATTTAAATCCAAATCTCAAATACAATTCCAAATTAATTCCATTTCAATTTACTTTTTGATTCTAATTATCTATTTTTATACTTTTTGTAAGTTAATTATTTATTTGATTACTTTGGAGTCAATGAGCGATGCTGTGGTTCTCCTAGAATCCATAGAGACTAGAGGGAACATTCTCCTTGGCTTATGGATATTTATTTACTTTATTTCTTAAATTTTCTCATGCATTTCATAACTACGCCATGTTCATGTATTTAATTATTTGTCATCTTATAAACTGTCATTCATAAAATTAATTTTCTAAAGTCAAATTAAACATAAGAGCCAAATCTTGATTATTTAAAATAAAAAACCTAGCCCCTAAGTTTAACTTGGTTCGAGACTAGTGATTTTATTCTTGGGTAAATTAATTAATTAAAATTAATGAATTAGAGTCACAAATGGGTTTTTCCTTAATTTTTCCATTTTAAAGAAAATAAAATTAGGGTGGCAACTCATGAAATCCATTTTTTAAAGAATCACAAATCAATTTTCAGAACAATAGTCATTCCAATCATTAGTACTGAAACACGTTATATAACCTCCTTAAAAATCACTCCCCTTTCCTTATTACAATTTTCCCAAGGGAGGGAGGGGCGTTCAGGCGAGGCCTCATAGCTAGCACCTCCACTAGGGACTGGTTGCCACTTAAAATGAAAATAAGAGGATTACTATTTGGTTAAGAAAAAATTTTCCAAAACAATATCCTTTTGGTTCATTAAGTACAATTTGACTTTCATGCATCACTTTGCATAATAAAGGTTTATTGCCTAATCTTAACTTTAGGAAAACTTTTGGATGGTGAGTAGCATTGGCTCAACAACTCTTTTTGAGTTTGTTGGGAGATAGTGAAATCATTCCATCTCGTGATGAATCCTTGATCATTTTAGTGGTGTAATGAGTATTCAAAACTGTTTGACCAGTGTGTCGCCCAAACTAGTGGCACACCAAGAGTGCTGCCCCTTGCCACCCTGTGCCGCTTTGTGCCACCCTATCCTTCGATAGATTTTAACAACAGTTCTTGAAAGTTTTGCATAGTTTTGGGCCTTCCAAAATTCATTTTTATGTCAAAACTAGTGCAAAATTGACAAAAAGATAGGTAAAATGAGAGAAAAGCATAGGGAACAGCATGATGGAAGCCCTATTAAGTCAAAAGTTTGCATGTAGCACATCCATGTCATACATCGAAAGCATCTATAAAAACATCCATTAGTCATAAATATCATGCATACATCCAAAATACTGCATAAACATAGAGAGTGCATCTTCCTCAGTACATGCATACATAACATACATAGTTATTGCAATAGGTCACTAACGACCACACCTGGGTCTGCGGCATCCCCGCTTGGGCTCCACCTCATACTTGTCTACCATCTCATCTATATCATGCAAAAGAGTGCTCAGAGCAAATGCATATCAGCCCAGAAGATCATAACGATAACAGGTAAACTTTTAGGGATTTGAAAAGAGAAATCAAACGTGAAAGTCATTACAAAGCAGACAAAGGTTAAAGTACAAGCTATGCAAAATCTTACCTCTGTAATGTTCCCGAGAATGGTGGGGAAGAATGTTGGTTGCTCATCAGGAAGGTCATAGCATCATGATCTACCGTTATAATAAACATAATTAAGATGAGCTGGTAAATAGATAAGACTAGCAGGTAAGGGAATCAGATTAGTTGAACCCCGCACTAAAGCATCTGGAGCTAGAGTTGAGCCACTAGCCCCAGAAGGCCCAGCCACAAAACATGAAGGACCAGCCACAAATCCTAAAGGTCCAACCCTAGGACCCATGTTGCTAACAGGGGTAGTACTACCGGCCCGTGGAGAGACAAAACTTCTAGTTGTTGAAAGGGGCCCCCGAGAAGTGCTTGAACTAGACCCCCAATAAGTCGACCTCCGTAATCCATCTAGTGGAGGTGTGCCCCACATTAAGGAAGTCTCGTAGAACTCATCATAGTCAACATCAGGTAAGATATAATCTAAGCAAAAGACCCCTACAACCCAAGTATCCTCTCCCAAGATAGCTAGACCGTATCTCATGTCTATAGGAAGAGGATGTGACACAACCCTCTCTCCTGCAACCTATGCCCTTACCCTCTCTCCTAGGTAGAACATCCTCAAAGACTCATAATGGAGTAAGAGGCAACAAGAGGATAAATGCAAACTAGGCCTAATTTGGTTAGGTATCTATGCTGCCAATCTCTCAAATGGGATCCATCTCACTTGCAAATAGACTGCAAAATAAGTAATGGAAGGTAAAAGGAAAAATCCAAGTTAAGTCTAATGAAGGAATACCTAGTTTATAGTCAGCGTAGCAAAAGTCCTTTTGCAATTCTCAAAGGACGGCACCATGTATATGTCTTTATTGGATGCTCTCCAAAGGTGTCCGTAGGGTGGGTCAATAGCAGCAGACTCTTTCAGTGGAGGAGCTAGCATTGGAAAGTGCTTATAGGTCCAGTACTGCAAGAAATAAATTTTATCAATTACCCAATAGAGATTAAAAAATTAGATGACAGAATATAATACTCACCTTGATCATGAAATAAGTACGACCATGGCCACTAAGTGTCTCGCAGAAAATGTTGCACAACTCTTAGTACATAGCACAAAGGGCAGCACCTCCCTAGTCAAACTCGCCAATCTCATCCAAGTTCTCCAATAAGTGTAGAACACTCAAGTTAATGCTATCCTTGCTATTATGCAGAAAAGTATAGCTCAAGATAATCAAGGCACATAGCCTGGCACCTTGATCAATATCATACTGAATTGGAGTCTGACCCATAGTCATTAAGGCCTGATGAAGCCAAGAACATAGGACATTGGGATTCCCACAGGGTGGGTCAGCCCCAATCAGAGTAATCATCTCTATGGGAGAGCGCTGGTCCATGAAGAGTAAAACTCAAGAGGATGAGATCTGAAGTGCATACTAGTAAGCATGATCCACTCAAGAGGGTGACTATCATCTCATCGCACAAAAAGTGGAATGTATTTGTAGTATCCCATCAATGCTCTGCCAATGACCTGACTTTGATGGTGTTGACATGCTATTTGATATCCAACTTTAGCTCCCCAAGCAAGCCAGATGGCTCGAGGCTTTGACAGATGGCCTCTTGATTCCCCAGATAAAGGCAGACCAAGTCTATAACACTCCTACCTCCTATAGGCCTCAATTGTACCCTCTGAAATTTTTAATGTATCATGTTATTTTTAGAGCAAAAAAAAAGTAAAAATACTAATAATTTTTAGACTAACCAAAATGCAGGAACAGAGTATACCTGAAGAGATCCAGTGTAACTGACATGGCAGTCCGGCTGTTTCAGCAATATCTCTAGGTCCTGATCACTTATTGCTAGCTAGTAGTGAGTTTCCATGTAGATAGTTGAAGAAAAAAGAAAGAGTGAAAAAGAAAAGAAAGAGAGAGAGAGAATAAAAATGAAAGCTAGAGAAAGAGAGGAAGCAAAAAATAAAGTTATGAAAATGAGAAAGGAAGAGGGGTATATATTGGTGAAAAAAGGGCCCCTCTCATAATGATACATTTTGGTTTTCTTTAAATCACAGGTCCAGATCATGTGGTTTCGTCATAACAGGCTTGTTTTAACTCGAAATTCAATTTTATTTGAAGCAATGGATTTGTAGGATTTTTATCTATCTTTTAGAATAAAGGGATCCTAATCGGAGTTCAAAATCTACTGAAATTGCAGAAAAATCAAAAATTCAAAAATAGTCCAAAAATTAAAAAACAGGCTAGACAGGGTTGAAAAATCCAGAAATTAGACATGGCACTTCTATACAGATCCTAATGTAGATAGGGACCTTCAAGATTCTCATAACAACATCCTAAGCCTTCAGGTTCATACTTATTAAATTTAGCCTATGTCTGGCCAAATCAGATAAAGGAGGTAGTTGTGAACCCTTAAAATTGCAACTCCAATCGATCGATTTTTAATTACAAATGTATAAAATCAAACTAGGCTCAAATTAGATCAGAAACAAACTAAAATCCTCCAAACTAGTGCAAAATCGGGTTAGACCAACTCCAACAGTGCTCCACCAGGTCAGATGGCATGCTTATCATGTCGACGGCACTGGCAGCATGCCCAACGTGCTGCCTGGCTGGCTGGTGTGCAACCAATGCCATAGGACTAGCCGACGTACTGCAGGTGCCACTGTTGGCACCTAGTGGCGCTCTTCCACATGCTTTATAAATAGAGCTTCCATTTCAGTTTTGTGAGACTAATTTGAGGTAGAAATTCACCCATATTACATTTCTTTTAATGCTAAAATTTTGTTTAAAAATTGATATTAAAATTTGTCATTTCAAATTCTTTTAATTTGCAATTATTACTCTATTTTACTAACCTTTTTTGTTTAATGTTCAACTTCAGGGTTCCCAAATCCAAGGTGGAGCTTAGATCCTGAACTAAGTTCACCCCATTTATCCAAAAGACAAAGAGAACAAAGGTAAAATTTTAAAATTCAGATATAGAATTCTCTCTATTCTATCTTTCATTAGGTCTAAAACAAAAAAGATCTAAAATTTGTTAATTTAAAAATCAGAATTAAATTAATAAACAAAACCAATATTTTTTTTAGAACTCTTCCTTCACAAGAAAGAAGACCTGCATGAGGTTTGATTCCTATTGTCAATTCTTATTATTCATTTCTTTACTTTAGTTGAGGAATGTGTGCTTTTTCTAGTACCCATAAGGGCTAGAGGAAAGATCCTCTTTATTTCATTCGTTTTGGTTTTGTAATAATTAAGTAAGATTTATTTTTGCTTATTAATTTATACTTGTCATTTCATTTTGTCATCTATAACTATTTCATTCATCATTTTTCAATCTTGTTCATGCATACACTAAAATTACCCTTTTTAAGAGTTATTTTGCAACTTTTAGCCAAATATTTGTTTAAATACCAAAACTTGATCCTTGAGCCCTCTTTGATCACTCACGGATTAGTGCTTTTCCATTGGAATAAATCAAATATATTTAGAGTAAATCAATTTGGGTTTTTCTTTAATTTTCCCAATTAAAATAAGTAAATTAAAGTGGTTACTCCCTTTTACAAATAACAAATTGCAAAAACTTAATTTTTTGAACTCATAGCGAGTTCCAATAGTGGAGTTTCTCCCGAAGAGCATTTCGATTCCCCTTAGCAGATGGGACTGGTGCTCGAGTAAGGCCTTATAGGTGAAAGCAACTAAAATGGTAAACTATCTGTCTGAGGAAGAGCAAATCAATATTATCATAAAGAATCTCCTCCTTCAATATTAAATTCACTTGCAAACCCTGTATCTCTTGGTCTTCAAGGCTCTTACTGCCACAACTTCTAAAATTGAGGATTTGATTCAATCTAGCCAAATCAAGGATGAATCCTCGAGTTTAAAATACTACAAAAACACTAATTTCACCTCCAATAACACTCACTTTACCCAAAGTAAGGAGAAATCAATGCTGTTTTCTAGCACTAACATATGAGGTTGGAAAGAAAAAGTTTCTCTGAATTGGGAATGCCTTTGAGCACTATCTACAAGAAGGCCTTAGAGGCCCATCTTGTTAAGCCCTTAGAGCTGAGTGTACCTCCTAATCCTTTATTGATGAACTATAATGCTAATGAGCAATGTGACTATTACTAAGGACCTTAGCATAAAAATCAATGCTTGTAACGCTCTTAGGCTTCGAATATAAGACCTATAGATAGTGAAGCATCATTACTTTGAGAGACAAGCCTAAAATCACCATAAATCATCTACCTAACCACTAAGAAAATGTTAACTTTGTCTCTTTTGATGAACTGGGATTTGATGCTCTCTTTCTCATCTACTCCACTTTGGACTATTATTGTGTACTATATCTAAATGACTTTGTCACTGAAGTCGATGCAATCACCTAGAGTGGGAGAGTTTTTCCACCATCACTACAACCTACCTTGCCTAAAAATTCAAACTCAATGAATCATGACATTCCTTCTCCTATTGAAAAACTGAAGCCCTATAATGAACCTGAGGAGGATCTTATTCTCAAACAATTGAAGAAAACATATCAATATAAAGCTTCATCCAGTCTTCTTACCCTCATCACCAAGAACTTTGCAAGGCTTTGAACAAATCTGAGGCTCCTATTAACATCTCACCTGAAACTCTAATTGCATCTTTGAGCAATACTGCTAAATCTATGACCAATTCTTTCAGTGATCATGACATTCCTCATTGAGAGGAAAGCCACAATCATACTCTTTATATCATAATAATAACCCGAGGCAAAATTATGCTTATGATGTTAGTGGATAATGAGTTAGCTCTAAATGTATGCCCACTGAAAATGGCCAGTTGCCTAGGATTAGAGGCTTCAAACTTCATCGCATCAAACCAAGTGGTGAGAGAATATGACAACACTAAGAGGGAAGTCTTGGGTGTAGCAAATCTTGATGTCATAATTAGACCAGTGACAATGCCAATCCCATTTCAAGTGATTGATGTTCTGGCTTGCTTTAATCACCTACTTAATAGGCTGTGGATTACCAAGTAAAAGTAGTCCCTTCCTCCTTGCACTAGAAGTTGAAGTTTCCCCATGGTATAAATATCATAACCATCCAAGCTTATGTATATGAGAAGAGTGACATTCCAAGCTCTGTGCCATTCTTAGAAATCAAGCTCGAACCTTATACCATTCTTCTGTCTGGCTTCTTATTTGATATTGTCCAATTCATTAAAAGGAAAGGTAAAGAGTCCATTCCTTTTGACTTTGATCTATGTAGTAATGTGGCAGTAGCTAACATGATAAAGAAAATGGACTATTTTCCAGGTTTAGGGCTTGGAAGAAACTAGCATTTGATCACCTAATTTCTTAAGTACCCCACTACCACTCTCCTTTTGGTCTTGGCTATGAGCTTAAACCATAAGATATTAAAGAATTGGAAGAAAGGGCCAATTAAGAGCTAAGACCAAGAGGCATGATAAGACTTATGATTGGCCTATGTGCCCTTGCTTTAAAACTCTTAATGACTATTTTGTGAAAGAGGGAGAGGAATCCCCTATTGTGGCTTTCCTAAACCTTGGTATTGTTGTATTTCTAAAAAGCTATTCCCTGGTTTTAAAATTTTCTTTGATGTTAGGCTCAATTTAGAGAAGTGTAAGCCCATCTATCACTTGGAGGAGGAATGGGAAGCAAGCATGGAGCCTTCCTTTTTTTAGAGCATCCACACGATCACCAACTACCAAGAGCCTAGCCCCACCAAGCTCATTCAACCATCCTAAGCATTGCTAAATAACTGGTATTTCAAGAAGAGCATTGGCCCTGTTGTGTCCTCATTTGAGTCCTCTGAGTCTGAGTCTTCTGAGTCCAAGTTTGAGTCCTCTACATTTAAGTATGAATATGTTTGAGTTTTTTTAGTCTTTCCTAACAGATTTTGTAACTTGTCTCCCGAGCTTATCCTTTCAAGCTGATGTTATTCATGATGATGAGACCTTTATCTCTAATAAAATAAATAAGTTTTCTGCTCACTTTCCTAACTCTTTATGCTTTGCTTCATCTGAACCATCATTAAGTGAAAAATCTAAAAAAGAAAATGAAAATGAAAATAAAATAATAAAATATAAAAAAGGCAAAGAACCAATCAACTATGGCATAGAGGAAAATCTTAAAATTACATGTATTGCATTTGCATATTTTGACATACAGACATTGATCAAAAAAGTTGATGAGTTCTTGTACTGTTTCACATAAGAATTTAAGGATATGGTAGGGGTAGATTCGAGTATTGCAGTTCATAAGATCCTGACTTAGGAATATATGAAGCCTGTCAAGCAAAAACTGAGAAGGATGAAGGCAGAATGGTTTTTGAAGATCAAAGAGGAAGTAATCAAGTTGTAAGATAATAGGCATCGAGCCCATCACTTGCCCTTCATGGTTGGCCAACATAGGGCCTGTACCTAAGAAAGATGGAAAGGTTCGAATATGTGTTGACTATAGGGACCTTAATAAAGCCAGCCCAAAGGATAATTACCTTCTGTCTCATATCGATTTGCTTGTGGATAGCACGGTTGGTGCATTAGTGATCTCCTTGACCAACCTCTATGCAGCTACAACTAGATCCAAGTCTATGATCCTGATAAGGAAAAGACTTTTTTTATATAAAATTGGACATCTACTGTTATCGGGTAATGCCCTTTGGCCTAAAAAATGCCGGGGCAACTTATAAGAGAATGGCCACTACTATATACCATAACATGATGCATAAAGATGTTAAGGTGTATATGGACGACATGGTTATAAAGTCTAAAACTCTTGAGGGACATTTAGAAGCCCTGGACTGATCATTCACTAGGCTTAGACAGTACAATCTCAAGCTAAACCCAACTAGGTGCATTTTTTATGCCTTTTTAGGTGTGTTTTTGGGGAACTTGGTTAGCAGGAGAGGTATAGAAGTGGATCCAACCAAGTCAAAGGCAATTATAAAAATACCTCCTCCTAAAACTGAAAAGGAGATTAGAGATTTCCTAGGCCAGTTATAATATATCAACCATTTTATTGCACAACTAGCAGATATCTGTAGGTCAATTTTTAAGCTACTAAGCAAAGGAGCCTTTAAGCAATGGAATGAAGAATACAAAAAAGCCTTTGATAGAATTAAGCAATACCTTCTGAATCCACCCATATTACAACCACGAAGACCAGTTCAGCCATTGTTACTCTATTTATTAATAACTTTAGAAGTTATAGGTGCGATGCTTGCCTAAAATGCCCCGGACTCATACAAAGAGAATGAAATTTATTATTTGAGCAAATGTATACTAGCTCATGAGCTTAAGTATAACTAGATTGAGCAATTATGACTAGTCTTGGTTTGGGTATGCCATAAGCTCTAGCACTATCTATGTTTACATACAACAAATGTGCTAGTTGACAAAAGCCCCTTGAAATTCCTTATAGACATGTTAATTCTTGATAGTAAGATGGCAGATTGATGGCAGTTCTCATAGCATTTAACCTAAAGTATGTCCCAAGAAAGACAATTAAAAGAAGCATAATTGCTGATTAATTAACTATAGGACCTATGGAAGGTAAAGTATTCGAGCCTGAGTTCTTAGATGAGGATGTCTTGATTATTATAGACCCTAAAGTATGGAAGCTATTCTTTGGTGGTGCCTCCAATAGTAAAGGCTACAAAGCTGGCATAGTTCTTATCGCTCCTAAAGGAGATCACCTACCCATAGCAATCAAGCTAGGCTTTGAAGTAACCAATGATAAAGCAAAATATGAAACATGCATAGTTGCTATGGAGGTAGCTATTAACATGAGAATAGACTACTTGGAGGTCTACGATGATTTTGACCTCATTATTTCCTAAGTTCTTGATAAGTGGAAGATTAGAGAAGAACATTTGTTCCTTACCATCAATGTTTGAATGAATTACCTAAGAATTTTCATGAACTCTCTTTTCACTACTGGCCAAAAGTAAAAAATCCATTTATTGGTGATTTGGCCATCTTAACCTCAAAAATAGACATGAGCGACAATGAAATACACATGCATCTTATCATTAAAGTAAAGCGATAGCTTAAGTATTACACTATGTGCATGAATCTTCAGTTGGCTGCTACTAAGCATTGGTTCTGGGATATTTTTAATTACATCCAGAATGGCAACTATCCAAAAAGGGCCTCCAAAGTATATTAGAGAACCCTAAGGCAGCTATCCATTGGTTTTATACCCCAATGGTGATGTATTGTATAAGAAAGTGTCAGATAACATCCATCTACGGCTTGTGACTGAAGAAGAAGCTCAGTAAATCATAAAATGGGTCCATGGTGGAGAAGAAGGGCCATAAATAAATGGAATAACTTTGGCTTGAAAGATAGATAGCGAACATAGGCTACTTTTGGTTAACCATGAATGAGAATTGTGCAAAGTATATACATAAGTGCTATAAATATCATATCTTTGTCAAACTCTAGCGTTGGCCCCTGTTCATTTATTGTGCCCTTTTACCACATGAGGCATAGATGTCATTGGAAGGATATCTCTAAAGTCCTCCATTGGGTATGAGTACATTCTGGCGGCCATGAACTACTTTACAAAATGGATATAGGCGGCACCATATCATGTGCTAAATACAGAGAAGGTGGCATTACTTCATCCAAACCAATATCCTTTATTGATTTAAAAACTCTTTCGAGATAATTATAGACAATGGCTCCCACTTTTAGAAGGAGGTAATTCGCCTACTCTAGATAGAAGGGATTCAACATCACCTCTCCTTTTTTACCGGTCATAAATTAATAGGGCAGTTGAAGCTGCCAATAAGACCATCAAGACTATTCTACAAAAAGTTATTGAAAAACACAGAGATTGGCATAAATGACTACTTGCTGCCTTGTGGGGATGCAAAATGCTTGTTCGTACTCCAACAAGGGCAACCCTATATGCTTTGGTCTATGGAATGGAGGCTGTTCTTTTCATCAAGATGCAAATCCACTCTGATAGGGTAATGAGAGAAAGCCAACTGAGTGAGGTAGAAGGGATCAAAGGATATCATGAGCAGTTGAATGCTATTTCTGAGAAAAAAAATGGATGCCTTGTACAAGATCTAGGGCTATCAACATAGGCTAGCCATACATTTTAACAATAAGGTAAAGGACAGGGGTCTAAAAAAAGGAAATCTAGTTCTAAAAGAGACTCAAGCCCCAGTTCACAACCTAAGAGGAAAGTTTAGACCAAATTGTGTTGGACTGTATATGCTGAAGAAGATTCTATCTGACAAAGGCATAATTATCAAGGACATAGATGAAAACAAATTCTCCAATCCCTGCAATCTGGATCAGCTGAAAACATATATTATATGAAGATGATATCTACATTTTCTTTTTTATTTTTCTATTTAAAGCAATATAATTAAAACTATATGGACTTGATTCTTCCTGAAAAATTAACAAATGAAAAAAATGATAATTATCAAGGATATGTAGGTGGCCTAACTTGGTTGCAGTTCAAATCATAATATAAAAATATTTTTTTTTGCATCACATTCTCATTTTCTCTATGCCTAATGTATCACTCATTTGTTTCTCTTATCTAAATGAAAAATAAAAAATAACAAAAAAAAACAAAAATAATAATAATAAAGAAAAAAAGAGAAAAAGTACTCGTTATGTTGAAAACCCAAAAGGGCGACTTAAGCAAAAATAGAGAAAAAGTAAAGATATATTATATAATGATAATCATATTTTACAATTGGATACAATCCATCATCACAAGAAGGATAGCCTTTTTCTATACTTATAGCTTATCCTGTAGTCATATCAGCTTATAGTCATATAAAAAATACAAAACCTATAGCAGATGTCCTAACAGTTACTAAAAAGAAAATAAATAGACAACTATCTCTATCTAGGCAACCCATCTCCTCCTTCTTCTAAGATGCACATCTCCCTCAAAGTTAGACCTTGCCATAATCTCCTCAGCTATCATGCCCGTTATCCTAGTCTTTATGTCCTCCTTTGCAATGTCAATAGCTAGGGCGCTCATACTACCAGAACTACTCTTCGTGGTCACTCTAATTGCCCTACTCATCCTTGTGACTTTAGAACTGCTCCCCACAGTCATGTTTGAAACTCTCCTCTAAGTGTTGATAGCTCCTGAACTGCTCACTATAAACCTTTTCTATTTCAAAATAACCCAAGAATCAATCCTTGCTGCTGTTGCTGGAGCTCTCCTTTATACTCTGGCAACAGTAGTCCTCTTCTGTGCATTTATTATTGTAACTCTTCTTTGTGCAACCACAGTAGTGTCACCCTGATGTTTAACTATAGTCATAGTCCTCTGAATCACCGCCACTATAGTTTGAGTCACCACTATAGCTTGTAGTGCTGGTCCTCCTATAGCGCCTTTAGTCTCCTCAATAGATCGGGTCACCTCTTCTATCTTGGCAGTTGGCCCCTAGTCACTAGTACCTTTAGTAGTTGCCTCCTTCATCATGTCACCCTCTATTTCCTTGAGCAAAGTAGCTTAGAGCTCTCTCTTGACTGGCCATATAGTCTCCGTCAACCAGCTGCAGTACCTTTCAATAGTCTAGTCTCACTATATGAAAACTCCATATCTAACCTTCTCTAATAGCTCTAGCAATAGAGGCAGTGGTCTATGTAGACTTCAAAAAAGGCACGACTAAGGGGAACATCCTGAGTCTGACCCATCTACTGTAAGACCCTTGTGCCTTGATAAAATGATGTCCAAGCTAATTTCAGTAGATAGACCACTCGATACCCATGGCTCATCATTATGGAGGACATGATCCCATACTACTGATAATGGTAGAGTATGTCTTTTGAGGCAAGCTCTAAGAGCCATCTAATCCACTTTTGAACAGATCCCTGCCTCACCAAAATAGGCTGCATCCAATACTGAATGGCCATATGTGGGCTCCAGGCTGGAGGAGCAACCACTCTCAAGTGGTCTATCAACCATACCTACAAAATAAATTAAAAATGAAAATTAGGACACCTATAAAATACCCATAATAAAAAGGGCAAGAACAAAAAGATTTTTCTCACTGGAGAATAACCGAAGAAACAATTCACCTCTCTAAGTCCCAAACAAAATAGTCGAGACTTATCAACATCTCCGCCATCACAACACTAACTATAGAGCATTGCTTTATCTATAATACCAAGTTTATCACTCTGGCATCCCCCTAATTGATAGACCTAGGAAATAAATATCCGGCAGTCAAACAAAAAATCAAAGCTTGTATTCTGAGTCTTTGTCTCCTTGTATCGCCCTGGTCACTAGAATCATGAAACTCCTTAATGACAACAGTCAAGTTCACTTGCCCTTCTATCACCATCTAATTGGCTGTGTCCTCTGACAGAGCTAAAAACTCCTGAAAAACCATATAGTGCCTAACTCTGAACTCTAGCACTACTAAAATCACCTCTGGACTATTGCCAAGTATGGTGCAAAACTCCTCAAATATGGAACACAATTCCTCTATACCCTTGCCAAAATAAAACACTTGGGTTGCAAGATCCCAAAATCAGAAGCACGCCCTCAGAAAGTCTCAATCCACCCAAACTCCTCTCAAAACCACCATGGCTACAATCCCATATTTGTCCAAATTTATCTTGTCCATTTTGTTGCTTTTTCGTCCATATGTGCATATAATGGGCCGAAATATGACACTATGAATGTTGAAAAAGTAATGAAAAAGAGTGAGAAAAGGTAAAAAGTTGAGTAAGAGAAGAGAAATTCGATAAACAGGTAGAGTTTTAGTCTCAAATAAGAAAATGGATAAATTTGCTTTAAAATTCCTGCCAATATATAGGCTTTAAGGTGTCAACATCACAAAGTACTTGAAATCTGAAGAAAAATGGCTCTGCCATTGGAAGGATGTGCAAATCTATGCCTTCTAAGTGGATTTGCGATGGTGCTAGGCAATTGCCGCTGTATGCACCTATGGATTTTGCGTAGATCCCATAAAGATTTGCACCTCGTCCTAGCTGTCGTGCCCTATACGCAACTCTTCCTCTAATTTTTTTTTCTCTAGCTTAGGTCCATATAATTTAATTCCAAAGTCTAAAGTTGAGACATAGACTGCTTTCTCCCTCATTGGGATGCAAGACTTAGAATGAAACACTTTCAGAACCTCACAGGGCTAGCACATAGTCGTAATTCAACAAAGTCGAGTAAAAAATCATTCACCTCATTCGTGATATGCATTCATTTCATTATAAAGCATGCATTCTTTTCATTGTAAGCATGCATTCATAAGGCAAGATAACAAAAGATTCACATAGCAAATCATGCATACATAGGCATTGTAACAACTCACATCTACCTTAGGAGTTTTCGTGACAAATTATTTGAATTTAGGGTTATTGTGACAAATTGTGTAACTATATAAAAATTTATGTATGACGTGATTATGGGTTTGGGGCATGTTAAATTAATTTTAATATGCCTAATATGAATTATTATTGTGAGATAAATGATTTGAATAAATTGCATTAGCATGAAATAATTTATTTTTTTGTAAAATGAATTTTCATGTAAAAAGGGGATTTTTAAGCATAAAATAATTTTATGCGTATTTTTAAAATAATTTTTTTATAAATATTTTGGGAGGAATTTTAATGAAAATAATAAGAAAAATATTTTATTTTAATTACTTATAATCATCCCTAAATTAATTAAAAAGCCTAAATACCCAAAGCCTAAATATCCAAAGCCCACTACACTAAAACACTCCTAACCTAGCTCATTAAGGGTAAACTTGGAAATTTAACCCAAAACCCTAATATATAAGCAAAATTTTGGCCTCGATTAGTTTAGATAGCAACTGCACTTTGTTATTCTAGTATTTTCACAGAAAAAATCTCCTAAAATAATTCTCTCTATCGAAATTAAGAAAACTCCTTTCAATTTTCTGATTTCTCACCCGTAATCGTAAGTTTTTCTTCTCTTTCAATTCCTTAACTTATTTCTATGAAATAAATTATGAGAAAATTATTTTGAATTGGTTGTTTACTAATTTTTATAGATTTAATTCTGTTTGGATGAGTTTTTGACAGAGAAAATTAATTCTTTACCGAAAACACAAATCTTTCTGCGAGATTTCTCCAAGGTAAATCCTATAACTTGAAATCACAATTTTTATGCCTAAACATCACTAAAGGGGGCCAATTTGTGCATCAATGATTTCTAAACTGATTTTTGATGTGTTTTGATGAAAAATATTATATTAAACCATATTTTTGCGTATTACTGTAATGACCGAAAAATTTCAGAAAATAAAGGAATTCAAGGAATTCTATAATTTCTTGAACATATGGCTGCCGATTTGTATATGGATGGATTCTAAACTGATATTATTTTGTTTAGATGAAAAATGATGATTTAAATCATGTGTTTATATATTATTGTAATGATCAAAAAGCGCGAAAAGCGCGAAAACTCATGATTTTCATCCTAAGCCTTGAAACTTAGAATTTTCTTGCATAATTATTATCTATGGCTACCGAATCATGCATGAAGATGTTCCAAATTGATATTTGCTATGATTGAATGAAATATAATGGTTTAAACCACCTGTTTACATATTACGGTAATGACTGAAAAATACCGAAAAGCAAGAAAACTCATGGTTTTGCATCCTAAAGCCAAAAAATTGAATTTTCATGTATGAGAAATACCATATGTGGCTGATTCATGTGAATTAATATTCCAAATGATTTTTTTTGTGTTTACATGAAAAATCTTGGTTCAAACCATGTTTTTACATATTATTGTAATAGACGAAAAGTGCAAAAAGTAAGAAAAATTCAGTTTTTCCTTTGATGATGCATTCGGCCTACTATGGGATTTTTATCCCAATGACTACAATTTTTATGCAATGTATTTTGATGATTATTGACATATATATATGTATAATAAATGATAAAATTGCATGTTAGTTGAAGGAATGACTCTAGACAAGCTTAAAGGCACTTCGTTATACTTAAGGTATACTTAAGGTATCTTAATATTATATGATTCGAATGTGAATGTGACTGGAAAATATGGAACTAGATGATATGATGACTTGATAATGAATAAATGATTCTAAATTGATGAAGTGACAATTGAATGAATGGATCATAAGAGTTAAGTATGACACTTGAAAGGTTAATTGTTAAGTTAACATGCATGGAAGTGTAAAGTATATTAAAATGATTGTTAAAGTGAATTAATATTAAGATAATGATATTATGATGACCTTAGAAAGGTATTGACATAATTGAATTGTGTTTTTATGTGAGCCTATAAAGGCTAAGTGTATGAGACTTTTAAGTCAAAATGTTATGTGCAAGTGAATGAGTGCACTTATATGTGCAACTCTAAGTATATATGAATATAATATGTGCATGGGGTAGTTATGGGATAGGATAGCATCATGATTAAATAAATACTAAGTACTGAATTAAATATTATGATAGAGTTTGAGGAGCTTTAGAGTTTCAAAAGGACTACATATACTAGGAGCAAAGGAACCATAAGGTGAGTAAACTCTATATTCTTGTTTCTAGTATGCGTAAACACTGTATTCATGCTACAAGTGTGAGTAAACATTATGCTATTGTTACAAGTTTAAGCTATCATGATTATGTTATGGGAACCTTTGTGATTCTTGAAACCCAAGTTCACTTCCATTTTAAATTTGACTATGTGATTTCTTTGTTAAGCTTGGGTTGCCAGAGGATATTAGGTCCAAAACCATTTTTGACTATCCAATGATAATACCTTTGTAATTATTACCCTCACTTATATTCTTTCTGAAACTATACTATCATTGTAACTTTTGTTCAAAAGTTAAACTACTATTACTATTGGGATATTTGTTATTATTACTTTATGTGATATTGTTATTTGTGAATCACCATCAGCTCTAGCTATGGTACCTTTAACCCTTTATGTAAAAATCCTCATGCTGATGTAGGTAATCATTGGAACTTATGCACATGGTCTTAAACCGATAGTACCAGAGTAGATCAGAATATTTCTAGCACAATTTAACACTTTTTCGATTATGATTGGACCTTATTTACTAGACAACATTCTCTCTAAAATTGATAGGATTTTCTCTTAGACTGATTGCTTAGTTGTTCTAAAATTAATTTGAGCTTACCAATGTTAACTGATAAAATTTTTGAATACTAGAACTCCTTAAAATTAATCCAAAAGTCTTAGAAATTGACTTGAGAACATTGAAAACTAAAAAACATATGCTGCTAGTTGTCTTGCCACCTAGAGTCACACTAGCCTGGCATCGATTCGTGCCCCCTTTGCATGTATCTGCACCTTGCTTGTGCACTAGCTGGGCTAGCCTGCTGTGGATTTGCACAAACACTGGTGCGGATTTGTACCCCAAAATATCTATTTTACCATTTTCAGTCCAATTTTCAACCCCTTTTGGGTCTTTTCACTTTTCAATCCCTAAACTACCCACACTTACTTTTCTTATAAATAGCTCATTTCCGTTCATTCTTCCTCACTCTAAAAATTGATATTGATTGCTATCTGACAATTTTTCTTTCTTCTTCTCCCTCCAATCACTTTCTAATTAATTGATTAATCATTTTAATAATTAATTCTCTCACCCTAACCAAAATCTAATTAATCTTTTTAATTAACTAAAATTCTTTTTTAATTGATCACTCAAAAATTAATTAATTAATTAATCTTTTTAATTAATTAATTAATCACCTTTTTTAATCAAATTAATCCTTTTTTTAAAAATTAATCCATCCATTTTATTTAATTAATCAATTAATCACCTCAATTTATCCTTTTTTTTTCACTTAAAATTGGTTAATTAATTTCTTTAATTAACCCCGAATCAATCAAATAGCCATGTCCCAATAAAATGAAACTTCGGTCAGGCAAAATACTCCATCCATCCCAACCACCAAAATCCAAGGTATTTTTCATCAACCCATCCTGCAAACCGAAATCAATTTGTAAATACCTCCATAATAAACTACATGGGTTTTAATCCCCATTCAATAAGGTACGTAGGCATGTTTAGAATTTAAATTCAAACCTCAAATCTAAATCCAAATTAATTTCATTTTACATTTACTTTTTGATTCTAATTATCTATTTTTATACTTTTTGTAAGTTAATTATTTATTTGATTACTTTGGAGTCAAGAAGTGATTTTGTGGTTCTTCTAGAATCCATAAGGACTAGAGTGAACACTTTCCTTGACTTTATGGATGTTTATTTGCTTTATTTCTTAAATTCCCTCATGCATTTCATAACTATTCCATGTTCATGTATTTAATCATTTACCATCTTATAAAATATTATTCATGAAATTAATTTTCTAAAGTCAAATTAATCTTAAGAGCTAAATCATGATTATTTAAAACTAAAAACTTAATCCCCAAGCTCAACTTGGTTTGAGACTAGTGATTTTATTCTTGGGTAAATAATTAATTAAAATTAATGAATTTGAGTCACAAATGGATTTTCCTTTAATTTTCCCACCTTAAAGAAAATAAAATTAGGGTGGCGACTCCCAAAATCCTTTTTCAAAAAATCACAAATCAATTTTTTGAATGATAGTTATTCCAATCGTGAGTACTGAAACTTGTTCCATAACATGCTTGAAAATTGCTTGCCTTTCCTTAAGGCAATTTTCTTGAGCGAAGGAGGGGATAATTTTGGAGAAGACATCCATCTTTAATTAACATATTTAGTTAATTTAATTGCTTTGGAATTAAGGAGTGATTATGTGGTTCCCCTAAAATCCATAAGGACTAGAGGGAATACTCTCCTTAATTTGTGGATATTTAATTTTAATTGTTCTTTAATTTTTTCCATGCATTCATAAATATTTCATATTCATACATTTTACGTATAATTATCATTTAATATTTGTCATCCATGAAATCAATTTTCAAGTCAAATTAAACTTAAGAGCCAAATTTAGATTATTTAACGACAAACCTTGTCCTTAAACGCAACTTAGTTCGAAAACTAGTGATTTTTATCTTTGGGTAAATCAATTGCAAAACTAATGAATTGGAGTCACAAATTAGGTTTTTCCTTAATTTTTCCATTTAAAATAAATTAGGGTGGTGACTTTTGAATCCTTTTCAAAATTAAAAATTAATTTTTTAAATGATAGTCATTCCAATTATGAGCACCAATGTTCATTCATAACGTCCTCAAAAATTGCTTGCCTTTTCTTAAGGCATCTTTAGACAAAGAGGGGCATCCACGCAAGACCTCACAGTTGGCGACTCCCTTGGGGACTAGTTACCGCCTTTTAAATAAAAGAAAAATAAGAGGATTACTATTTGGTTAAGGAAAAATTTTCCACAATAATCTTCATTTGGCTTATTAAGTATAATTTCACTTTCATACATCACTTTGCATAGTAAAGGCTCCTTACCTAACCATAAGTTTAGGAAAACTTTTGAAAGGCAAGTAACATTGGCTTGACAACTCTCCTTGAGTATGTTAAGAGAGAGTGAAAGCATTCCATTCGCAATGAATCCTCGATATTTTTGATAGTGTAATGAGTATTTAGAACTATTTGACCCATGTGAGACTCTTTGACTCACATATGTTTAGGTATATTGATACTCTAGTGAGACAGGGACCCTAAACTAAGCCATCCTTTTACACCTATGCATATAGTTGCCTTAACCTTTGACCTTAGGTTCCATGTACCTTTTTTGGTATACATCACATCATGATCATGCATACATAACATGAAACTCGATAAGGTAAATCCTTAAACACCTTAAACACAATAACCTAACACACTCACCCTGTCAACCTCTAAAACTATTGACCAACCATATAGAGGAAATCCTTTTTCTGACATACTTTTACATTCATACCACTTTTGTCTTCACAATTAGGTATTCTTACCTGTTTTCGTGTCTGTTTTTTATTTTAAAGGTGTCGATGGCTAACCCTTCCAACTTCAACCAAGACATAATGAGCACTTTTTCACCAACCTCTTTAAGACACAAGAGGACACTTTCTAAGTCATAATCATCATCACCCTTAAGACCTAAGGTGATTCCTTCAGCAATGCACTAAATGCTCAGTTTGCTAACTTCACTAATGCTCTTAACTCTTAATGCTAATCCATCATTAATGAGGTCAAGAAAATGACCAATGCCACCATTTTTCCTCCCCCTACTTGTGTTTAGCCTGCTTCCACTTAAGCTGGAACTAGTTATGCCCCTACTTTCACTCCTCCCATTATCAATCTCACTAATAAAGCAAGGCACCTAAAACCCCTACCTCTCATGCACTAGATTTAAATGCTACTGCTCCCACTCCTATTGCAAATCCTTTTCAAAGTAGAGATTTCTCCAGCTTCCCCAAAGCAAAGAAACTGATGGAGAAATTTAAGGCTATACAAAGGACTATCAAGAACATAAAGAAGCATGAAGACATGATAGATGTCAAATCTCTGACTCTCTTCCCTAATGCAAGGGTTCCATCAAAATTCAAAATGCTAGACATGGATAAGTTTGATGGCACCATATGCCCCAAAACTCACCTCAAGATGTATATGGACACAATGAGACCCTTTAGAGTGGATGATGAATTTCTTGCTCAGTTAGTTCAATAGTACTTCACTAGAACTATTGTGAAATGGTTACTAGATTTCAACTAGAATCACAAGAAGATGTGGAATGATATATGCAATGCATTTGTCAAACAATACCACTATAATATCGAGGTAGATGTCACTCGCCGAGATCTAGAAACTACCAAACAAGGACAAAAGGAATCCTTTACCATGTTCCTTACAAGGTGGAGGTCAAAAGCAGCATAAATGGTGAACCATCCATCTGAAGTAGAGCAAATTGACTTCATTATCAAAAACCTCCTCACCCATTATCAGAGTCACCTATAAACTCAGCACCTCCCTAGTTTTAAAGCTCTTAATGCCATTGCCTCCAAGATTGGGGATTTGATCCAATCTACACAAATTAAGGATGAATCCTCTACCTTGAGGTATCACAAGAATAATAATTACACCACTAACAACACCAACTCTGTCACCCAAACAAAAAAGGAGGTAAATGTTATTTTAACTAGCAAATAAGGTTAGAAGCAAGGAGGACTTTTTTTTTTTTTTTTTAGCTAGGCATGCCCTTCAATGTTGTTTAAAAGAAAGCCCTAGAGGCTAAGTTGGTTAAGGTTTTAGAGCCTAGAGCACTTTCCAACCTTGCCCAAGGACTATAATGCCAATGAGCACTCTAACTATCACCAAATGCTGGGCACAAAACTGATGTGCAAGGCTT
The DNA here is from genome assembly GCA_947687605.1 of Reutealis trisperma. Taxonomy (NCBI): domain Eukaryota; kingdom Viridiplantae; phylum Streptophyta; class Magnoliopsida; order Malpighiales; family Euphorbiaceae; genus Reutealis; species Reutealis trisperma. The sequence goes on from CANTUT010001012.1 coordinate 227,843, forward strand.
CAAAGCAGAAGATTCAAGACCTTATTAGCAGTGATGATATTATTGCTCCAAAACTTAAAGCTTAACATTGCTATCAATCCTTTTTTGAACCATTGTTCTCATCCAACAATTTTAAGTTTCACCTTCTAATTGGTACTTTTAGAAGAATGTCGGTCCTACTATGCTTGAGTGCTCTAAGTCTAAGTCTTTTAAGTCTATTTCTATTAAATCTTTCTTTGAGTTTGAGTTTGTTGAGGCTTGTCCTCCTGAGTTTGTATTTTGTCTTCTAGGCTTATCCTTTAATGTGATCTATGATGATGGGACTCTTATTAGTAATAAAATTTTTGAACTTTTTGCTTCACTTCAATTCTTCTGATTCATCTTTGATGGAACACCTAAAAAAGAAAAGAAAAAAGTAAAAAAAAAGAAAAAAATGAAAGTGAAAAAGGCAAAAGAATCAATTAATTATGGCACAGAGAAAAATATAAAAAATACATACATTGCACCTGCATATTGAAAAGGCCATGAGCTTTTAGATTAGAACTACATGGACCTGATTCTCCCTAAAAAAATAAAGAAAAAAGAGAAGATGTAAGGGATACGTAGGCCGCCTAACCTAGGTGCAGTCTAAATCATAGTAAAAATATCTTTCGTCTCGTTTTCTATGCCCAAAAGTATTGCATCAAAGGCAACCCCACTAGGTTCTTTTGCCTAAAAAAAGAAGAGAAAATGGCTTGCTAGGCTAAAAACTTGAAAGGGCAGCTTAGGTAGAAGATAAAGCAAGCTCGTCAAGTTAAAAACTCAAAAAAACGTGTTTACCCTTATACACCAAGGAAAGGGGGTTAAATTGGCGGGAAATTAAAATTTTGATAGTAGGAGATAAGGAAAAAAAGATAGAGAAATAAGATTTATAGTGTTTAAGATCCAACCAATTTTACGTCCACTCCCCAGTCACACTATTGGGAATTTGAACTATCTATGGAGTTTTACCAAGTTCACTCCCAACTTACTGTTTAGGTTCACACCAAGTCTTACAAAATTTTTCCTAAGGCTCACTCTTAAAACCTATCTAAGAGTTTTGAGAAGGCTAACTTTAAAACCCAACTAAGTGTTTTACAAAGGCATACGCTCAAACCTAAACAAGACTTTCTAAGGCTCACTCCCAAACCTATATAAGTATTTCAATGGCTAACACTCAACTCTTTTGAGTAGTCAATGATCTTATAACAACCAAATGGATATAATAAAAAGGTTAAGGCTTTGAGAAATAAATTTGCAAGAGGTTAGCTTAAATAAAAGTTATTAGATTGTTATAAGGGTCTTTGAAGGGGGCATTTATAGCTTTCTCCCTCCAAATTCCCATTAGAAATAGTGTGGGAAAGAAATCTTCATAATAACCATAAAATCTTGTATTAAGTGTTATGTAAGAGCAATGTGGTGGTCGTTAAGCCTTTTTTACGGTTAGGGAAAAATTTTCATGCTCGAGATAAACTTTTTTTGGTAGCGATATTAAGAGATCTCAACTGCTAATTGACACATGGAATTTTCTTATTGGTGGTTCAATTATCTGCTAGAGGTGTGAGATTATATATGAAAGTCACGGTTGTGAATCCATTGTCGCGACCTTGGACACGGTTGCAACTGAGGTCGCAATTCACTCTATCGCTCACGGTAGAAATTTGTACATTTGGCATTTGATAATTCTTGGTCACGATTGAGTATTCACAATCGCAATTCTTGAATCTTGTTCGCAACTCAGAGGCCTAGTTCATGACTTAAGAGAATTCTTTGAATCTTTGAAATTCCAACCTATCAAATACATTTAATCTGCAAAATAAGCACTTAATACACATATTAGATAGCTTTAATTTGATTGGCAAGATCAAAATAGAGATTGACTAAGTTTTGAAATAACATAGGTCAATAAAGAGACTCAGGCATAAGTTAGACCTAAAAAAAAAAAAAATGAAGACAAAGAAAGCTCTTATTAAGTTGAAAACTCAAAAGGATGACTTAGGCTGAAATTAAAGCAAAAATAAAAGATGTCTCATATAATGGTGATTAGATTTTTACAAAATACAATCCATCATCATGATAAAAAGTATAGCCCTTTCAATATCGTCTATAGCAACTATCAGCCTACAAGTATATGCAAAAGTAAAAATACTAAAAAAAAAAAAAGTAAAATGGTCATAGTCTGGCTAATCCTCTTCCTCTTGGGGGATTCACATCTCTTATGCTCTCGTCAAAATTAAAGTATACCATAATCTCCTCATGGTCACATCCCTCCTTCTGGTCTGTGTAACTTCCTCCACTGCAATGTCAAAAATCCTTTCTTGAGTATTAGTAGTTTCAACATTGCTCTCAAAAATCCTCCTTCGAATGGCAGTAGTTTAGAAACTGCTCCTTACTGTGACAATTAAAATCCTCCTCTATATTATAGAAACTGCAGTCCTCCTCTCTGCCCTAACTATAGCCATCATTCTCTAAACCTCCAATGTAGTGTCATCTTATCTCCTCACTTCAGTCACAGTCTCCTCTATCACTGCCACCGCAGTTTGAATCACTATTGCAACCTATAGTATTGTACGTCTGGTAGATCTCTGAGTCTCTTTTAAAGATTAAGTCACACCCTCTATTTGTATTGCTGTCCTTTTGGCACTAATATCTCCTCTACAATCTCTCCCTTCTTAGCTATGTCACCCTTATCTCTCTTAGTAGGATGGCCCGATGCTCTCTTTCAACTAGCCAAGCCACCCACTGTGCCTCATTATAATGTAATAAAGTAATATTTCACTATACAGCATAATAACACCTTAACCAAGCAGCCCCTAATAGACTTAACAATAGGAGTTGTGATCCGTGCAGACTCTAAAAGAGAACAACTTGGGGCATATCTCGAGTCTATCTTATCTATCTTAAAATCCTTATCCCCTAGCAGAAGGTCATTCAAGCTCACCTAATAAGCAAACCACTAGACACCCATAGGCCTCTAGTCATGAAAGATCCAATCCCTTACCATTGGCTTTGCTAAAATTTACAAATAACTATCCCATCCAACCTCTAACCAAATCTCAATATGGCACATGCAATACTAAAAAAATAAAGGGCCACCACTAGAAAATGATTCAAAGACACACCTAATTAAAATCCAAAATCAGACACCCACAAAATATCCCTAACAAGAAGGATAAGAATAGATAAATTTTCCTCACCTAGAAAATAGTTGGGGAACAGTCCATCTCTCCAAACTCTGAACAAAGCAGTTGAGACTCATCAGTGTCTCCGCCAGCACATCTCCAACCACAGAGCGACATGCTCCATTTACAATAACAATCCTGCCATTTTGGCATCACCCTGACTGATGGACCTATGTAACAGATATTAAGATGACAAGCAAAAAATCAAAGCCCTCATCTTGAGCCTCTACCTCCTCATATTTCACTATCACTAAGATCATAGAACCCCTCAATCATAGTAGTAAATTCATCTAACCATTATTAACTATTTGGCTTGCAATATCCTAAGGCAAGTACAAAACTCTTAAAAAAATTTAAAATGCCTAACTTTAAACTATGGCACCATTAGAGCTACCTTTGAGTCGCAACAAAGCCATAACATTGAACTTCTCAAAGGTAGGGCATGAATCCTCCTTAGCAACACCAAAACAGAAAAAACATGGTCGAATTTCAAATCCTAAAGCAAGCCCTCAGAAATCCTAGTCAATCTATACTTCCCAATAGCATCATCATCTTTATAATGTCGTATCTACCTAAAATTGATCCTCTCTGCCTTTTCGAGTTTCTTAGTCTATAAAGGCATTAGCTTTCATGAACTCAAAAGTCATATGAAAAATTGCATTCACAAAGTAAACTCGTGAATCCAGCCTCTTCCATCCGTGCTATCATCCATTATAGGCAGCATCAACATGAATAATCCATAGCATAAAAATTAAACAAAAGGTTCATGAATCTTGAAATTTATATATATAAACATGCATAATCTATGTATAAACAAACATGCATATACAACTATCAATAATTTTGCACAATCATGCATAAGCAAAGCTAATATCCTCTTCAAAGTAGACCAATTCCTCCTCAAAGCTGACTGAAATCTCCTAAAGTTGACCAGTACCTCATTGAAATCAATTGACATCTTCTAAAGCTGACCTGTGTCCCCTTAAAGCTGACCAACATCTCTTGAAGCTGACCATTGCCTCCTCAAAGTGGACTAACATCTCCTAAAGCTGATCAGTGCTTCCTCAAAGCTAATAGACATCTCCTGAAACTGACCTGTATCTCCTCAAAGCTGACTAATATCTTTTAAAGTTGACCAGTATCTCCTCAAAGCTGAGTGACATCTCCTTAAGCTAACCAATACCTCCTTAAAGCTGACTGACATCTCCTAAAGTAGACCAGTACCTCTTTAAAGCTGATCAACATCTCTTGAAGCTAACCAGTACCTCCTCAAAATGACTGACATCTTTTGAGACTAACCAGTGCCTCCTCGGAGCTGACCAATATCTTTTCAAAATTTATCAATACCCTTTTAACCAAAACCATCAATTTTAGTAATGAATGTCTAGAAACAATAACCTAGACATCCTTATAGTCCCCTTTTTCCACCCCTTATTTTCAAACCCATTAATTTCACCCATAATGTCTGGAGATGATCACCTGTACATCCCTATATTTCCTTTTCCATCCTTCTTATTTTGAATTAATCATTTCCTCCACCCAGAAACATCTAAATTCTCATTTAGATGTCAATCTGATTCATTTTTCCATACTTATCTATCTAAAATTCTACACCCAAAAATGTCTAATATAGATACCTATAATTCCTTTCCTGCCTTTTCATTCGAATCAACCAAATCCATCAATTCACCTATAGGTATTTAAGTATATTCTTGATTCTATTAAGTACAAAAATCATATGGTTATTATGAGGCCTCACCTAAGCACCAGTCTGATTCGCTGAGGGGAATCGAAATGCTATTCGGGAGAAACTCCATGATTGGAACTCGCTATGAGTTCAAGAAATTAGGTTTTGCAACTTGTTATTCGTAAAAAGGAGTTGCCACTTTAATTTACTTATTTTAATTAGGAAAATTAAAGGAAAACCCAAATTGATTGACTCCAAAATGTTTGATTTATCCCAATGAAAAAGTACTAATCCGCAAGTGACCAAAGAGGGCTCGAGGATTAGGTTTTGGTATTTGGAAAATTACAATTTAGTGTATGCATGAACAGGAGTAAAAATGATGAAAGAAACAGTTATATATGGTAAAGTGAAATGACAATTGTAAATAAATAAGCAAAAATAAATCCTACTTAATTATTACAAAATTAAAATGAATGAAATAAAGAGGATATTTCCTTTAGCCTTTATGGGTACTAGGGAAAGCACATGGTCTCTAAATAAATTAAAGAAATGAACTTAAAGAATCAAAAATAAAGTGCATGTACAAATAAATAGCAAAGTAAAATGAAACTTAAAGTGTAAATATGAAGGGGAAAATGTTATTGAAAAAGATTTTAAAGTTGATGCCCTACAGAATGGCATACTTACGTATCCCATTGAATAAGAATCAAACCACACGCATTTCTTCCTTTTTGTGAAGGAGGAGTTTTAGAAAAAATGTTAATTTGGTTTATTAATTTAATTCTGACTTTTAAATTAATAAATTTTAGATCTTTTATGTTTTAGACCTAAAGAAAGTTAGAAGAGAGAATTCTAGATCTGAATTTAGAATTTTAGAAATGGAAAGAAGAAAAGGAACTTACCTTTGTTTTTCTTGACTTTTGGATGAATGGGGTGAGCTTTACTTTGGATCTAAGCTTTACCTTGGATAAGGGAACCTTGAAGTTGAACCTTACATAGAAAAGGTTAAAAAACAAAATAATAATTGCAAATTAAAAGAATTTGGATGTGACAGATTTTAGTATTGATTTTAATTTTAATTTAGCAGAATTTTAGCATAGAAAGAAGAGCATCTAAGTGAGTTTTTGTCTCAAAATCCATGTAAAGAGAGCTGAATGGAAGCTTTATTTATAGAGCAAAGGTGAAAGACATTGCCGGATGTCGGCGACGGCACCAGCTACATGTCGGCGAATCGGGTAGCATCGACATCATACTAGTCGGCATATAGTTGCATGCCTGGTGCACTGTTGAAGCCAGTCTGATGCCTAGATCAAACCAGTTTCACATTATTTTGGCTCGTTTTAGTCTGTTTCTGATATGATTTGAGTTTGGTTTGATTCTATGGGTTAGTAATTGAGTGCTAGTCATTTGAAGGTGATAGATTCAGGAAATTTATTTGTCAATAGGGCATTGCCTTTTTAACCCCTGCCCATTAATTGGCTAGCGAGACCACTATACTGACTCTGCGTAGCGTACAAATGTTAGCAGGTATCAAGTTGCGGCCGGATCCCAAGGGTGCAATTTTGAGGGTTCACAGCTGCCCCCTCATCATAATTGGCTTTGGAAAAAAGATAGTTTTGATGATAGTAAACCTGAGGATGAGGGATGGTAGAATGAACTAAATGGATGCCTAAGTCAAAGTCTAGACATTTTTTAGGGAAAATGGTGGATTTTGAATAAAAGTGGCAAAAAAATGAACCATAGGGATGCCTAGGTGATCGTTACTAAACATTTATGGGTGAAATGATCCTAAGGCTATCCTAAGATGGTCTGATTAGAAGAGATACCTAATTCAGATTTAAGGTATAGATCCTAAGGTTGACCTAGGATGGATCTGATTAAAAGAGATACCTAATTCAGATTTAAGGTGTGAATCTTAAGGCTATCCTAAGATGGGTCCAATTAAAAAAGATACCTAATTCAGATTTAAGGTATGGATCCTAAGGCTATCATAGGATGTGTCTGATTAAAAGAGATACCTAATTTAGATTTAACGTATGGATCCTAAGGTTGTCCTAGGATGGATATGCTCAAAAGAGATACCTAATTTAGATTTAAGGTATAGATCCTAAGGTTGTCCTAGAATGGGTCTAATAAAAAGAGATACCTAATTCATATTCAAGGTATAAATCCTAAGGCTATCCTAGGATGGGTCTGACTAAAAGAGATACCTAATTTAGATTTAAGGTATCGATCCTAAGGTTGACCTAGATGGGTCTTATTAAAATAGATACCTAATTCAGATTTAAGATATGGATCCTAAGGTTGTCCTTTCTAGTAAGAGCTAAAAATGTTGTTCTTATTTGGTAGGAATGATGACCACCCTGTCTAGTAGGAATTGGTGAGGAGGTGATCCTACCTAGTAGAAATAATGATGACCCTATCTGGTAGAAATCAGTGAGGAGGTGATCCTGTCTGGTAAGAATGATGACGACCCTGTCTGATAAGAATTGGTGAAGAGGTGATCCTTTCTTACTTTATAAAGTTTGACCAAATAATTAGCTTGGAGTCTATTTAATGCAAAAATGCATATGATTATGCAATGATTGGATACTTTGAACCTATAAAGAGTCACTTTATTATGCTAAGAGTTTTTTTTTTAGGAGAAAGGTGCCCCCATTTTAGAAAAGTAAATATTTGAGAGGCAAATACCTCCACTTTAGAATGATAAAGAGGTTTGGCTATTTTGTTTAGATAGACTAGCTTAGGGATGGTTGGACTAGGTATAAGGCTAGTTGAAGGGTCAATTAAAGGCTATCGATTCGGCCTTAGAGGAGGAACAGATTGAGCTAGTTAGTTTGAAAGGCTTAGTCAAGCATGGCATTTTGATTTACGATTGGATTGAACAACTAGCTTAAGGTCATATTAGGTATGAGGCTGCTTGGTCACTGGTTATTAGTTTGGCCTAGGAAGAAGTCACTTTGGGAAGTTAAGCTAGGTATGGTTGGAAAAGGTCGGGCTGGGCTTAGACCAGTTTAGCTTGGGAGAAGGTTTGGTTTAAGACTGAATTAAAAAGCTTGATTAGGGGGGTCAAGTTGTTAGAGACGATTAGGTCGAAAGGCTAGGTCAAGTTTTAGGAAAGGTCAATTTGTCAGGCTTGTCTCCAAAAAAGTTAATACGAGAGTCTTTGGTCAGGTCTGGCAATTAGCTTGGTCAGTTATGGCCTTCTGGTTTGGCTTTAAGGGAGATCATCTTAGAAGGCTAGGTCAGGTTTGGCCTTAGCAAGTTTCATTTGGAAGCTCAGTCTGGTTTGGCTTTGTAAGAGATTAGACTAGAGGCTCGGTCAAGTTAAGGCCTTCTGGTGAGATCATTTAAAAGGCATGGTCAAATTTTGCCTTAAGATTATGTTAGAGAGATCAGGTTAGGATGCTAGACCCGGGAGGTTAATCTTGGCTTAGAGGAAAGGTTAGACTAGGTAATCAATTTGAAAGGCTTAGTTAGATTTTGCCTTAAATGGGATTATGGGATTTATAAATGAAGGCCTTTTGGGAGTGGGCTTTATGATGGAGGCTTTTGGTCATGTGCTTTAAGGTGAAGGCTTCTTGGTTTAGGCTTTTTGGGAGTGGGCTTTATGGTGAAGGCTTTTCGAGTTTGGGCTTTATAGTGAAGGCTTTATGGCAAAGGGTCTTTGGTTTGGGCTTTCAGGCTTTAAGGATAGTTTGTTAGCTTAGGCTTTTTTATGAGGGTGCTTCGGACCTTTTTAGAAGATTGTTGGCTTTAGCTCAGGTATGGTGGTAAAGATTTTAGTCATAAGGATACCGCAGGCTCATGGATAAAGGTTTGCCCTTTGATATGGTTGTATCAGATTTTCAATGCCCATTGAATGGTTGGTACCCCTTGATCTTGTTGGACTTTACGAGTGATGTAATTTGCCAAGAAGGCTTTGTTTTTTTAAGGATAATGAAACATATGGAATGACTTGATTTTGAGTGGTTCGAGCCCTTCTTAACCTTTGCAAGACATGACTTGATTTTGATTGTGCTAAAGAAAGCTAACTTTAAGGATGATGAGTCTTCAAAGACTTAAGATCTTTGATTCTACCCATCGGCTTAGCCCTCAGAAGATTATGATACTGTGCTAAGGAAAAGATGGTACAAGGCTTAAGCTTGAAAGGATAGGATGGTACATTTTGAAGTTTGGGAATGGTTCCAAAGTGGGTTGGAAATTCTGAAAAGGATCAGGGAGGTTGTATGATTTTACTATTTGTAGATGATTCATAAAAAGAACAAACCAAGGTAATCTTGTTGTTTTGGGATTGAAGAGACATTTAGGGTGACACTTTGTTGGCTTAAACGTAAATGACATATTAACTAAAAGGAAGTGCCCTAAAAGGTGGCTAAAGGACTGATGAGAAGAGAAAACTTAGGGATCATGCTCCTAATGAGAGATAGGAACATTACAGACTGGCAATGTGAGAGATTATGCCTAAGCTCTTTAAGCTAAGCAATGAGACGGATTGATAAGTAATGATGATGACCTAGAAGGATATGCCCCTACTGTGAGATAAGGGTATAGAAGGCAATATCACTTTAGAGAATGAGCCTTTAGTGATGAAGGATGACTTTGGAATGCATGAGATGAGATAGATTGATTGAAGACTACTTTGGACATTAAGGAAGATGACTGGGATGAGCTTTCTCTCTCTCTCTCTCTCTTTTTCCTTCTCTCTCTCTTTCTTTTTTTTTTCCTTAGCTCTAACTTTTATCTAAGCTGCCCTTTCGAATTTTTAACTTAGTTAGCTCGGACTAATGAAATTTGGAAGAAAATATTCCACCATGATTTGCTGCTTCCTTAAGGGCCTCTGACCTTTGAATTCTGGATTTGACAAAGGTCTTCTCTAAACTTGTTGCCTCTTATTGAGGTGCATTATTTGATTACTCGACGTGCAACAGGTAATTCCATTTAATTTGCTCTTTATGCCTCAATTGTTTGATGAGAGGTCCATTACTTGACCTTTTTTTATTAAGAGCCAGTGAAGCGATTGTTGATTTGAAAGAATGAGGACACCTCAAATTCTAATCTATGCTGATTATAGTGGACTTAATTGATTATTCATTCATCTCTCTTTTCCTCTTTTTTCCTTCTTTTCTTTTTTTTTTCTTTTCATTTTTTTAAGGCTCATCCATGTCGGACTAAACAAGGAAGATAAGAAAATTAATATATAAATAATGAAAAGAAAATATAGATGCATTACTGTAAAGGGAACTTTATTGTAAGATGACAAAAAAAAAATAAGATGACAAACTTAGACTCAAACTTTGAGATTTGGATTTAGACTCAAGTTTAGACTTGGAATTCAATCTCAAACAGGTCAGATTAGCTGAACTTGAACTACTCCATGACATGCCTTTTGGGGCTGAGGTAAGGTGGGGTTGAGTTGGATCTAGATTCCTCATCACTGTTCAAGTTGGTGGTGGAAAATTTAGCTTGAAATGATTTATTTTAGATGCAATCTTCAACCTTTGATGTAGTTGCAACCAAAGCTCTGAAGGTGGGTAGGTATTGTGTTAACAAGTGAGCTTAATAGGTCAGGAGTAGATTCTTGACAATGATATCTATTTATTCTTACTTGGTTGGCCTATTTACCATTTGAGCAACTTTAGCCCTCCACCTGGTAAGGAACATAGAGAAGGACTCATCTGGAAGTTGCTTTGTGGTTTCCAAATGACGCCTAGTGACATCTATTTCAGTGTTTTAATGATATTTTCTAACAAAGATGTGAAAAATATCATCCCATGTTCTTTTTTGGCTCTTGTCCAGTGAAAGAAACCATCTCTTGGCAACTTCTGTTGGCAATTCTTAGAACATTTGAGCTTTTGATGATTTCCTAATGTTGCATAGGTCAAGGTCTCAGGCTTAAGGTATCAGGTTGAACCAAAGGCATTGGACTTAGGGTAGTGTATTAGGCCAAAGGTACTGAGCTTAGGGTAGTGTCTTAGGGTTTGATGATTTGGTTATAGGCTACAGGCATTTGTTGATTTGAGGGTAATAGATTGGTTTTGAAGGTAATAGGCCAAGGATGTTAAGCTTATGGGTGATGGATGATGGTGTCTTATGGCTATATTGATAGGGTATAGGTAAAAAAAGGAGGGTAGGGCTATATAATGTTAACCAGGTTAGTATTTAGCTAGGGGAGCTAGTCAGATTTTATCTTTGGATAGCTAGGTCAGATTTTAGCTTTAAGTGGCTAGGTTAGATTTTAGCTTTGAGTAGCTATGTCGGATTTTAGCTTTGAGTAGCTAACTCAAATTTTTAGCTTTGAGTAGCTAGGTCAGATTTTAGTTTTGAGGAACCAAAGTTTAGTTAGGAAGGTTAGGTTAGAGTTTAGCCTCAAGTAATTCGAATTGCAATTTATGGATGGTTTAGTATAGGCTTAAGGATGGAGGGACCATGGGTTTTTGCGATTGGGTTATGGATGTACCATGGATTTGGAGGTTAGGTGGACCATAGGTTTGGTGATACTTAGACAATGGTGGACTGGACTACGGGCTTAAATAGAAGCATGGGTTTGGATAGTAATATAAAAGATGAAATCAAGTCAACATTTAGTTTGGGTAAGGATTGAGGATAAGAGTGAAGCTAGGTTAGTGTTTAGCTTTGGTAAGGATGGTTGAGGATAATGCTAGATCAGTGTTCAGCTTGGGTAAGGACTATGAAAGATGAAAGCTAGATTAGTGTTTAACTTGGGTAAGAGTTGTGAAAGATGAAAGCTAGGTTAATGTTTAGCTTGGGTGAGAATTGTGAAAGATGAAAGCTAGGTTAATGTTTAGCTTGGGTGAGAATTGTGAAAGATCAAAGCTAGGCCAACGTTTAGCTTAGGTAACAGTTACAAAAAATAGAGCTAGGTTAGTGTTTAGCTTGGATAAGAATTATGGATAAGGATGAGGGTACCATAGATGGGTTTACTTTTACTATTAGTTTTGGATTTTGACCATGGGTTTAGGTGGACCAATGAGTTTTAGGTGTGAAGATGTTTGGATAGGTTTTTGACTCCTCATAAGGTTCAAGCTATGTATGTATATATGCATGAATGATTGAAAAAGGTTTCATAAAATACCAAGTTTAGTATTATGGTGCATACAATCCTAAAGGAAGGTTCCATGAGTCATTACATGAAGGGTTAAGGTGGTTTGAAAGGAACCCATCAAGGAGCCGCGTGTGTGTCCAATGGTACGTGCATACTTGTTATACCTCTAAAAGGATTAGAGGATACATTATGGGCTAGATGATTTCACTACCGACAAGCAAACCTAAGGAAGGTTGCCCACTCAATGTTACTTTCTATCCTTTGTTTTCCTAAGAAACTAAGGTTATTTAGACAATGAGTATGATGTAGTGATGCATGGAAGAGTTGTTTTGCATTAAAGCCAAACTTGGTATTTTATCAAAAGTAATCCACTTTATCTTTTATTTGAAAAAGATTTTGAAATCCTTAGTGGAGTCTCCAACTGTGAGGTCTCACCCGAGCACCAGTCCGATCCGTTTAAGGGAATCAAAATGCTCTTTTGGAGAAACTTCATGATTGGAACTCGCTATGAGTTCAGAAAATTGGGTTTTGCAATTTGTTATTCGTAAAATGGAGTCACCATGTTAATTTACTTATTTTAATTGGGAAAATTAAAGGAAAATCCAAATTGATTGACTCTAAAATATTTGATTTATCCTAAAGAAAAAGCACTAATCTGAGAGTGACTAAAGGGGACTCGAGAATAGGTTTTGATATTTGAGAAAATACAATTTAAGTTTGGCTAAAAGTTGCAAAATAGCTCTAAAAAAAGGCAATTTTAGTGTATGCATAAACAGGAGTAAAAATAATGAATGAAATAGTTATAAATGGTAAAATGAAATGACAATTGTAAATAAATAAGCAAAAATAAATCCTACTTAATTATTACTAAACCAAAATGAAAAAAATAAAGAGAATCTTTCCTTTAGTCTGTATGGGTACTAGGAAAAGCACACGTTCCTCAAATAAATTAAAGAAATGATTATAAGGAATCAAAAATAAAGTGCATATACAAATAAATAACAAAGTAAAATGAAACTTAAACTATAAATATGAAGGGGAAAATGTTATTAAAAAAGATTTTGGAGTTGATGCCCTACAGAATGGCATGCTTGCATATCCTATTGAATAGGAATCAAACCCCATTGCGAAGGAAGGGTTCTGAAAAAAATGTTGGTTTGGTTTATTAATTTAATTTTGACTTTTAAATTAATAAATTTTAGATTTTTTTGTTTTAGACCTAAAGAAAGGTAGAAGAGAGAGAATTCTATATCTGAATTTAGGATTTTAGAAATGGAAAGAAGAAATGGAACTTACCTTTGTTTTTCTTGACTTTCGGATGAATGGGGTGAGCTTTTCTTCGGATCTAAGCTCCACCTTGGATTAGGGAACCTTGATGTCGAACTTTACGCATAAAAGGTTAGCAAAAATAGAATAATAATTGCAAATTAAAAGAATTTAGATGTGATAGATTTTAGTATTAATTTTAATTTTAATTTAGTAGAGTTTTAGCATAGAAAGAAAAGCATCTAGGTGAGTTTTTGTCTGAAAATCCATCTCAAATCCATGTAATCTATTTATAGAGCAAAGGTGAAGCACGCTGCTTGACCCTGTGGCACACCTAGCATGCCCTAGAGCCTGTCTGATGCCCGGATCAACCTAGTTTTGCACTATTTTGGTCGATTTTTGGCTATTTCTAATCTGATTTGAGCTTGATTTGATTTTATGGGTTTATAATCGAGTGTTGGTCATCTGAAGATGAAATATTTAGGAAATTTATTTTTCAATAGGGTGCTACCCTGTTAACCCCTGCCTACTAACTGGCCAGCGTGACTGTCGTTCTGGCTCTGTGTGGTGCACTAATTTTAGCAGGTGTCAAGCTGCAGTTGGATCCCAATGGTGCAATTTTAAGGGTTCATAGTTATATACTAGTTACAAGTGTCTACATTAGGAAACTATACAATGATGAAATTCCTATAATCAAGTCTCTAATTAAGCACATAGATTCTTCCTAATTAAGCATACAGATCCTATAACACTCCCCCTCAAGCTAGAGCATAGATATTAATCATACCCAGCTTGTTACAAATATAATTGACTTGATTCCCATTTAAACCTTTTGTGAAAATATCTCCTAATTATTCTCCAATTTTCACATGATCAGTTAAGATCAAGTTTTCCTGTAGCTTTTTACGAACGAAATGACTATCAATTTCAATATGCTTAGTACATTCATGAAATACAAGATCATAGGTAATATGGAGGGCAGCCTAGTTATCATACCACAACTTTGCTGGCATCAAGACTTTAAGACATACTTCTGTTAAAAGTTGATATATCCATATTATCTCGCACACATACTAAGCTATAGCTCTATATTCTTATTCAACACTGGATCAAGATATAACATTTTGCTTCTTACTCTTTCATAAGATCAAGTTCCCTCTAATAAAAACACAATAGCCACTAGTAGATCTTTTATTAATCTTAGATCCTGCCTAATCAACATCTGAAAAACATTCATGTGAGTGTGACCATGATTCTTATACAACATTCCAAGTCTGGGAGCTCCCTTTAAGTAATAGAAGATTTGTTTTAGAGCTGGCCAATGGTGAACTGTTGGAAATAACATAAACTGACTTACAATACTGACAGAATATAATATGCAATATCAAGCTGTGTTACTATAAAATAATTCAATTTCCCAAACAATCTTCTATATTTCTCAGGATCTTCAAACAAATCTCCATCTTTTGTAAGATGCAAGTTAGGAAGCATAGGAGAACTATATGGCTTGGCTCCAATCTTACTAGTCTTAATCAATAAATCTAACATATATTTCCTATGAGATAGGAAGATACCTTTCTTGCTTTTGGTCACCTCAATTCCTAAGAAATACTTCAATGCCCCTAATTTTTGTGTGAAATTGATTATAGAGAAAAATCTTCAAAGATGAGATGCCCATAGTATCACTTTCAATGATAACAATATCATCATATACACAACAAGAAAAATAACGCTGGAGATAGATTGCTTATAGAAAATCAAGGGATCATATATGAACTTTTGCATCCGAAATTTCTCCACTCCTTGAAA
The DNA here is from genome assembly GCA_947687605.1 of Reutealis trisperma. Classification (NCBI taxonomy): domain Eukaryota; kingdom Viridiplantae; phylum Streptophyta; class Magnoliopsida; order Malpighiales; family Euphorbiaceae; genus Reutealis; species Reutealis trisperma. Next base: position 242,850 of record CANTUT010001012.1, read on the forward strand.
AAATTTTCTAAACCAAGCCCAAGGACTCTGTTTCAAACCATAGAGAGATTTCTAAAGCCAACACACTTTCCCATACTTCCCCTAAGCAACAAACCCAGGAGGTTGCTCCATATAAACTTGTTCCTACATATTACCATGTAAGAAAGAATTTTTTTTATGTCTAGCAAATACAAAGGCCAATCATGAGTGGCCACCATAAAAATCAATAAGTGGATAGAAGTCATTTTCATAGCAAGGGAAAAAGTATCAAAGAATCCATACTATAAGTCTAGGCATATCCTTTTGCAACAAGACGGGCTTTAAGCCACGTAACATTACCATTAGAATTGAATTTTACTGCAAACACCCATTTACATCCAACAGCGTTCTTTTCGGCAAGTAACTCTACTAAATCCCACATACCATTAGCATTTAAAGTATTCATCTCTTCTATCATAGCTTCACGCTAGCTAGGATGAGATAAGGCTTCTTTAACTATTTTAGGAATGGACACAGAATTAAGAGTGGCAACAAAAGAGCAAGAAGAAGATGATAAGTGATCATATGAAATAAAAGAAGAAATAGGATAAGTACACTGACATTTATCTTTATGTTGGGCAATGGAAATATGAAGGTCACCGGATGTTAAATTTGATGCCAAAGAAGAAATAGGTGCCAAACCTGGATCAGAAGGGTCCTAACGTCTAGAATAAACCTAGAGGATAGGGGGTTTTAGCAGTGATGGTGGTGGCGGTGGTTGGGGTGAAGATAAATAAGAGGTAGTAGATTGATACACGATATTATAAATCAATAGATCATTATACTCCCTACTATAAAAAGAAGTAGAAGAAGTAGGGAAAAAAGGAAGATGCTCTTGAAATGTAGCATTGACTGACACAAGATACTTTTGAAAAGTAGAGCAATAACATGTATATCCTTTTTACAAATGAGAATATCCCAAAAAGAAACATTTTAAGTTTAGGGTCTAATTTAGATACTTGGGGATGAACATCCTGAACAAAGCATGTGCTTCTAATAATTCCAGGCTCAAGTGGAAATAAGGATTTAGTAGGGAACAGAACTTGATAAGGGATCTCACCCTAAAGAATAGATGAAGGCATGTGAAGTAAAAGAAGTAGGAAAAAAAGAAGATGCTCTTAAAATGTAACATTGGCTGACACAAGATACTTTTGATGAGTAGGGCAATAGCACCTATATCCTTTTTGCAAATGAGAATATCCCAAAAAAGACACATTGTAAAGATTTAAGGTCTAATTTAGATACTTGGGGATGGACATCCTTAACAAAGCATGTGCTCTCAAAAATTCTAAGCTTAAGTGGAAATAAGGATTTAGTACGAAATAGAACTTGATAAGAGGTCTTAATCTGAAGAACGGATGAAGGCATGTGATTGATCAGAAAATAGGCTGTGAAAATGGCATCAACCAAAAATTATTTTGGAACATTCATTTGGAAGAGAAGAACCCTCGTTGTTTCAAGAAAATGTCTATTTTTTCTTTCAGATATTTAGCAACCAACCTAGATATCCCTTTGGTTCCATTTCTCACTTCCATTTATCAGTCACTCTCTTCACTCGTAAATGTTTAGGAATAATTACTTAAACATGCATGTGGTTCCTTTTGTCATATACCTTTCTCTAAAAATCAAAACCACTTTTCTCACCTAAATATGTCCAAACCTGACTTAGATATCACTTTGGTTCCTATGAATGCTTAATTTTGCACCCTTATCATTTGGCCGTTACCTAACAACTACTAAGTTTACTGCGCTATGCAGAACTGGTATGACAGTCCTGCTAGCCAATTAGCAGGCGGGGATCTAGGGGTATTGCCCCCAAAAGAACAATTTTAGTCTTCAAGAATTTTGTTATCCGAATGCTCAATTTTCAAGCATGGACCAACATCAATCTCTAAAAAAAAAGCCACGTATTAGCGGATTCGCCTAGCTTCTAGGCGAAATCTACCAATTGACTGGAGGCAATCCATCAGATTAACCGGCGAATCTGATAAAGGAGGCTAGTCCTCCCTTGCACAGAAAATTTTGAAATTGCCCTTTCTAGTTCAATTTTCACCCCTTTTCATACCTACCCTTTTGGTCCTTTCACTCTCTCACTTCCCCAATTGGCCTCACCCCAGTTTCCTATAAATATCTCCTCCGTTCTTCTATTTTTCTTCACACTATGAATTTGTATGATGGCTATTTACTAATTTTCTTCTTCTTTTACCTCTAACCACTCTCTTTAATTAATTAATTAATCCTTTTAGTTAATTAATTAATGTACCCTAACTCAAGTTAATTAATCTTTTTAATTAATTAATCATTTTTTTTTAAAATTAAAATTAATGACTCAATTATTTAATCTTTTTAATTAATTAATCAATCATTTTTTTTTCAAAATCAAATTGATTCTTTTTTTTAATTCCACCTTTCATCCAAATTAATTAATTAATCAATCCATCCATTCATTTCATCATATTAATTAGTTAATTAGTCATTTTAATTAATTAATTAATCCTTAATCAATCCAATCCTCTGGTATTGATAAAATAAAATTTCAATATGACAGAACCCTCTATCCCACTCGAGTAAAGGTATAACATTTTCCTCATCAATCCAACTCCAAACTAAAATTAATCTAATCAATTCTTAAACCCCTCCAATTAATCATGAAATAAATTACATGGGTTTTGAACCCTATTCAATGCAGTGGAGTATGTAAGCACGTTCAAAATTTAAATCCAAATCTCAAATCCAATTTTCAAATTAATTTTATTTTTCACTTATTTTTCAAATGTAATTATTTATTTTCAATATTATTTGAAAGAAATTTGTGATCTTCCTAAAATCTCATAAGGGCTAGAGAAGACATCCCATTTTTTAATTAATTTATGTTATTAGCTTATTTAAATTGCAATTAAGGAGCAATCATGTGGTTCCTTAAATCCATAAGAATTAGAGGAAACACTCTTTTTAATTTATGGATGTTTAATTAGTCGTTCTTTTAAATATGCCATGCACTCATATTATGCCATGTTCATGCATCTATAATTGTCATTTGATACTTGTCATTCATGCAATCAATTTTTCTAAGTTAAATTAAATTTAAAAGCTAAATCGAGATTATTTAAAAACCAAAAACCTAGTCTCCGAACTCAACCTGGTTCGAAATTAGTGATTTTATCATTGGGTAAATTAATTAAGAAATTAATGAATTAGAGTCAATAAATTATTTTTTTAAAACTTTCTATTTAAATATAAATTAGGGTGGCAACACCTGAATCCTTTTTAAAATCAAAAATCAATTTTTCGAACAATAGTCGTTTGAGTCGTGAGCACCGAAACTCATTCCATAACCTCTTTAAAAATTGCTTGCCTTTTCTTAGGACAATTTCCTGAGTGAGAGAGGGGCGTTTGAGTGAGATTTCATAGTTGGCGATTTCACTGGGGATTGGTTGCCACTATTCCTTGTACCATTCCAACTTTGAGGTTCACTATCATTAGAAGCATCTTAGAGACAAGACAATCTTGATGAGAAGGCAGCTGTCAACCCTTAATTTTGCATTCTCATCATCCGGCCATAGCCTAACACTTGCAAAGTTTAGTATATTATGCAGAGATGGTGTGGTGGTCCCACTAGTCGGTAAGCAGGTGACGGCTCAGGGGTAGCACCCCAAAAGAAAATTTCAACCTTGAGGTGCTTTGGACCAACATCAATCTCTAAAAAAAAAAGGAAAAAAAATTGCCATGTGTGCCAGCCTAGCGGCAATTGCTAGTAAGGCCAGCGAATTCACCAATAGGCCTAGCGAATCCGCTAGTGGTCCCTCTGTCTAGCCCTAAAATTTCAAATTTGCTCTTCCTTTGGCCTACTTTTCGGTCCTCTTTGATCTTTTTATCCCACTTTATTCGTTTATAAATAGCCTTCAAATTCTTCATTCACTTCACCCTTTGAGTATTTGTTGATAGTTATCCACTTACTCCTTTCTTTTTCTACCTTCAATCACTCTCTTTAATTAATTAATTAATCTTTTTAATTAATTAATTATCCACCCTAACCTAAGTTAATTAATCCTTTTAATTAACTAATTCTTTTTTTAAAAAAATTAATCACTCAATTAATTAATTAATCTTTTAATTAATTAAGTAATCACTTTCGAAATCAAATTAATCTTTTTTAATCCACTCATCTACCCTATTAATTAATTAATCATTCAATTGATTTATCAATCCACTTGCTCCATTTGATTAATTAATCATTTTAATTAATTAATTCATCAATCAAACTATCCATTCTCATCCTCTCTCCATGAGAAGGATCCTCGCTCTTCGGTATTGATAAAACTAAATTTTGGTCTGACAAAATCCTCTGTATGCTAAAAGCATAGGTATAGCTTTTCACACTCAAAATACCTAAACCAAAATCAATCTGATCAACCCCCAAACCCTCCACTTAATTGTGGAATGAACTATATAGGTTTTGTTATGAAATTTTATTTATACTCACAAGTGCACGAATTACTGAATTAGTAGATAAGTGATAACGAGATCATTCCCATGGAAAAAGCTATGGAAAGAATTATAGAAAAACTTAATTAAATCACATTAATTTAATTCTAACCTAGTTCCAGATAAATTTCTTTTTGAGATAATGATAAAGAGATGTAAAGTAGAAATATCAAAATAATACAATTAAAAGCAGTTGAACTTGTGAAATAAAATTTAGATAAAATATTACCAAGGTTTCAGAATGCACCAATGTTTAATTAAAATTCTTATAATGTATTGATTCTAATTTTCAGAAAATAGTTTAGAAATCAATCTTTCTATCTTCTATTGATTTTATCACTAAGCTCAATTTTATTAAATTCTCAAATAGATTTTCCTTCACTTCAAAAGTGTATTTTCTAAGCATTATATGTATACAATTTAATGGAAAACACATAATAAAAAAAAATTACTTTTCTTTCTATAAAAACAAAGTATAGATAATTTTCCTAACAATTAAAAATACATGATAGAATTGATGAAAGGATATTATCAAATGAAGCCAAAATCATAAACATTAAATTGCAAAATATTTAGAATCAATACATAATAGAAATTAATAATCTAACATGGTTTCATCATCCACCTTAATAAAAATAAAACTTAGAAAGATATAATTAAAATAACAAAATAAATAAAAGAACCCATTTTAGCAATTTGGATCCTTAATCTTGAAATATCAACTTCTTTTTTATTTTCTCAATTCTTTCCCTCACTAGCTCTCCTTTCCTAAGCCATTTCTCTTCTATTTATAAGCATGAATGGCTAGATGGCAATTTGATGAAGAAGCCAATTTTCAAATGATTTTCCTTAGCATGAAATGTGCGACTTTAAACTTTGAATTCTTGGTTTTCCTTAGTTGGATTGCATATGGATGTTTCGTGATGACTTGAATTTTTGCAATTTTTCTCTTTCTTAACATCAAATGTATGACTTTAATATTTGCATTCTTTATTTTCCTTAGTTGGCTTGCATAAGGATGGTTGGTGAGCTCTTTAATCTTCATTACACACTTGAAGATGATGTCATTTGTCAAAAGAAAAGAAAATGGCTTAGTTGATTTTGTTGGAAAATTAATTCTTTCACAAAATTTATAATAATAATAATAATAATAATAATAATAATAATTATTATTATTATTATTATTATTATTATTATTATTATTATTATTATTATTATTATTATTATTATTATTATTATTATTATTATTATTCTTCATGCAAGTAAAAGACTATAATTTCACTTAATTTTCAAGCTTTCACCATTTTATTTCCTATTTCATAAAAATATCATTAAATAAAAATATTTATTTAATAAATGAACAACCAAAAATAAATTTAGGGGCTATTAATATATGTTAAATTATGATCATCAAATACCCTCAAATCTAGATTTTGCTAGTCCTCGAGCAAAAAACAAAACCTAAATAGTATACTTTCGTAAGAAATCACGATTGCATTTAGCATATGCAATAAGCCTTTAAACCTCTAGGTGGCCTATAGAGGACGAGTTGTAGTCTCGTGAAGGCTTCCAGTGATGATACCCATAAACACCTGTAAAAATCTAAACTTCCAACTATTTATCTCAGAGAACAATAAGATATCACAGCTTTGAAATCAAACAAGTATTAAATTGAATACATATCCATTCAAAAGCTAATTCATCTTGCAACAATCATATTCAAATGAGTGCATGAAATAGCCAATGTTAATGGTAAATGTGATATGCATGCTTCAAACAAGTAAAATTCTTATAGCCTTACAATAACAATCATTCAATTTCTCATAAAGAATTGAGTATCATAAGCTTCCCTTTTGGTACAAATCTCCACTACTTTGACAGCATCATATGAGATGAAAAAGTCTTTAATATTAGTTGTAAAGAGGCCTTGGGGTATTGATGTGGCTAAAGAATGAAAGGGATAGAAAATTACATAAATTTTAAAGACTTTATAGAGTCAAAGACATCATAGTATTTTGTAAGAGACACTTCTCAAAATGCATAGAAGCATATAAAATGTAACCATCTATTATTGTGTTGGCCTTTACTTTATTCCAACCATCGTTTGTAATATCTAAGCTTTAATCTTCAGAATCAAGATTCTTTTTTTTTTTTTTTTGAAATTTTCATTACTCCACAAATTTGTCTTATTATTTATATCCCAAACTTTTAAGAAATGTCTCTTGCTCATGAAATTTGTCTTTTTAGCTCTAATTCATCTTTGGAATAAGGGAAAAGATATAATCATGTTTAGGCTAGGTGAGAGATGTGGTTACCAAAGAAAATAATTAATCAATGTAGGCTCAAATTAGCTCACTAAAGGGATGTTCTCCTGAAACATCAATTGGGGAACTGGCTCATTTGGTTTTGTGGTGAAAATCCTAATGTCTTAATCATTTCACAAGTGATACTGGATCAGTCGTTCACCTCAAAAGACCTCAAAGGAAAGTTATAATATATAATTCTTTCAAATCAAAATTAAAATGATCATCAATGTAAAAGTATAAGAACACACCTATTTTAGCATACTTGTCTTTCTACAGAGCAATCATGGCTATTGTAAGAAAAGAATTAAGTATAATCATTGTGAAAATAAATTAACCAAAGCATGTCATCAAAATTCAAATCAATACTTATTACCAGTCAAAGCTATGATATTAAAGCTCAATTCTCATCACAGTAATCGAAAGTTTTTTTTTTTTGAAAACTAGAAAAGAAAATCACAAAAAATACAAATGTGTATCAAGAGCACAAAAATAACTTTTTACTGTGTCATTTGAAGTTTTAGTGAATTGGACCTTAGAAACATTTGAGAAAACACAATTTTTTTTTTTTAAATAACAGTTTCTCCACCCCCAAACTTAGCTGAGATATTGTCCCCAATATCTACTATAGATAAATAAGGAGTAGAAGACTTCACTTGATTAGGTGACACAAAAAAAAATGCAATAAGAAAAAACTATAAGAGTTAAGAAAGTTACAATCGAAGATTCAAATCTAGTCCACGCTTTTTGCTATTACTGGCCTTAGGATGCCAAACTACCTGCACCATCAATAGATTAGGTCAAACACAAATTTTTGTAGTTGGTTAATCAATTGATCAATAGTTGAAGCAGAGACTAAGATGCATCTACTCACTGGTGTCATAAAACTTTATTCCACAACATGATTGAGAAAAGATAACAAAACATTATAAAAATCATCAACATTAAGTAATCCCTGTGGCTTATGAAGAATAGTTAATTAGTCCAACATGCAACAATGAAGATATCTTGAAATATTTTTAAACACCAGGTAATGCAATAAAAGCATCAACATTGAGATTCATGTATGTTATTCGTTCATACATACTCATGACTTGTAACTCATTACTTATAGTTCCACCAGTGATGTATTTATTTTGAGCCAAAGCCTTTAGAACTATTCCTAGGACTTTGCTACCTCTAATATATGCAAAACTTGTGACACAATCCCTTAACCCTAAACTACCTCCCTCAAACACCAAATCAATTTTTCATTCAGCTAAAATCCTGCCAAGTTCATTAGCTGCTATCAAGTACTTTCTTTTCTTGCAAGAGTTTGGACTATAAAAGACACAAATAGTTTTGAATTTGCGTATTGATGGTTTTGCCATTTTTTTTTTTTTTGGTTCACAGATTTCTTCAAGAGGTTGTGTGCATATTGAAAATAACGAATGTGTATATAAAGAAACTAGCAGAGTAAAATAATAGTTCAATGAGGTAAAATAATTTGTTGACAAAAAAAATAAAGATAAAAAAATAACAATAAAAAAATAGAAATAATCAATACTGTGTGTACAAATATCAAAAAGAAAACATTGAAAAGCTAAAAGTAGACATTGAAAGACTAAAAAGCCAACTAAAATATAAAAATATGCAGGAAAAGAAAATCTAGGTACTGAAAATTCAAAAAGTAACTGCAGAGTATTGAAAAATGCACAAAAGTCAAAAAGTTAGTGATACACCTGATCATGAATAGTAGTTGTGACTGTGGCTCACATCTTCCTCTAGTTTTTCATCCAATAATGGCTTAAAGGCCTTCTATGAGTTGATGATATGCTTTTCATCTAGTTTTCTTATTAACCGGCAAATAGGGTATTTTAATGTCAAATTCCCTAGACTGTAACACTATTTCTCTTCTTTGAATAAGCTCCATAAATCTAAAAAAGTATGTTGAACTTGTCCACACGGATGCATCTTAAGAGTCTGTAGGATATTACTTAAAGACTCCTTATATTATCTAAAGACTCTTTACTCAGTCCATCTTTTATGAACTGAATTTTATCTTCTCGATTTATGGATGCATATCCAATATTTCTGTAGTGTTTATTGCAATTCCATTTTGCATATTAGTAGCAAACTCCCATTCTTTTTGCTCTCCTCTTCTTTGAGTAAGAACTTCTCCCAGTACCTGGCAAACATTTAACAAATGATTCATTTAACTCACCTGCCACTCATACTTTGGCTTCTATGATCCAGTGAATATCTTTAGGAGGATTTAGATGTCTAAATGCCTTTATTCTTTCTAGTATGCATTCATTAATTTTTCTGAGTACATCTTGGGGAAGAGTTGGAAACTTGTTTCTGAGTGTAGCAAGAGATGCTTTCATATCTAATTGAAAAGTTTGTATTCTATACTTACAAAACAAAGAACAAATGTTAAATATAAACAAAAATTAGTTACACAAAGAAAAAGAAAAAAAAATGACGTAAATGAATTGAATTGATCCTAATAAATAGGATCACTCAAAAGTGTTTCTTCTAATGTTGTTAGTTCCAACTCCAAAAATGGTTTCAATCTTTGTCCATTGACTTTAAATACATCACCATTTTTTGGATTTTCAATTTCAACTGCTCCATGTGGAAATGTAGTGCAAACCAAAAATGGGCCTGAGCATCGAGAACACAACTTACCAGGAAATAGATGCAAATAAGAATTGTATAAAATGACTTTTTGACTAGGAGTAAAAGATTTTCTCAAAATATTTTTATCATGGGAAATTTTTATTCTGTTCTTATACCATTTTGCACAATCATAAGCATCACTTAATTTCCTCTAACTCATTCAGTTGAAGCATTCTTTGACCACTAGCTTTATCTAAAGAGAAATTTAATTGTTTGATTGCCTAATATACTCTATGTTCCAATTCAACTGGTAAGTGACATGGTTTTCCATAAGCAAGTCTGAAAAGGGACATTCCAATAGGGGTTTTAAATGTTACACGATAAGCCCACAATACATCATGCTATTTCAAAGACCAATCTTTTCTAGTGGGGTTAACCATTTTCTTAAGAATGCATTTGATTTCCTTATTTGAAATTTCAACTTGACCACTTGTTTGTGGGTGATAAAGAGTAGCTACTTTATGAGTAATGCCATATTTCTTCATTAAATGCTCAAAATGCCTATTACAAAAGTGCTTTCCTCTATCATTGATGATTGCTCGTAGTGTACCAAATCTAGAAAAAATGTGTTCTTTCAAAAATTTCACCACAACCCTATGATCATTTGTTCTACATGCATTTTCCTTTATCCATTTGGATACATAATCAATAGCAACAAGAATGTACAAATTACCAAATGAATTAGGAAAAGGTCCCATAAATCAATACCCCAAACATCAAATAATTCAACCACAGAAATTGGATTTAAAGGCATCATATTTCTATGGGAAATACTTCCTAATTTTTGGCATCGATCATAAGATTTACAATACATATGGGTGTCTCTAAATAATGTAGGCCAATAAAATCTACATTGCAAGATTTTTGTAGCAGTTTTCTTTGCACTAAAGTGACCAACACAAGCATAGTCATGACAAAAGGAGATAATATTTCTTTATTCACTTTCAAGCACACATCTCCTAATCACTTGATCTGGAAAATATTTAAACAAGTATGGATCATCCCAAAAAAAATTCTTTAGCACAGCTAAAAATTTGTCTTATCTTGGTTACTCTAATGGCTTGGCATATGACCAGTAACAAGATAATTTACAATATCAGCAAACCAAGGTAACTATGATATGGACATTAGTTGTTCATCAGGAAAAGTCTCTTTGATGGGAAAATCCTTATCAACGAATTTCGCTATCAGTCTAGACAAATTATCAGCCACAACATTTTCAAAAACCTTTCTTATCACGAATTTCAAGGTCAAACTCTTACGTTAACAAAATCCATCGAATCAAGCGAGGCTTAACATCTTTTTTTGACAAATGGTATTTCAATGCAGCATGATCAATATAGATATAAAGACTTTGGATCTAACAAGATAAGGTCTAAATTTGTCCAAGGCAATCACTACAACAAGCAACTCTTTCTCAGTGGTTGAATAATTTAGTTGTGCATCAGTAAGAGTTTTACTTGTATAATAGATCACGATAGGTAGCTTATTGACTCATTGGCCTAAAGCAGCACCAAGGGCACAATTAGAGGCATCACACATGATCTCAAAGGGAATACTCCAATTAGGTGGCCTAATGATGGGTGCATATGTCAATAAGATTTTAAGTTTTTCAAAGGCTTGAAGGTATTCATTATCAAAGATAAAAGGTGTATCTTTTGCAAGTAAGTTACACAAGGGGTGAGAGATTTTACTAAAATCTTTGATAAATCTACAATAGAAACTAGCATGACCTAAAAGGATCAAATTTCTTTTATAGTGCAAGGCAGAGGAAGGCTAGAGATTAAGTCTATCTTTGCTTTATCTACCTCAATTCCTTGTTATGACACTACATGACCCATAACAATTCCCTTTTTAACCATGAAATTGCATTTTTCCCAATTTAACACAAGATTTTTTTCTTTACATCTAATCACAACCAAGGTCAAGTGATGCAAACATTCATCAAAGCTAGAACCAAAGACAAAAAAATCATCCATGAATATCTCAAGAAAATGCTCAACTATATCAAAAAAAATACTTATCATGCATCGCTGAAATGTAGCAGGTGTATTGCATGACCTAAAAGGCATGCATCAATAGGCAAAGGTTCTAAAAGGACAAGCGAAAGTGGTTTTCTCTTGATCATCAAGTGCAATTGGGATTTGATTATATCCAGAGTAACCATTAAGAAGACACTAGTATTCATGACTAGATAATCTCTTAAGCATTTAATTAATGAAAGGAAGTGGGAAATGATCTTTCCTTGTGATAGCTTTCAACTTTCAATAATCGATACAAACATGCCATCCAACTTGGATTCGAGTGGAATTAGTTCATTTTCATCATTTTTCACTACTGTTATGCCAGATTTCTTTGGAACTACCTGCACAGGACTCACCCATGAACTATTAGAAATAGGGTAAATGACACCTACATCTAAAAGTTTTATCACCTCAGCTCTAACAACTTCTTTCATATTGGGATTTACTCATCTTTGGAATTCACGGCTAGGTTTAGCATTGTCTTCTAAATGAATTCTATGCATGCAAATTGAAGGACTAATACCCTTAATGTCTGAAATTGTCCACCCTATTGCTTTTTTATGATCTTTCAAAACATTAATCAGCTTGTTTTCTTCTTCAACCTCTAAATCAAATGATATGATAATGGGCAAAGTTTCTGATGGTCTTAAAAATGAATATTTCAGTGACTTAGGCATTGGTTTCAAGTCTAACTTTTATGATTCAAGAATTGACTCTTTAGATTCCATGGGAAATAGAGGTTCAATTTTGGATTCTATGGGAAATAGATGTTCAATTTTGGCTTTCCATTTATTTGTATCCATTAGTGGAACAAATTCTAATAAAGAATTCACCTCACTAATTGAATTTTCAACATTTAAGTCTATGCCAAATTCAATTAAAAAATTCTCAAATGGATCATTTTTATTCATTTCCAAAAAACAATCGTTGATCATACTTTCAATCTTATTAACTTCACACAAATCATCATTGCCAATTGGTTAACAAGCAATATTAAACACATTAAGTTCAACAGTGATATTCCCAAATGACAATTTTAAAACACCACTTCGACAATTGATGATTGCATTGGATATGAGAATTTGATCTTTTGTGTTTTCAATAAGTTGAGTATCAAGAACAATGAAATCCATTGGAAAGTAAAACTTATCAACTTTGACCAAAATATCTTCTATGAAACCTCTAGGAATTTTGACAGACCTATCAGCTAATTAAAGTATCACAATTGTGGGTTTCAACTCTTCCGACCTAAGTTGATGATAAATAGAATATGGGAAAAAAATTCACACTTGCTTCTAAATCAAGCGAAATTTGGTTGATTTCATGATTACTAATAGTTCAAGAAATTGTTAGACAACCGGGATCCTTATACTTAATATGAGTTTTATATTGGAGTATGGAACTCACATGTTCAGCTAAGAATGCCTTTTTAAGAACATTTGTTTTCCTTTTTACCATACAAAGATCTTTCAAAAAATTAGAATAAGCAGTTACTTGTTTAATAGCATCAAAAAGAGGGATGTTAATGCTAACTTGCTTAAACACCTCTATAATGTCACTATATTGGGTACCTTTCTCTTTTGAGACAAGTCTTTGTGGGTAAGGGGCTTTTGGAACATAAGGCAATGATTGATTGTCTTTTTCAACTGAATCTTTGGATGGTGAAATTTCAAGATGACTCTTTTGACTCTCTTTTTGAGGTTTAGCTGTATAATCAGGTTTGACTATGCCTTTTCCAGACCTAAGAGTAGTTATGACTTAACTTCTTCATTAGAGCTTAATGAACCTACCTCATATTGACCTTTTGGATTTAGAACAGGTTAACTGGAAAATTTTTCTTTTTCCCTTTTAGCTACAGCAGTTGCAAGTTGGCCCGATTGTGTTTCAAGTTTTTAAATGAATTGAGACTTTGATTGTAAAACTTATTGTGTTGATTGAATGAATTGTTGTAAAGTATCCTCTAAAAAAGATTTCTTTTGCTGTGGGACAGAGAATTAAGAAGCATTTTGAGGATATCGCGGATTGGAATCAACAATGTGCTGATTGGACATATTATATTGATGACTTTGATTCATTGTAGGCTTGTTCTATCTCCATGAAAAATTAGGATGATTTCGCTAATTTGGATTATATGTGGGAGCATATGGGCTATTAGATGATTTTCCATATGAATGGAGTGCATTTGCTTGTTCAGAGAATGCTTTTCGGCAATTTGGCATTAAAGGACAAAATTGAGCAGTATGAGATGTACTAGAGCATAAGGCACACAACTCAGTTCTAGTGTTTATTTGAGGATTTATAGATTGACTTAACACAAAAGCTTCCACTTTCCTAAACAAACTAGCTAGACTAGTTTTTAAGTCACTTTCATCTCTCTCTCTTATCTCATAAATGCCTCCTCTCTTGGTTACATGATTCGGTTTGGCTTTGGGATCTAAACAATTCCATTACTGAGATTTTATAGCTAATGTTTCAAGTGAATGCCAAGTTTGACTACCTTATAGATGCAAAAATTTTCCACCATGCATGAATTGAATCATCTGACGATTTAATGGAATTAAACCATCATAAAAATATTTTACCAATCTCCGAATTTCAAAACCATGATGGGGTCACTTTAAGATCAAATCATTAAACCTTTCCCAATACTCATAAAATTCTTCTCCCTCTTTTTGGTAGAATTCATAAATTTCTCTCCTATGACCATCAATTTTGGATATGGGAAAGAATTTTCATAAAATTTTATTAACTAGTTGATCCCAACTAGTAATTATTCTTGCTTGAAGGGAATTTAACTAGGCTTTTGCTTTATCTTTTTGTGAAAATGGAAATAGCCTAAGACTAACTGAATCATGTGAATCCTTAATTTTGCACCTTCCAGTATGCACTTGAACCTTAGAAGCACTTGGGCTCGGTAAATAAACCTTCAGAAGCTGAAAACTCTCAAAATAGAAAAAATCAAAATATTTCTTTTTGGCATTTAAATCCTTTTAGATTATCTGGCATTAAGTAACGAGTACAACGTAACTAGAATCATGAAAAATGGACAAGAAATGAGCAAGAACAAGGAAAATGGGTGAAAGCGGGGCCTGTTGTTGCAGAGCTTTGCGGCATGCTACAAAGCTCTCTATGAAATTGCAAAGGTCTCTGTGGCACTACCACAAAGAGCTCTGCGGTGCAGCAAAGCCCTCTATGGCAACTTCGGCGAAATTTCAATTTTTTGCAATTCCACATTGAAAATTTGTGTTTTCTATGCTTCAAACCTCCTCCTATATATAGAGGGCCTCCCCACACTTCAAAACACCAACTCCTAAGCTTGGAAAGCATTACTTCAAGTAAAATGCTTTGCATTTACTCCTTGTTTCACAAAGCGAGTTGGGGGGTTTCTCCTTGATTCCTACCTGACTAGTTTAAGGCTTTCCGTTGCCTGCCTATTCGAGGCAAGTCTCTTTCCCAAGGCTGATGTCCATCGCCCAAGGCTAGCCATCGCCTATCATCCGAGGCCAACTGTCGCCTGCCATCTAAGCCTAATTGCCACCCACCAAAGCTAGTCACCGCCTGCCATCCAAGGCCAACTACCGCCCGCCATCCAAAGCTAGCTACCGCCTGCCATCTGAGGTAAGCTTCTTTTCCCTTAATTTCATTGTCTCTTTTAGTTAGTTAATTAAATTGATTCATCTAGGTTGTTAGCTAATCAATTCAGTAATCAATTAAATTAATTAATTAACTCAACCCTCTTTTAATCAATCAATCAAATCATGATAAAGTGGCTAGGCTAAACTAACCCCTTTGCAAGAAGGGAGAACTGTGTGGATTCTAATTCCCATTCAAAGGGATATGTAGGCATGCTTGGTTCAAGCATCGAATCCAAATTAAAACTAACCAACTCTCCCCCCTATCACCTTCTTCACTTACTTTTGTGCTTATTTCTTTGCTTTATTATTAGGATTAGTTTGGGGAATGTGTGACTTCCCTAGAACCCATAAGGGCCAGAGGAGGTATCCCCTATGTTTGGAATTTCATTTGTAATGTTAACTTTCTTTTGGACTATTACTTATATTTATTATTAGATATGTGGAATCAATGATCATGCATATTATAAATTGTTTATGCATTTTAATTGTTCATGAAATATATTTTAAGTTACTTTTATATTACTTGGCCGAACTTGTTTTATTAAAATAAATCGAAAACCTAATCCCCAAATCCTCTTTGGTTTCGAGGCTAGTGATCTTTTTCCTTTGGGTAATAATTGGAGTCAAATGGGTTTTTCCTTATATTTTCCCAAATAAAAATAAATTAAGGTGGCGACTCCTAAAAACAATTTTCAAATCCATCAAAGATAAGCCTGAGGGCTTCCTTGTGAGTTCTTTCCCAAATGAGCATTTTGATTCACTTTAACGGATCGGACCGGTGCTCGAGTGAGGCCTCACAGCTGGCGACTCCACTAGGGACTAACTTTCTTTTAATAAAAGGAAAAAATAAGTGGACTACTAATTGGTTTAAAAAGAGTTTGGCCTTTTAATATGATTGTGACTTCGCATGCATCACTTGCATAGGCTCTTTGCCATCCAACCTAGTTTTAAGAAAATAATAGATAGTGAGTAACATCGAGTGAGTAACCCTCCTTGGGTCTATTCACCGATAGTGAAATCATCCACCCCGTAACAAATCCTTTAATCCTTTCAAAGGTGTAACGAGTATACACGTACTGTCGGACCCACATGGGGCTCTTTAACTCATATGTGGTTAGGTATATTGCTGCTCTAGTGTGACGGGTACCCAAATCAAGCCACCCTTACCTTTTCATATAATGAACTTAGATCCTAGCCTTAGGTTGTATGTACCATAATTAAAACCTTGCATCTTTGCATTTTCATGGAATCTTTTCCTCATGCATCCATTTTGTATAACAAAACATGCATTCATCTTAAATCTAGGTTATACCTTGAACTGAAGAAGGGTCATATACTCACTTTTATCCTAACACCTTCACTTCTAAATTTTAAACAGTCTCACCTCTATCCCATTCACCTTTGCCCCCATAAACCTTAAGCCATCACCCTAAACCTTACCCCTTTACATTAGCCTTTAACCTAAACACCAATACCCTAACCCTAAACCTTACCCCTTTACCTTAGCCTTTAACCTAAACACCAATACCCTAAACCTAAACCTTACCCCTTTACCTTAGCCTTTAACCTAAACACCAATACCCTAACCCTAAAACCTTACCCTGCTACCTTAGCCTTTAACCTAAAACCTCATTTCCCTAGCCTTGACCTCAAACACCTCTAATCTTAAACACTCTTACCCAAAATGTCTTCACCTTAAATTGTAAACTAAAGACATCTCTACCCTCCTTTTACCCATACCTTGCCAACCTAGCCATGAGACACCGTCACCCAACACCCGTGACCCATCACCTTTTAAAACCAGTCTGTTACCCTTAAGTCCAATAACTTTGGCCCAACACACTGCTTTAAACCCAATACCCTTGGTTCAGTCTACTACCCTAAGCCCAAAATATCTGCCCCATCATGCCTTGAGCCCAAAAAATGGTTGGCCCATGACACAACAAAGAAGCATTTACTTTTAGGATCTGTAAGCCTATACCTTCATCACCTTTTCTATTCTATGCCCATCACTTAACTTGTTGCTTTGGTGTGAAGGTACTAATGGTCCACCTGCTTGATATGGCTTCCTTGACCACACTTATGACCAAAGTCCTTAAGAAGCGAGAAGAACATTTTTAGGCTATCCTAGCTACTCAGCAAGCCCAATTCGAGGAACAAAGGCAAGTCATCATTGAGGAAGTTTGAGCTATGATTAACTAGGCCACCCTTAGCCATCCTAACCTAAACCTTATCTTGAACTCGACCAATCCAAGCCCAAATTCGAGCCAAACCAACCCATATCTAAACCAAGGTGAGGAAATTTTTTCTTATCCTGACACTAGATTGCTCATCGAGAAACTTGAAGCCATGAAAAGAACCATCAAATCCCTAAAGCAGTGTGATGATCTAATTGATATGGACAGTTTAACCTTATTTCTTGATGCCAAGCTTCCTCCTAAATTCAAAATGCCTGAGCTAGAAAGATTTGATGGAACCATTTGCTCTAAGACCCATCTGAAGATATATATGGGGACAATGAAGCCTTTAGGAGTTAGCGATGAGCTTCTTGCTCAACTATTCCAACATTCACTAACTGGTGTTACCAGGAGATGGTTCTTGTCACTAGACAAGAGCAAGAAAAGGACATGGGATGACATCTATTGTGCCTTTGTCTAATAATATCATTATAACAATGAAATGGATGTCACTAAGCATGACTTAGAAACCATCAAACAGCTTCCAGATTAGTCTTTCTCCACGTTCCTTACAAGCTGGAGGGCTAAAGCTGCCCAAATGGTAAATAGACCGACTGACCAAGAGCAAGTCGACATCCTTGTCAAGAATCTACTTCCAACCTACCGAGCCCACTTGTTAACCCAATACCTACCCGCTTTTAAGGCTTTGATTGCAACCGCATCAAAGGTTGAAGATTGTATCCAAAGTGCATCATTTTAACCTGAATTCCCTACCACTGACCTGAACAGTGATGAAGAACCTGAACCTAATTCAACTCCACCTTACCTCAGCCCCAAGTGGCATGACATAGAAGAGTTTAAGTTTGGCTAATCTGACCTATCTGAGATTGAATTCCAAGTCTGAGTCTAAATCTCTAAGTCTAAGTTTGAGTCTGAGTCCAAATCCTAAAGTCAAAGTCTAAATTCGAGTTTGAGTCTATTGTATTATTTTCTTTTATTTTTTGTCAATCATGTTGATTCCTTTTTGTAATAAAATTTTCCATTGTAATAAAATATTCACATCTTTTTAATTATTTATGCACTTGTCTAAACATTGATGAGCTTTGGAAAAAAAAAAAAAAAAAAAAGGGAAAAGGGAGAAAAAGAGAAATGAACATCAATTAAATCCACCACAATTGAGGTGCCATCAACAATTTCTTTACTAGCTTCTAATCAAAGAAGGTCCATAAATGGACCTCTCATCAAATAATTGAAGCACAAAATCAAACTATACACCTTAACAAAGGAGCAACAAGATTCGTCAAATCCAAAATTCAAAGTTTAGACCCCTTTAAAATAAAGAAAATCAGCAAATCACGGTGGAATGTTTTCTCCCAAATTTCATTAATCCAAACTCGTTAAGTTGAAAACCCAAAAAGAGTAGCTTAAGTAAAAAAAAAAAAGAAAAATAAAGCTCATCCTGGTCATTTTCCTTCATATCAAATCATCTCTCCATCTCATCTCATATCTCCAAATTCATCCTTCCTTTACTAAAGGCTTATCCTTTAAAGTGATATTGTCTTCTATACCCTTAACTCACATTGGAAGCATGTTTTTCTAGGTTGTCATCATCTTTTGTTAATTTGTCTCGTCGCTTAGCTCAAAGAGCTTAGGCACAATCTCTCACATTGCTAGTCTGTCATGTTCCTATCTCTCATGGAGAGCAAGAACCCCAAGTTATCTTTTCTCATCAGTCCTTCAGCCACTCCTCAGGGTACTTCCTTTCATCTAGTCTGTCGTCTACATTCAAGCCAATAAAGTGTCATTTTAAATGTCTCTTCAATCTCAAAACAACAAGGTTAGCTTGGCTTGTTCTTTTCCATGAATCATGCTACAAATAACAAAATCATACAACCTCCCTAATCCTTTTCAAAATTTCCAACATGCCATTGAACCATTCCCCAACTTCAAAATGTACCATTCCATCTTTTCAAGCTCAAGCCTTATACCACCCTTTCCTCCCATCATCTTTTAAGGGCCAAGCCCATGGGCAACCAAAGATCCTAAGTTTTTCAAGACTCATCATCCTTAAAGCCAGCTTTCTCTAGCATGACCAAAATCAAATCATGTCTTGCAAAGCGTAAGAAGAGCTCGAACCACTCAAGTCATTCCATGTCTCATTGGCAAAATTTCATCATCCTTGAAAAGACCAAGCCTCTTTGGCAAATTACAACCGAGCCAAAATCTGCTAACCTTCCGATGGGCATTGAAAATCTGATATAACCATGACAAAAAGGGCAAACCCTTATTATGAGCTTGCGACCAAAACCCTTACCACCATACCTAAGCTAAAGCCGACCATCCAAAAGCATCTTTATGGAAAAAAGCCCAAGCTGATAAAGCCTTTTGACCAAAAGCCTTCAAGCCTTCACCATGAAGCCCAAGCCCAAAAGCCTTTACATAAAGCCCAAGCCCAAAAGCCTTCACCATAAGGCCCAAACTAAAAAGCCTTTACCATGAAGTCTAAACCAAGAAGCCTTTACCATGAAACCTAAGCCTAACTTTCACTATGAAGCCCATTCACAAAAAGCTTTAATCTCTTCCAAAACCAAATCTGACCAAACCTTCCCCAATTCCTAGCCTAACCTTTTCTAAAGCAGAACTTGACCGAGCCTAAAGCAGAATATGACCGAGCCTTCCAAATGAACTCCCCAAAGGTTGCAACCTGACCAAGCCAAAGCCTTAAACCTGACTAAGCCTTCCACATGAACTTTTCCAAGGATAAGCCCCATAAGTTGACCTTCCCCAAACCTTCCAATCTAATCATCTCCAAAAACCTTATTGTCCTGATCCAACTCTCCAATTCAGCCTCAAACCAAAATCAAACCTATCTAACTAAATAGCCCGACCTTTTCCAAGACCACACCTTGCTTCTTCCTAAGCCAAATAGCCAACCAATCTCATACCTAGCATACCCACTTCACCTCTAAACTAGACAATCAACCAAAAAACCAAATGACCAAACCACTTTCCTCTATCATTCTAAAGTGGGGGCACATCCCTTTTAAATATTTACCTTTCTGAAATAGGGGCATCTTTCTCCTAAAGATCAATACTTTTATATCTGGACTGACCCTTCACAGGCTCAAGGTATTAGATCATTGCATAATCATCTAGCATTTTTGTGTTGAATAGGATCATCACTTTTCATTCCTACCATAAAGGACCACTACTGTTCCTACTAGACAGGACAGTTATCTTTACCATTCCTAACAGACAGGATGGTTATCTCTTCTTGATCCTACCAGACAAGATCATCACTTTCATTCCTACCAGAAAGGACCACTACTGTTCCTACCAAATAGGACAGTTATATTTACCATTCCTACCAGACAAGATGGTCATCTCTTCTTGATCCTATCAGACAGGATCATCACTTTCATTCCTACCAGAAAGGACCACTACTGTTCCTACCAGACAGGATGGTCATCTCTTTTTGATCCTATCAGATAGGATCATCACTTTTCATTCTTACCAGACAAGAATTGGCGTCCTCTTCATTCCTGCCACTCCCAAATATACCAGGGGTATCCTTTTCATTCCAACCACTCCCAAATACACCGAGGGCATTCTCTTCATTCCAACTACTTCCAAATATACTGGGGGCATCCTCTTCATTCCAACCACTCCCAAATATATCAAGGAAATACTCTTCATTCCAAATGCTCCTAAATATACTAGGAGTATCCTCTTCATTTCAAAGTTCACACTTATCAGAACTTCCTGCCACTCCCAAATATACCGGGAGTATCCTCTTAATTTCAAAGTTCACACTTATCATAACTTCTTACCGCTCCCAAATATACCAAGAGTATCCTTTTCATTTTATACACATCAAAATTTCCTACCGCTTCCAAATATACTAGGGGCATCCTCTTCATTTCACACTTATCAAAACTTCCTGCCACTTCCAAATATACCAGGGGCATCCTTTGCATTTCATACTTATCAAAACTTTCTACCGCTTCCAAATATACTGGGGGCATCCTCTTAATTTCACACTTATCAAAACTTCCTACCGCTTCTAAATATACCGAGGGCATCTTTTTCACTTCACACTTATCAGAATTTCCTGCTACTTCCAAATATACCAGGGGCATCCTCTTCATTCTAAAGTTCACACTCATCAGAACTTTCTGCTGCTCCCAAATATACCGAGGGCATCCTATTCATTCTAAAGTTCACACTCATTAGAACTTCTTATCGCTCCCAAATGTACCTAAGGCATCCTCTTCATCCTCAATTTCACTGTCATCAGAATCGCCTTTCAAACAAAGATAATTCTGATGAGGGGGCAGTTGTGAACCCTTAATTTTGCACCTTCCAGTATGCACTTAAACCTTAGAAGCACTTGGGCTCAGTAAACAAACCTTCAAAAGCCGAAAACTCTCAAAATGGAAAAAATAAAATATTTCTTTTTGGCATTTAAACCCTTTTAGATTATCCAGAACTGAGTAATGAGTACAACGCAACTGGAATCGTGAAAAACAGATGAGAAATGAGCAAGAATGGGCAAAACGAGCGAAAACAGGCGAAAGCGGGGCCCGTTGCTATAGAGTTCTGCAACACTACTACAAAGCCCTCTGCAAAACTACAAAGGTCTCTGAACCACTGCCACAAAGAGCTTTGTGGCACCACAAAACCCTCTGCGGCAACTCCAGCGAAATTTCAATTTTTTGCAATTCCACATTGGAAATTTGTGTTTTCTATGCTTCAAACCTCCTCCTATATATAAAGGGCCTTAAAACACTAACTCCTAGAGCTTAAAAAGCATTACTTCAAGCAAAATGCTTTGCATTTGCTCCTTGCATCGAAAAGCTAATTGAGGGGTTTCTCCTTGATTCCTACCTGACTAGTTTAAGGCTTTTCGCCGCCTGCCTATTCGAGGTAAGTCTCTTGCCCAAGGCTCATGTCCACTGCCCAAGGCTAGCCACCGCCCGCCGTCTGAGGCCAACCGCCACCTACCATCCAAGGGTAACTACCACCCACAAAAGCTAGCCGCCACTTGCCATCCAAGGTCAACTGCCGCCCGCCATCCAAAGCCAGCCACCGCCTGCCATCTAAAGCCAACCGCCGCCCGCCATCCAAGGTAAGCTTCTTTTCCCTTAATTTCGTTATCTCTTTTAGTTAGTTAATTAAATTGATTCATCTATGTTGTTAGCTAATCAATTCAATAATCAATTAAATTAATTAATTAACTCAACCCTCTTTTAATTAATCAATCAAAACATGATAAAGTGGCTAGGCTAAACTAGCCCCTTCACAAGAAGGGAGAACTACATGGATTCTAATTCCCATTCAAAGGGATACATAGGCATACTTGGTTTAGGAATCGAATCCAATTTAAAACTAACCAACTCTTCCCCCATCACTTTCTTCACTTACTTTTGTGTTGGTTTCTTTACTTTATTATTAGGATTAGTTTGGGGAATGTGTGACTTCCCTAGAACCCATAAGGGCTAGAGGAGGTATCCCCTATGTTTGGAATTTCATTTGTAATGTTAACTTTCTTTTGGACTATTACTTGTAGTTATTATTGGACATGTGGAATCAATGATCATGCATATTATAAATTGTTCATGCATTTTAATTGTTCATGAAATATATTTTAAGTTACTTTTATATTACTTGGCCAAACTTATTTTGTTAAAATAAACTGAAAACTTAGTCCCTAAATCCTCTTTGGTTTTGAGGCTAGTGATCTTTTTCCTTTGGGTAATAATTGGAGTCAAATGGGTTTTTCCTTATATTTTTCCAAATAAAAATAAATTAAGGTGGCGACTCCTAAAAATAATTTTCAAATATATCAAAGATAAGCCCGAGGGCTTCTTTGTGAGTTCTTTCCCAAATGAGCATTTTGATTCCCTTTAGCGGATAGGACCGGTGCTTAGGCGATGCCTCATAAATCATAAGAAAAATTTTGGAAGCGAAATGTGAAAAATTCTTTAACATGCATGCATGGATCCTCTCTCTCTAAACCATAAAAAGATGGCAGCAATTGAATTATGGCTGGTTTAAGTTCAAAATGAGTTGCATTAGTTTCAGATAAAACTATATAAGAGGGAGAGTTGACAGTGACAGGAGAAAAAAATTCTATAAGAGTTTTTTCTCTTTCAACATGGACATCATTATCCCTTGTATTTTCCATATTTTCACGATTTATTTCACCTCCGAATATTTTTGTTGATGATTTAATTTTAATGTCATTTAAGGATAATTCTTTTTTAACCAAACGACACTTTGAATCATGTTCCGAAGCTAGCATAAGCTAATAAAATAAAATTAACTTATTTCAAAACCAACTACTAAATGAAACAAAAGAAAATAAAACTAAAAAAAAAATAATAAAGGAAAAAATTGAGAATGCAAGAAAAATAAAATAAAATAAAATTTCTCTTTCAAAGTTTATAAAATGAAAAATGTGCAACTAATAAAGCTTTCAGGGAAAATTGGGGGTTCACAATAGACCACTTAAATTCCAGTTTACTTAAACAAATGAATAATTGGCCTTTTTGACAGAGCTTATCAAGTTGTGCATTTAATCACACTTATAAACCAAAAGAGAAAGAAAAAAAATAGACAATGTGAAACAAATTCAAAAAAATAAAATAAAAATTCAAATGATTCAAAGTAACACAAAAAAAAACATTTAATTCTAATTTTTTTTAAACAATAAAAATGCTAAAAATATTTTTAAAAAAATAATTAAAAAGAAAAAAAAAAAAAATATATATATATATATATATATATATATATATATATATATATATATATATATATATATATATATATATATATATATATATATATATATACGGAGAACTTTATGGTCAAAAGCTAGAGAAAAAAGCTAAAAAATTAAAACAACTTTTTGCAGAAAAACAAATTAATTATGTATAGTAACTAACTAATCATGCAAGAACAATATGAGACCATTGAAAACAGGTGAATAGTAACCGAATTGCTACAGTAACCTAGTTGAAATTTTCGGCACTATTTTAACTTAACTCAACTCAACTAAGTACTATTGAAACTGAAAAAAAAAAATTCAAATATGCAAAAATTAATAAGAAAATTGTTATAACAAAAACTAATATTATTTTATGACTAAACAAATAAAAAGAACCAAAATAACAAAATAATAAAATAAAATAAAATAAAAATTCACAATAAATAAAATTTAACTAGTAGAAAAATTGAACTAACCTGGATTTGATGAGCTTTCTTCTTTCTTTTCGATGTCTCCCTGGCAACGACGCCAGAAACTTGTTGTGAAATTTTATTTATATTTGCAAGCACACGAATCACTGATTTAGTAGATAATTGATAACGAGATCGTTCTTATAAAGAGAGCTATGGAAAGAATTATAGAAAAACTTAATTAAACCACATTAATTTAATTCTAACCTAGTTCCAAATAGTTTTTTTTTAGATAATGATAAAAAGATGTAAAGTAGAAATGTCAAAATAATACAATTAAAAATAGTTGAACTGGTAAAACAAAATTTAGATAAAATATTACCAAAGTTTCATAATTCACCAATGTTTAATTAATAATTCCTATAATGTATTGATTTTAATTTTCAGAAAATAGTTTAGAAATCAATCTTTCTATCTTCTATTGATTTTATCACTAAGCTCAATTTTATTAAATTCTCAAATGGATTTTCCTTCACATCAAAAGTGTAATTTCTAAGTATTATATGTATACAATTTAATGAAAAACATATAATCAAAGAAAATTACTTTTCTTTCAATAAAAATCAAGTATAGATAATTTTCCTAACAATCAAAAATACATGATAGAATTGATGAAAGGATATTATCAAATGAAGCCAAAATCATAAATATTAAATTGCAAAATATTTAGAATCAATACATAATAAAAATTAATAATCTAATATGGTTTCATCATCCACTTCAGTAAAAATAAAATTTAGAAAGACATAATTAAAACAACAAAATAAATAAAAGAACCCATTTTAGCAATTTAGATCCTTAATCTTGAAATCTCAACTTCTTCCTTATTTTCTCAATTCTTTTCCCTCACCAGCTTTCCTTTGCTAAGCCATTTCCCTTCTATTTATAAGCATGAATGGCTAGATGGCGAGTTGATGAAGAAGCCAATTTTCAAATGATTTTTCTTCCTTAGCATGAAATGTGTGACTTTAAACTTTGAATTCTTAGTTTTCCTTTGTTGGATTGCATATGGATGTTTGGCGATGACTAGAATTTTTGCAATTTTTCTCTTTCTTAACATCAAATGTATGATTTTGATCTTTAAATTCTTTGTTTTCCTTAGTTGGCTTACATAAGGATAGTTGGTGAGCTCTTTAATCTCCATTTCACACTTGAAGATGTTGTCATTTGTCAAAAGAAAAGAAAATGGCTTAGTTGATTTTGTTGAAAAATTATTTCTTTCACAAAATTTATAATAATAATAATAATAATAATAATAATTATTATTATTATTATTATTATTATTATTATTATTATTATTATTATTATTATTATTATTATTCATACAAGTAAAAGACTATAATTTCACTCAATTTTCAAGCTTTCACAATTTTATTTCCTATTTCATAAAAATATCATTAAATAAAAATATTTATTTAATAAATAAACAATAAAAAAAATTTAGGAGCTATTAATATATATTAAATTATGCTCATTAGGTTTTGAACAACAAAAAATAAATTTTATTTCCTTAGTTGGCTTGCACAAGAATAGAGTTAGAATGAGAGTTGAAGTAATTCAGGCGAGCCTATTTTTAATGATTTTTTCAGAAAAAAATGATAATTTGCTATAAACAAATAAAAAACTAAAAATTGTTTGGACAAAATATAGAATCTACGATAAGCCTCTTATCTACAGGATATCTCTTCTATTTTACTACATGAAGGTCAAACATTATGTTTTTTAAAATCCTCTTGTCCAAGTTCATGCATAATCCAACAAAAATTCATTTTATAGCAACCAAGAGAGTATTGAGGTGTGTGAAGGGAACTTCTAATGTTTGGTATTTGATTCAAGAAGGGAATTGAACTTCAACGTTGGTTATGTAGATAGTGACAAAGAAGGCTTACTTGACGACGTAAAGAATAGGGATGGCAACAGGGTGAGTATGGAGTGGATTTCTCATTATCCGTTCTCGTCCCACCAACATATTGTTGTACTCAGCACGTTACAAGGTGAGTTGGGGTAAGTAATGAAATTGTGCAGGTTGTGGGGGGTTTTTTTTATTTATTTTTTCTTTTTTTAAAAATTAATTATTTAATACACACACACACACACACACACACACACACACACACACACTTAGTCTGCTATAGGGTGGAATCAGGCGAGTAATGAAATAGGGTGGGTTGTGACAGGTGTTTTTATTTATTTTTCTGTTTTTTGAAATATATGTAGAGGAGTCCAAGGGACAGAAAGAATGTGAAAGTCAAGAGGTAAAGATCAAGAGAATTGCTATGGTCTATATTGTTTAAGTTAAAGAAGGCAAAGATGAGTTACTATCCTATTATCTGTTGCAAATTTAAAATCAAGGATCGTATTCAATGCTAAACTATCCTATACAAAATTTCTCATAAGCTCAAAATTGATAATTACTTGACTTGACTAATAAAATCATTCCAACATATTTATTTGAATATTATAAATCTCTATTTAGTTGAAAGTTAAATGATAAGTTCTTGAAAACTCTTTTTCTGTGTTTATCGAAACTTATTATAGTTCATTGTTATTTTATAAGTTCTAAAAGTATTATAAGTTCATATTTGTAAGTTAGATGTATTCATATTTAAAAGGTATTATAAGTTATTCACATTCAAACGAAGATTTTTAAAGCAATGTAAATTATACGTTACATAAACTTTGTTTTCAGAAGTATTGCAAATTTATTTGTCATCCGATATTAGATTTCAAAAACTTTATATGATACATGCTATTTAAATTAATATTATAAGTATTTTTAAGACTCGATTTGATTTTAAATTTTCCAAGTACTATATGTCATCCACTGCCAAGTTAATATATGTATATATAAGTTAGCCAAGTATCTTCATTGTAAACAAATGTTGAACACCAAGCCACGCATTTATGGTAGTATAGTTTTTACTCACTAAATTATAAATTCACCCCCTTTTCCATTTTTTTTTTTTTACAAGAATTTAAAAGAATAGTCAGGTTGAGCTCGGGCATCTATTTTCCCTTGTGTATCAAGCGGGAATAGTTATATAAGAAGATTGATCCTTAATAGTGAAAAGAAAGTGTAATGTGATTAATGCATATAAAAAGATGAGGATGGATGACCCATGAGGATAGATTATAATGTAATGATAAGGAATATGTATGCATTAATTGATAAATAAATATTATTGATGCTTGTTATAAAAAGGTGACAAGCAGGTTCTGACCTTGGAGTATTGACGATTAGCTTGTAACATTTGTAATTGTTTTATGATTTTACATGGTACCATATTGGATTTGTTAGGAGATAAAGGTTCTGCTGGTTTTCAATTCCCTTATGGCTACTTAGGCACTAGGATCATCCATTCCAAAAGTGGGATGTCAAATCTACCCCGCCTTTTTTAGCAAATGAGATGGGTATCCAATAGAATGCATTAAATAGTCATTTCTAATGAAGAACTCCTCAAGGTATGTTTTCGCTCTCTGTATAAGTATGATGAATTAGAATTCAAAAAAAAAAATATGTGGTGGCTAATCAGTGGTTGAGGAGGTAAATTTCAATCTTCGCCCTCCAATTAATGACTAATGCACTTTGTAGTCCTCCATCTAATATTTGAATTATGCCCTTTTGTAGCTATATGGTCTTTCTGTCAAGTTTCATCAGCTATCTTAATGGCAGGCTAATGTGGATGGCCAAATTAGTATTTTTAATAATTTTTTTGCCACGTGTTTAGTTCCCTCATCTCCTATTTCTCTCATGCATGTGGTATTCAATCTATTTCTCTCTCCTTCACCTTCACCTACTAATGCTAATCAAAGATCACAGATAAAATCATCTTAATTTTTAAAGACACTCAAGTCACCAATTTGAGAGAAACTTTTTAATAAAAATATATTTTTCAAGGCCTCCCCTTTCTTGTACATTAACTCTGTCCTAAGAAGGGGATTTCAGTTTGTAATGAGAATGAAAACTAGACAAATTTTGGGTTAGAAAATAGACCAAAAACCACAAAGCTTCAAGCAAACTCCAAAATTCCAAATCAAGCCCACTGAGCCAGAGCTTTTGAATATTTGCTCTAAAGAATAAGAAATCAACAACTCCTCCCAAGCAGTAAAACCGCTATGAAAATCAAAATTCGTCATGAACTAAAAAAAGAGCTTTAATGGAGATTCGTACTTTTTCTTCTCTCTTTTTTTTTTTTTTCCTCTTCTTGATTCTTTATCTTTATGCTCTCTGTTCTCTTTTTTTTTTCTAATTTTTTTTTTCATTTTAAGATTCTTTTTTTTTTTTATCAAAGTCAGAAATCACATAGATCAAACAATAAATGCAAACTAAAAGAAAATAATAATAATAATAATAATAATAATAATAATAATAACAACAACATCAATTCTTAACTGAATTGAATTTAGAAGAATTAAGACCAATTACTAAACTCAAGATAATAAAAACCTTTTAGCAATAAAACTAGTTCACTTAACCAATGGTGTCAAGCAAGAGCAAGCTTGGAGCAACGGTAAGTACAAGGGAGTAGTGTTGTCTCACAACAACAATGGCATTAGTTCCTTGGTTTGTGAGCTGAGGAATTGAAAGGCAAAGAAAAGAGAAGAACCCCAAGGGAGTGAGGCTATGTGAGTTAAAGAGAAGCTAAGGTGTGTGTGAGTGATGTTGATCGGCCCTGACAGAATGAGAGTGAGAGCTGGTATCTAGGTGAGAACTAAAAAGAAAAGGGAAGACGAAGATGGAAATTAGAGAGAGATCAAGTGATAAAGGGCGATGGGACTGTGAAAGTGAGATGGGTTTGTGAGGCTGAGAAGAGAAGGTTGCGTTTCATGGTGGACAGCCCCTTCTCTCTCCCCTTCTCATTTATGTTTCTGTCTCTTCCTTGGGCATAACTACTTCTCACCTCCTCCTTCTTATTATTATTGAATAACATGTGCATGAGAGAAAAAGAAGCTAATAGAAGTAAACATGCAGCAAAAAAATTATTAAAAATGTTAATTTGACGTAATACCTAAGGTTTTCTTAGTGCATTACAATTAACAATGGTGCCATAGGAGATTATTTTAGTGAACATTATGATAATGAATGAAGAATGGAATCAATTTTCATAAGCATTTTTATCATAAAATGAAAGTCAAACCGAGTTTGACTTAATTTGACTACGTTAATTATTTATTGGAAATGTGAATATAAAGTGTTAATGAATGGGCATGAATATAATACCTAAACATCTTCTAAGTAATTATAGATATTAATAGTGACATGAGAAGTTAATTTTAATCAAGCTACAATGTACAATAGAAGTCAAACTTAGTTTGACCTAGTGAGCCTACTTGATTTACACACTTGAATAATGCTAATGAAGGGCTAATAAATGTGCATTATAAAGTAAATAAAATTTATCTAACAATGTTTAGAGTTTATAGTGAAATTAGAAAGTAAAAATATATACACCAAAGTGAAAGTAAAGAAATGAAAATTTTAGTAAGTTATAAAGTATGAAATGTGCATATATGGATTTGTTAATGGGTTTTTGGACCCTAAGACCCAAGCCCATTAGAATGGCCAGCCCATAAGGCCCATGAATAGATAAACATACACTTAACCAGAGTTAAGAATGGTTAACCAATATTAAATTTGATGTTGGAAGAGCTAGCCAATAAGTTTGACTTGGAGCCACTATATTGACCTAGTGCACACCATTTTTTTTACTAAGCCATCTTCACCTTAGTAAAACCATTTATGCTAAGTTAGTTTTTGCTACTCACATACCTTTTCCATCGCACATATAGATAAGATCATGACCATCCATTGAAACAAGATCATAGCCCTCGATTTAGATGAAATTATAGCTATTGATATAAAGTGATGAAATCAACACCATCCATCTTCCATATATAAACAAAAAGATGTGCATTTTCTCCATTTTTCAAAAGCTCTCACAAAAACACAAACCTAAGAGAAAAACACTCTCTAAATTTGGCCACCACCCTAACAATCAAAATCAAGGCTTTCTGAGGTAAGAAATAAAGCTCAACTTTTCCTTTCTTTGTTCTAAACATGGGTTTAGTGTTATAGTTACAAGTACTCCCTCTTTCCTTCATGTATATGAATTGAACAATTGAAGATAAAATGAGGAAATGTTTATTTTGTATTTCCTTTTATTAAATATGAAATTTGGGCTTAAAAACTTGAAGTTTATTAAGTGAAAATCAATAAAGGAAACAAAGAGTACATAAAGAGCACCCTTTAGCTAGCTGCTCTTTGATTTAGTATAAAAAATTATTAAAAAATTTATTTGATATTATCTAAGGTTTTTTGGGATGGAGAATAATGGTTTGGAAGTGGCAAAATGAATTATAGAAGCTTATTTCAAAACTTGAAATTTTGAAGGCATAACTTAGGTTAAAAGAGGAAGTTCAAGTTCTAATAATTATTTTCCATGTTTAATTGATGATATAGGCCTTTTAACATGTTAATTTCATAAATCCATGATCAATTTGACAAGTAGTAAAGAAATTATAAACTTTCCCCAAATCACCCCAATATGGCAAAGTTAGGGTTTTATGAACTAATGTGATTAAAATTCAATTAATTGATGAGTATTGATTGTTTAAGTATCAATTTAATAAATCTATGACCAATTTGTGGTTTGGATAGAAAACTGATAGTTTTTCCCAAATTCTAGGGTTTATGGACCATATTGGGAATTTTGAAGAATTTAACTTGAATTCATGAAATTGAAGAGGCAATTAAGCATAAAAATGATGTAACATGACTTGTATGAATTAAATTTCAAAATTTAAATAATATAAGTAATTTTCCTCAAATTTAATGAATTAGGTTCATTTATGGATTGGAAGGTAAAAGTGGAATTAATTCCATTGAATATTGGAAATCATTTCAATTAATTCTAATAGGGTAATATGAAGTTGAAATGGGAAATTGGGAGGAAAAGAATTACCTTTCTTTAAAGGAATATATTTGGCCATTTGGAAAACAACTAAGGAAAAATGTTAAAATTAGTAACAAGTATATGTATAGTGTGTCTTGACATTAAAATTAATAAGTTAGTACTACAATGAACAAGATAAAAATTTTAACAAGTTAAGCTAAATTTAAACTAATGACATAACAAGGAAGTGATTAATATGTAATTGAAATGCAAATGTATAAAATCTAATGATAAGGACAAGGACATTGTCCAAGAGTGCGAGGCACACTATTAGCATCAAAGTTAAACATAAATAGGAGTAAAAGAGTCTAAGGTGAGTATTTAATAATATAATATGACGTGTGCCACATTCCATGAACCATTATTGATGAAACCATCTTCATTGAAATATCCCAATTTCATATTGAGCAAGAATTGCCTATTAAATATTGAGCCATTCGATATGATACTTCTTTATAGCATTTGACAATTGTGAACCTTTCATGTTGAATTCATAATGTGATAATTGAATTTCCTTACTATGAATTTTATATGAATCTTTCCATTGATGCCTATTGATAAGAAGAAATACCCTTCTAATATAAGGTAATATATTAGACCTTGTGCACTTGATATTAGCCTGCAGGTAGAGCGAGAGTACCGGGAACACCTAACTGTAAGACGTGATTAGTCTTATGTAATATGATGCATGTGAGTGAGAAAGGCTTAAGCCGCCACTCTTTAATTTATATGTGTGGGAAGCATTCCACTTATAAGAAATTACTATTTCTGCTAAAGATATTATTTCTATCTTAAATGAGAAATTGATTCATAATGACAATTTTGATTAACATCGCTCCATTGCCATAATGAGCCCATTTTGATAATGATCATTATACTCACAATCATTGAGCTTTGTCTTATTCCTTTGTTATTTAAATTTTTCAGGTCAGATTGACAAGTTAGCAAGGTAAATTCCAAGTCTTGTCCTTCTGTTGGGAAGTTGCTCTGCTAATTTTGAGTGTTATGAATTTTGGTTATATGACTTTGAGAATTGTTAATTTAGAACTCTATGGTCAATGAAGATTTAGCACCAATATGTTATGGGATTTATGTGTACTATAAATTATATTGTAATTATCATTATGTTAGTGTATCAATTAATGAACATTTGGATGATGACATGAAATGCAAAATGGGAATTATACAAGATGAATATGCAAATGGTATTAATGAGCATTTGATAATATGTAAAATCAAAAAATAGTAACAAACAATAAGGGAAGAAAATTAGGTTCCAATCTTTAGATAAAGTTCAACACAGTAAATGGTACAGAATAATAAAAGAGATAGGGTTCTATGGGTTTAAGTAACTTTATATCTCCCTATGCTTTAGGACCATCATGACTCAATAAGTGGGTCGTGATAAAGTTAGTATCAAAGCAAAGGTTTTAAGTTTAATCTAGACTTTATAAATATTACAGGTTATAGGTTAAACCATGAAGCATAGGAATTCCTTCTTATCATTTGAAGTCTATCATTAAGTCTAAATCCGCACTACCTATAAAAGTTTAACACTATAGTTTGATGTATGATATGTGCATAATGACTATGAAAAAAAAATAATAACATGATGTGAATGATACATGTGGCTGAGCTATATGCTATGGAAATGGGATGATAAGGATAAAACTTGCATAGGAGAGAATGATTGCATATGTGTAAAAATGTATATATGAATATGTATATGTGCTTTATTTGGAATAAATTTCCTAGTATATTTATCTATCAATTATTGCTATGGTTTAATGCAATCGATATTCTAGGAAAATATTTATATAATGTGAATAATAATAAAGGTGTACTAAATTCTTTACACCTAGGATGTATGCACAAATCAATTATTAGCAAAATGGTATTAAGGGGAAACTTAAATGTGAGATCATAAAAGGTTCATATGGTATGAATAGGGATATGAGTTTATCTACTCTTGCATATGCTAGAGTATATGCAATGTTTAGAATATGAGATATTCTAAGGCAATTGTATTATAATAGTGAAAGAGGCACTGGAAATTAATGAGACTAGATTATGAGTAGATAGATTTTGATTAGATTTTGGATATAGAAAATGTTACATATATATATGTAGTAAATAATTTAAATTGGGAAATAACTTATGTAATGCTATAGTTCTTTTGTATCTGTACAATATGTGACTATTGCACAAAAATTTGGAATGATTGATGTTTGCCTTTATACACCAAAAAGGGGATGTTAACTATCCATTGGAGCTAGAATTTGCTTTGTCTAAGTCCTAGTTGAGACTCCTAAATCATGGTAATGATTCCTTATCATGCCTTATGTCACAATCGTGACTGAGGTCATGAAACACACTATGTCTCGAGGTCTAAATTGATGTTTTGTCCTTTAAATTTTTCTTTATCTTAACCATCTGAGTCGCAGTTGTGAATTATATATAGCACCCACGATTTAGGAATGCTTTTCATGACATAAAGGACTTTTGAATCTTTTGAATTTTAGATCTTTTAATGAATTATATATGTGGAATAAACACCTAAAAACATGTTGAATAACTCTAAATTTGATATGTTAAGATCAAAAAGAGAATTTGACTAAGTTTTGATCTAACTTAGATCAATGACAGATTTGTATAATGTTATGGTATATGAAATGCTTACATGTAATAATGGTTTGATATGTGAATTATATGGAATTGTTAAATGATATCTGTGATTGATGCCATAAACATAAAATGAGAAATGATGTTTAGTGATGATTAGTATGATAATGAAATAAATCAATTGCACTTTATATATAAAAGTATACGGTATTAACTAAATGAATGATATTATTAAATTTGTGGCTTAGATGCTAGATCAGAACAACAAGAAAAGTAAGGATTTCTCTATCACTTATATAAATATCAAGTATAGTCAAAGGAAGAATATTGATCTAGTGTGATCTAAAATAGATCACTTCATACCTAAAGAAGGAAGTGATCAATCGCATATGTGATAATGTGACCTTTTAGAAAGGCAATTATGTATATGTAACTAGGAAGTTCTTGAACATACTAAGGAAATAAAACCAAGAGGTTAGTAAAGGACCAAAGCAAAATGTGATTTTGTTCTAGGTGCGTGGAAGTGTCAATTACATAAAGGTGTATATGATTAAGGAACAATATTTAAAAAGAAAATAAGAAAGGAAAGAAGGCTTGACTTAAAAAGGATTAATGTAAATTAAGGACGAACTAGTGTAAAAAAAATGGCTTTATTCTAGACAAAATACCTCACATGGAGGACGAGTTGACATTAGGAAGAACACCTATAAAATAAGATAGATATGAAATTGTAGAATTATATGTTAATTACAATAAACAATTTGAATATGGTCAAGTAAAGTAAGTGTGATGTGGAAAGGTAAAACAATGAATGCTAAGACAAGGAATGTATGAATAAATAGGGAAAAAATGAAGTATAGAATTAAAAGAACCAAACGAGTAAAAAATTATGACATAAAAGGAGTTTATAAAGTTGACTAATTAGATGAATCCCATACAAGAGAAATATCTTATGACAAAATTTAATTGATAATGAAACAAAATTGAATAAGTTAAAACATATGCCATAAGAAATGGTAAACTTTGAAAGTAACTAAATGAAGTAAGTGTGAAATAGATTAAGTTTTAAGGTGGAAAACATAGGGAAATTGTAGGGTAAAGGAGATTATAAAGGTTAAAGAGAATGTAATATAAGGGATAAAATAATTTGGATAAAGGAGTTTATTGATGAAGATAAGATTATAGAAAGGTAAGTAGGAAAAAATTGCAGGGACAAATGAATGATAGAAAAAGTTGGCTCAAATAGGATGAATATTTAAATATGGAAAGAAGAATTAGCTAATAAGGTGTTATTATTAGTACTAGTCCTAATGGATTATTTATTCTATGTAATATAATCGATTGGTTAAAGTGATGATTCTAATGTTAAGTAAGAATAAGAAGTGCAAATGTTTAAAAGTGAAACAGAATTTAAAGAGTGTGAAAGACACATAAGTATGGGAGAATAGTATTGATGGAATTTTATTAAGGTTGGTGCATGTTCCAAATGAATCAGACCTAGAGAAAAAAGAATATGCAATTGTTAAGGAATGAGTGAATGATGTGAAGTGCATAAAGAGATATGTAATATGAAATTTTATTTCTTGAAAAGAACGTGACTTATAGAAATATGAATGTTACATTTAAAGCTATAATTATCATTCTAGCGAGGAGCACTATGAAGTGAAAACATCTCATCATAGTGAGAGCATGACTTGAAATGTTAATTTAAATGTTAAACTATAATATGATGAATAAATGGTATCTAATTGATTAGGGCAATGCCTTTTTAATAGGAAAGTAAATAAGATTTGCCATTAGATATGGAAGTCAGGAGATGAGAAAAATCTGCTAGATAAAGAGATAACATGATGAAATAAGATGGTTAAGGAAATAAACACCTCCTCCTTTATGCTATAATAGCAATTTAAATGCCCAAAAAGTGAAAGAGCTCACTCAACTATTACACTCAATGGCATATTGAAGTAAATTAAAAAATAAGAAATGCTTGATAAGGAACTCAATTTCTGAGGAAATTACTAATGAAACATGGCTCTTCATTCAGAGGCTTACAAGGGTAGTGGCATAGTTTCACTTATGGGTGCTCAGATAGGTACCCTTTAATGCCACTCGACTAGTGACAAAGTTAATGACATTAGTTCCCTAGAATCATTCCTAGAAATAAAGAGGATAAGTTCAAACAAAGGCTTGAAGTAATAAAGTAAGAAGACAAAGAATTAGTCAAAATAAAGAAATGGATATGTGAAAAGGAAAGTTGACATGAGTCTAGTAATTAAGATGCCCAAAATTATCAAAAGATGAAGAATGAAAGAGAGATAAGGGATATAATCTAAATATTAGAAATTTTCATGGATCATAAAGGGGCCATGTATTTGAGTAATAGAAATAAAGATCTGGATAACCACGTTAGAATAGACCAAGAGATGGCATCGACCAAGAGAAATTATATTTCTCCATTGTACTTATTGAGACATAATTTAGAAATTAGAAAGAAAAGTAATTAATAAAATGATAGTCAAATAAGGGAAGTAAGTAAAAAAGAAGGAAATGCATAAGTATAAAAGTCAGGAAAAATCAAAATTGAAGTACATGACGTGTACAATGATTAAGTTTGATTAAATATATTACAAAAAGAACTTGAAAATTTAAAAGAATGTATGTGCTTTATTGAGCTCAATAGGAAGACCTTTATTA
The DNA here is from genome assembly GCA_947687605.1 of Reutealis trisperma. Taxonomy (NCBI): domain Eukaryota; kingdom Viridiplantae; phylum Streptophyta; class Magnoliopsida; order Malpighiales; family Euphorbiaceae; genus Reutealis; species Reutealis trisperma. The sequence goes on from CANTUT010001012.1 coordinate 279,661, forward strand.
AAGAATAAATGAATCTTTTTTAGGAAGAGAAAAATGGGAAGTCAAAGTATATGATGTAAGGAATCGAAAGGGAGTTGAAGTAGAATAGTAATACAAATACATGAGACTTATGATGATAAATTTTTCCAAGTAAAATGAAAAAAAGTATAGTACGAGATGGAATAGAATTACTCAAAGTTTGGTAGTAAATGTCTAGTTGTCTTAATAGAGTTGATGTGATGATTAATAGTTTATATAAAAAGTCTATTTGCCCTTATGCACCAAGAAGGAGGGTTGAATTGGTGGGAAATCAAAAATTTAGATAGAAAGGAGATAGGGAAAGAGAATGAACACAATTGATTTTATTGTGGTTCAGGTATTAACGAACCCTACGTCCACTCCCCAATCTTAATTGTGTATTCCACTACTAATTGATACTTACAAGAAGTTTCAAGATCACTCCAAACTTACAATGTGTTTCAATGGCTCATACATAACCCTTTCAAGTGTTTCTCTTAGGCTCACACTTAAACCTATATAAGAGTTTTCTAATGGCTCACTCTCAACCTAATACTTTGTGTTTTCAAGGCCAACACTCAACCTTACCTGAGTAATCAATGCTCTTACAACAATCAAATAATACCAAGAAAAGATTTAGGTATGAAATTTGAAATTGCAAAGATTTAGCTCTTAATAGATGTTGTTCTTATTGTTAGGATGTTTGAAGAAGGTATTTATATGATTTTCTTCTTCAAATTCTCATTAGAAATAGTATGAAATTAATGATTTCATGACAGCTTTAAAATCTTATTTCAAATCTACGTTTTGACCAAAGTCGTGGTCACTACTAGAATTTCACAGTCATGATTGTATTTTCATGGTCGCAATATCCAGATTCCACAATGGCTAGTGACATATGGCTTTTATCAGCTGGCTCCTTTATATATCCGTTGCAACATTTGAATTCAGTATGAAAGTTATGGTCGCGACTACTATTTCATAGTGTCAAATTCAATATCATGCCATAGTCATAATCGTGATTTTCTCTATATGAATTTTGAATTAATTGCCTTTTAAAGATCTTGGTCACGGTCTTGATTTAGTAATCGCGGTCGTGATTATGGGATAATGATCATAACTCAAAAGCTAAGCAACATAGGGAGATATAAATCTTCTTTCAAATCCAATCAATTAAACAAGTTATAGTCTGCAAAAATCAACACTTAAACATACATTAGATAGCTTTCAATTTGATTGGCAATGTAAAAATAGAGATTGACTAAGTTTTGAAATAACTTAGATCAACAATCTCCCCCTTTTTATTTTGACAATCAAATTGAATTTAAATATAAAATAAAATAACTTAAAATTACATTGAATTGAGAGCACTCCCCCTCAATTGATGCAAGATAAACATATTTAAAAATAGATAAAAAAATTTTGAATCCTTAAACATAAACATATTTTATATATATTTCTCTCCCTTAACGTATTCTCCCTTTTTACTTTTAACATATTTGTTTTTATATTTAAGTTCTTATAAAATTTTCACCCCCTTTGGCAATATCAAAAAGGAATGAATAGAATGAAAATGAATAGATAAAAGCTAAACAAGAGTAAATTGAAGAAAATATATAATTGCATTCAATTAATTTCTTGATATTAAAATTGCCTAAAGAAATGCATAAAAAATTAAAAAAAATATTTTAAGATTCATCTCCTCCATTTTTTGGTTCCTTTTCTTTTTCTTGAGTTTCCTCCTCATGTAACTCTTCTTCTTCTTCACTAAATTGCCAATCTTAGAGGTTACATTGAGGGAGACCTATATGACCTTGCATATCAAAGATATCTTGGTGAATATGGTCTAAGAGAGATAATCTCCTCAAGACTTTCTGAAGAAGTCTATTTGTTTCATTTTGAGTTTGAGATGGAAGGACAATGGGGGCAACTTGAGGTTCTTCTTCCTTAACTTGGCTAGATTCTCTAATCACAACTCTTGATCTTTTTCTAGCCCTTGTTTGAAGCCTAGTTTCTCTAAATAGATACTCATACTTTCCTTCTTATTCTTTCAATGCCTTTGCATTGATCATATATTGGAAATCAATAAGGAATTTTTTAATACGATGTTGGAGAATGGCTTTGTTGGGTGAAGTAAGAGCCCCAACATGTTTTGATATGGTTGTGATGTGGGAAGATAGTAGAATTGTACCTTTTTTGGTGGAGGAGAGATGGAGGAATTGATCAATAAGGAATCGAGCGGTTTGAATGCTCTTTCCTTTCACAAAACCATAAAGGAAGAAAAGATCTCTTTGGAAAACCTTTTCATTACCATATCCTCTAGCATTTATGGTGAGGGTGACAATCCTATGTAGAACCCAAATGGAAAGTGTTTTGATATGTTTGGTAAGGGAGGATTTTTTATCGAACTTAGGTTCTATAGAAATTTCAGTCCAAAAAGAGTTAATTTCAAGGGCGAAATCATTTGTGGTGTAGGCGCCTTTGGTTTGAAGACCAAAGATATTGGTAAGATCTTGTAGTGAAAGCTCATAAAGTTTGCCAAAAAATCAAAAATCAATAGCATAGTGACCACGCGTAGGATGAAGATTTTTGTGTTCAACAAGAATGGCAAAAAATTTCCTAGTCAATTCATCATACCCCTCATCATTAATAAAAACAAACTTCCCCCAATCTAGATTTTTGAGATAGCCAATAATACTATCCTCAATCCTTAATGTTTTGAGACACACAAGACTTGATATTTTGGTGGGTAGGATGGTTTTGTCTTGGATCCTAAGGAAATTTTGTTTTTCTTCTTGAGTAATTCCCCTCATGAGTTCAAGAGGAGAGGGTTGTTAAGAGGATTACACTTCTTTCCCTTTTGTAGATGGTCCTCTATAAGCCATTTTTGAAGAAGAGTAGTATTATGAGAAAGATTTAAAAGAAAAGTTGAGAGGAGAGTTAGAGAGTAGTAGAATTTTAGTTAGAAAATTGTTTGGAGTGTTAGAGAACATGTAAAACTGAAACAATGGGGTATTTATAAACTAAAATAAGGTTAAAAATAGTCAGAAAATGGCTAAATTTGCATTAAATTCAAATTTGTACATTGAAAAATGGCTAGTTTTAAATACTGTTAGTCACTGAGTCATGACTGCGATTTTTGAAAAATTCAAAAATTGCATCCATGATTCAGCAATTGTGAGCGAGACTCTGAAGGTTGATCAACAATGCCTATAAGTTTGAAATTTGTGACCGCGATTTACATGTAGCGATCGCAAATTTTCAAAAATCAGAAATTTTTGAAAACTTTTAAGGAAAGATATATGCAAGCAATTGGCATTATAACTCAAGATCAAAATAAATACAATAAAGCAAATATATTTTATAAATGAAGATATCAACTGATCATGAGAAAGAAATTCAAGCAAATTTAATCAAATATACCAAAAGTCAACCATAAAGCAACCAATATGCAACCAAAAAATTAAGAACGTTGCACAAAGTTAAAAGCTTAATTTTAATTGATTTAAGAATCACCTCAATTCAAGATTAAATATTAAAATAAAATATGAATAATAATGTCATAATGCATAAAATTTTGATGTATATGAAAAACTTTATGTAATTTTGAAAATCTAAGGAAATGAGCTCCCATCTAGCATGCCAATTTCCCTTTTTATGAAATTTAATCTTTCTTCATTTAAGAGTTTTGTGAAAATATTAGCAAGTTGGTTTATTGTATCAATAAATTCTAATACAACATCACCATTTTGCGCATGATCTCTCAAAAAATGATGTCTAATGTCTATATGCTTACTCCTAGAATGTTGGATGGGATTTTTGGAAAGATTTATGGCACTTGTGTTATCACATTTGATGGGAATGTGATCAATCACTTGACCATAGTCCGTGAGTTGTTGTTTCATCTAAAGAACTTAAGTGCAACAATAACCTGCTGCCATATATTCTGCTTCGGTGCTGGACAAGGCAATCGAAACTTATTTCTTGCTAAACCATGAAACTAAACATTCACTAAGAAAATGGTAAGTTCCGGAAGTGCTTTTTCTATCAAGTAAACTGCCAGCATAATCCACATCCAAAAATCTAATTATTGTAAAAGATGAGTTTTTAGGATACCATAGCCCTAAATGCAATGTGCCTTGTAAATATTTTAAAATTTTTTTAACAGCATGCAAATGAGATTCCTTAGGACAAGATTGAAAATGTGCACATAAACAAACATTATATATTATATCGGATCTAGATGTCGTAAGGTATAGAAGAGAACCAATCATTCCTCTATATTTCTTCTCATCTATTAGCTTACCATTTTCATCTTTGTCAAGCTTAGTTGATGTGCTCATTGGAGTTTTGCTACTTTTGCAACCATCCATGCCAAACTTCTTAAGAATCTCCTTTATATATTTGGATTGGTTGATAAAGATACCATCTTTGCATTGTTTGATTTGTAGTCCTAGAAAGAACTTGAGCTCACCCATCATGCTCATCTCAAATTTTCTAGTCATACACTTGGCAAATTCTTCACAAAGATGTTCATTAGTAGCACCAAATACAATATCATCAACATAAATTTGAACTATTAAAGTATCAGTTTTGTGCCATTTTACAAAAAGTGACCTTACCCTTAATGAAGTCATTTTTCAAAAGAAATGTACTTAGCCTTTCATACTAAGCTCTAGGAGCTTGTTTCAAACCATACAAGGCCTTAGTTAATTTAAAAATATGATTAGGAAGTTCATGATGTTCAAAACTTGGAGGTTGCTTAACATAAACTTCTTCTTCAATAAATCCATTTAGGTTGCTTAACATAAACTTCTTCTTCAATAAATCCATTTAAGAAAGCACTTTTCACATCCATTTGAAAAAGTTTAAAATCCATATGACATGCATATGCAAGCAAAATTCTAATAGCCTCTAATCTTGCTACTGGAGCAAAAGTTTCATCATAATCAATACCTTCCTCTTGGTTGTATCCTTTGGCAACCAATCTAGCCTTATTCCTAGTAATGAAGCCTTGCGCATCTAACTTGTTTCTATAAACCCATTTACATCCAATAATGAGATGATTTTTGGGTTTAGGAACAAGTTCCCAAACTTTGTTTCTCTCAAATTGGTTGAGTTCCTCTTGTATAGCAATCACCCAACTCTCATCATTAAGAGCCTCATCAATAGTCCTTGGCTCAATTTAAGAAACAAATGCAAGATTATTATCTAAGGCTTTAAAATGAGATCTGGTACTTACACCTTTAGATGTATCACCAATTATTTACTCTTTGGGATGATTCTCGGAATATCTCCACTCCTTAGGAAGTCCTTGAACATCTTCCTCTTCTGCATTTGATTGAGTCTCATGATTTTGTTGGTTTTCTACTTGATCTTCAACTTTCTTTGGAGTCTCATCTTGATCCATTCCAGGCTTTTCAAATTCACCTATAAGATCATCAAGAACACTACCTTTCCTAAGATCAAGTTTACTAGATTCATCAAATACAACATTCATAGATTCTTCAACTACCATAAACTTTTTGTTAAAGATTCTATAAGCTTTACTAGTGGTAGAATATCCTAGAAAAATGCCTTCATCAGTTTTAGAAGCAAAATTTTGAAGATTATCCTTGGTATTTAACATATAGCACTTACAACCAGATACTCTTAGATATGAAATCTTGGGCTTTCTTCCATTCCATAACTCATAAGAAGTTTTATTCAATAAGGGTCTTTTAAAAACTCTATTTGAAATGTAGCAAGAAGTATTAACAGCTTTCGCCTAAAAGTAAGTTAGTAAACCATACTCATTAAGCATGGTTCTAGCCATTTCAATTAAAGTTCTTTTTTTCCTTTCTACAACACCATTTTGTTGAGGTGTTCTAGGAGAAGAAAAATTATGTGAAATTCCATGTTCATTACAAAAATTTTCAAAAAATTCATTTTCAAATTCTTTTCCATGATCACTTCTAATTTTGGAAATGAAATAGCCTTTTTCATTTTGAACTCTTTTTACAAAATTTTTAAATGCATCAAAAGCATCACTTTTATGGGTCAAGAAACTAACCCATGTAAATCTAAAGTAATTATCAACAAGCACATAGGCATACATCATTCCACCTAAACTAGTAACTCTACTAGGTCCAAATAAATCCATATGAATAAGTTGAAGGGGTCTAGAAGTACTCACTATATTTTTTGATTTATAGGATGATTTGTGTTGCTTTCCTATTTGACAAGGTCCACATGTCTTGTCCTTTGAAAATTTAATCTTTGGAAGTCCTTCAATAAGCTCATCCTTGCAAAGACTATGAAGAAGCTCCATACTTGCATGTCTAAGCCTTCTATGTCAAAGCCAAGATTTATTGTTAATAGATATAAAACACTTGACATCTTAGTTAGCCAAATCATCAAAATCAATCATGTAGGTATTGCCTTCCCTTTCACCCTTAAACACTACATTGTCATTAGCTAAAGTGGTGACAATGCATGCTTTAGAGTCAAAGATGACCTTATTACCTTTGTCACATCATTGGCTTACACTTAGCAAGTTGAATTTAAACCATCAACTAAAAGAACATTTTCAATAAGAGAATGATTGTTCTTACCAATGGTACTAATGCCAATTATCTTACCTTTGGTATTGTTACCAAATGTGATGTTTTCATCTCTCTTTTCTTTCAAATTTGTGAAGAGGTTTGAATTTCCAATCATGTGTCTTGAACATCCACTATCTATATACCATTTGTTTTCCTTAGTAGTGGATTTGAGACACACCTACAAGAAAAGATTAATCTTGTTTTAGGTACCTAAATATGTTTGGGTCCTTGGGGGTTAGCCTTGGAAGAATCCTCAAGCTTGAGTTGAGCCTTCCTTATATAACAAAATAAATTTATATGACCATCTTTCATATAATAATGGCACTTGAGTTTAGACTTAAAAGTTCTTTTGGATTTTCCCATATTGTTATGAAATTTTGGTCTCTTCACAACATTATGACATAAATGCATACATGAACAAGTGTTATATTGTGATTATAAGTGCCTTTAAGCATGCCCTTTTTGATACATAAATGCATGGTTAACTCTTTGAGGCTCAGCTCTTGAGTCTAGTGTAACCTTTTGAGTCCTTTTGGGACTTAGAGGTTAAGTGTGTATTTTCACTCCCTTGTTAATTACCTCAATGCTAGAAGTTTGAGGAGTTATAGCCTTTATGAACATAGTGGGAGAGGATTTGGAAGATAATGAACCATCAAAGCCAAGACCATGCCTTACTAAGGATGGTCTTTGAGATATAATTAATGTATCCAAAGCTTCTTTCCCTTTATGAAATTTTGAGATTGAGTTTCTTAATTCTTCAACCTCAATTTTCCAGGCATTGTTTTCTTTATATAAAGAATTAAAAGAGGAGGTTTTAGAAGTCATTTCCTCTAATGAACTTTTTAGACTAACATTGGAGGTTTTCAAGCTTAAAACAAGTTTTTCTAACTCTTTAAAATTCTCCTCCAACTTAGAATGCTTTTCTTTAAAAAAATTCATTTTTGATTTATACTTTTTGCATTTTAAATTCATAGCTTTAATTAGCTCATCCTCATCATCATCATGCATATCATTATCAATATCATCACAAGATTGAGAGTTAGATCTTACCTCATTTAATGAGTCCTCTAAGGTCATGAAACATAAGTTTGCAACATCCTCTTCCTTTTCATCACTTGACGAGTCATCATCCCATGTTGCTTTGAAACCCTTCTTCTTCTTCTCCTTGTCCCATTTCTTTTTCTTCTTAATGTTGGGACATTCCATTTTTATATGACCTTGCTTGTCATATTCATAGCAAGTAACATCATCTCCTAAAGGGCCTCTTTTCTTTCTTTCTTCTCTTGATGATGTCCTTAACCCTTTTTGAGAGCATAGTAAGTCCTTCATCATCATCATTTTCACTTTCCTCTGAATCACTTAAGCTCTCACATTCTTTTTTGCTTTTGAGGGAGGATTTGAGAGCTAAGGATTTCTTTTTCTCCTTTTCTTTATTCTCTTCTTTCTCTAATAATAGAGACATTTTTTCAGTAAGGAGTTTTCCAATGAGGATATCGATAGAAACCTTTCTAAGATCCTCATTAGCTTCTTCTATGCCAATAATTCTAGCTCTATAGTCTTTCTTTAGGAGAGTTTTGAGAATCTTATGGTTTATATCATTCAAGGTGTATATTTTGCCTAATTTCTTTATATTGATGACAAGGGCTAGAAGCCTATTTGTCATGTCAGTAATGCTTTCATTGGGTTTCATCTTGAAGAGCTCATATTCAGTTGTGTATAACTAAATCTTTTTAGCCTTGACTTGCTTAGTTCCTTTATGGTAGTTTTGTAAAGATTTCCAAAGGCTAAATGCACTTGAACAATGTTGAACTCTACCACATTCTTCTCTTGAAAGTGCACTAAGAAGAATTGCCATTGCTCTTTTATTTTTACCATTGGCTTTTCTTTGTGCCTCTACCCATTCCTCTCTAGGAATTAATTCTTCAACATCATCAACTATTCTTGATGGAGGTTTCCATTCTTTGATTATGCCATCCCATACATCAATGAGATCACTATCAAGATATACCTCCATTCTATACTTCCCATATGCATATTCAATATCGTCAAAGTATGGCTTGAGATGATGCATCTCTTTATTGGCCATTTTGATCTTTTCTCACACAATTAAGTTTGAAGAATGAGACCAATGCTCTAATACCACTTGTTTGCCCTTATTCACCAAGAAGGGGGGTTGAATTGGTGGGAAATTAAAAATTTAGATAGAAAGGAGATAGGGAAAGAGAATGAACACAATCAATTTTATAGTGATTCAGGTATTAACGAACCCTATGTCCACTCCCCATCTCAATGGGGTATTCTACTACTAATTAATACTTACAAGGAGTTTCAAGCTCACTCCAAACTTACAATGTGTTTCAATGGCTCATACACAACCCTTTCAAGTGTTTCCCTTAGGCTCACACTTAAACCTATACAAGAGTTTTCTAATAGCTCACTCTCCACCCAATACTTTGTGTTTTCAAGGCCAATACTCAACCTTACTAGAGCAATCAATGCTCTTACAACAATCAAATAATAACAAGAAAAGATTTAGGTATGAAATTGCAAAGATTTAGCTCTTAATAGATGTTGTTCTTATTGTTAGGATGTTTGAAGAAGGTATTTATATGATTTTCTTCTTCAAATTCCCATCAGAAATAGTATGAAATTAATGATTTCATGACAACTTTAAAATCTTGTTTCAAATCTATTTTTTACCAAAGTCATAGTAGCTACTAGAATTTTATGATCGCGATATCCAGATTCCACAATGGCTAGTGACACGTAGCTTTTATCAACTAGCTCCTTTATATGTTTGTTGCAGCATTTGAATTCAATATGAAAGTCGCGGTCGCAACTACTATTTCATGGTCGCAAAGGAGGTTGCGATTCGCTCTATATGAATTTTGAATTAATTGCCTTATGAAGATCTTGGTCATGATAACATGGTCACAGTCGCAATTTAGTGATCGCAATCATGATTATGGCATAATAGTCACAACTTAGAAGCTAAGCAACATACTTAAAGAGATATCAATCTTCTTTCAAATCCAATCAATTAAACAAGTTATAATCTGCAAAAATCGACACTTAAACAAACATTAGATAGCTTTCAATTTGATTGGCAATGTCAAAATAGAGATTGACTAAGTTTTGAAAAAACTTAGGTCAACAAAGTCAATAAGCAGTCCCTTCCATATGATAATATGCAACAAGATCTATTATTAAGAAATTAAAAATAACTACCAATAAAGGACTATGATTAAAGGAAGATGAAGCATGAATATTGTTAGATTACTCTAAGTGAAACTAAAAGCCACAAGTGAGATATAAGATTTAAAGGACAAAAAACTGCAATTGATGACAATTAAGGAAAAAGTGAAAAAGAATCAAGTTCTAAATTTGAAGAAAAGGATAATACTCATAAGTATGAAAAATACAAGAATTTTTAATTTTGGAATAGTTGAGACAATTAGTTATAATAAACAATCTAAGAATATATATGTTGATTTGAGATTTTATAGAATTATAAGGATTTGATTTAAAATTGTGAAATTGGAATGTGGAGATAGGATATATAAGTTAATAAAAGATTTAAGGTGAACTTTGTTATGTTTCTCATTTATAAATAAGTATGCATGTACTAGATATTTATTATGTGTTCAAAAGATGATAAAGCAATCAAAGTTATAGAATAATCTTTAACAAAAGGTGAACTAATTGAAAATTTAGTTGATAAAATAAATGATTAATTCCGTACAAACATAAAGGATTAAGGATTGTTTATTTATGGAAAAATCTCTTCAACAATGAGTGAAGAGTAGAAATGATGATGGCCTATCTAAAGTGTTGGTACTTGTAATTTGTAATGAGTATTGAGAGTGACCATGGCCGCCGAACATGGGATTAAAGCATTTTAAGTTACTCTTTTAGAGGTGTAGAATGAAATAACAAGATATTTGTATAGTGCTTAAATATTATAATGCAAGGTGAAGTATCTGAAAGAATCATGAAGTTAAAAAACTCTAAAGTATTTATATTGCCCTAAGATTTAAAAAACTCTAAAGTATTTATATTGCCCTAAGATTCTTAAGCCCATGATGAGTTTGACAAGGGGTAATAGACTTATTGTACGCAAAGTGAGAAAAGAGATATTACATATTTGATGGTTTAGGAAAATGAGGTCACATAGATATCATAATGGATCTTATATTATAAGAGTTGTTACTAAAATGGAATTATTAGAAAGATTTAAATAATTAAGATAGTGAGAAAATGATAGAAAATTCACAGAGACAATTAAGGTGTATGGGAAAACGACTACGACATACAACTTAAGTATTTTCATTTGCTTTATGAATCAGGAGTATCTGTTTTGAAAATTCGAGAATGAATTTTCTAAAAGGGGTAGAATGTAATACCTATGAACCCTTAATTTTGCACTCTCATCATCCAGCCACACCTTAGCATCTGCTAAGTTTAATGCGTTACGCAAAGTCAATACAGCGGTCCTGCTAGTCGGTTAGTAGGCAGGGAGTCAAAGGGGTAATGCCTCTGGAGCAAAAAATGAACTTTCAGTCATATTAGTACGAGGATAATTAATTTTTGAATACTAAAATTTTTCCTATCCTGATCGTATTTTCTGTATCAGACAGTGTTTTTTCAAAACTTATCAAATTTTTTCTCATACTGATTGTTCAATTGTTCTAAAATTAATTTCGAGTCTATCAAAGCTGACTGATTAAATTTCTAAACTCTATAACTCCCAAAAACTGACCTAGAAGTCTTCAAAACTAACCCAAGACACCCAAAAATTGATCGAAAAAAGACCTGAAAAAAGTGAGCCAGACTTGCCACCTGGCTCTGCATCAAAGTTTGTGCACAGCCGCCCCTGTCCTGTCCCCCTGCCCGAATAAAATGTCTAAAATGCCCCCATCTAATTTTTTTTTAGCATTTTTTAGTCCTATCTTTTACGTCTTTTCACATTTTCACTTTCCAAATCACTCTCACCTTATTTTCCTATAAATACCCCCCTCCATCTCTCATTTCTCTATACCTCGGGAGTTAGAATTGATAGTTATCCTCTAATTACCCTCTTCTTCTCCCTCCAATCACTCTCAAATTAATTAATTAATCTTTTTAATTAATTAATTATCTCATCCTAACCAAGTTAATTAATCTTTATAATTAACTAGAACTCTTTTTTTAATTAAAATTAATCACTCAATTAATTAATCTTTTTAATTAATTAATTAATCACTTTTCAAAATCAATCATTTTCTTAATCCACCTTTCATCTAAATTAATTAATTAATTTTTTTAATTTATTAATCTATTTATCATTTTCATCATATTAATGAGTTAATTAATCTTTTTAATTAATTAATTAATCTCTCAATCAATCCAATCACTCGGTTCCTATAAAACAGACTTTCAGTATGCTAAAATTCTCTGCCCTCCAAAAGCAAAGATATCAGTATTTTCTTCTCAAATCAAAATCAAATTAATCAATATAATCAACTCATAAACCCTTCCACTTAATCGTTGAATGAATTACATGAGTTTTGATCTCCATTCAATAGAGTACATAGGCATATTTGGAATTTAAATCCAAATCCCGATCAATACCTTTTTCCTTTTTAATTAATGTAATTTGTGGATGTTTATTTTAATTTTCTCCTTACACTCATGCCATACTTATGCATTAATTATGATATTATAATTGTCATTTTATAAATGTCATTTATGAAATCAATTTTTCAAAGTCAAATTAAACTTAAGAGCTAAATTTATATTATTTAAAATAAAAAACCTAATCTCCAAACTCAACTCGGTTCGAAACTAGTGATTTTATCCTTTGGTAAATTAATTGAAAATTAATAAATTTGAGTCAATTAGATTTTTTCTTAATTTTTCCATTTAAAAATAATTTAGGGTGGTAACTCCCAAAATCATTTTCAAAATCAACCAATCTGAACCTGGGAGTTTCATCATGAGTCTAAACATGAAAGAACATCTCGATTCTCTCTAGCAGACTAGGTCAGTGCTTGGGCAAGGCCTCACAATACCCAAGATTTTCTTATCCCATTAAAGTTAACAATGGTGCCATAGGAGATTTATTTTAATGAATAATGTGATAATGAATGAAGAATGGAATCAATTTTCATAAGAATTTTTATCATAAAACGAAAGTCAAACTGAGTTTGACTTAAATGTGACTATATTAATTATTTATTGAAAATATAAATCTAAAGTGCTAGTGAATGGACATGAACATAATACCTAAACATATCTTATGTCATTAGAAATAATAATAGTGACATGAGAAGTTGATTTTAAGCAAGTTATAATGATACAATAGAAGTTAATCTTGGAATAAGGTTCAATACAATAAATGATAAAGAATAATAAATAAGACGGGATTTTACAGATTTAAGTGACTTTATATCTCCCTATGTGAGTTATTATGATGGAAATTCCAACTTGGGCACCGTCCAAATCATTTATGTGAACGTTGCAAATATTACTACAACCTTGAAAATATTTTATTTAGCTATAGATTAACACGAAATGAACAGTAGATTTATGTGGTTTACAAATAAAATAAATATATGTTAGTTTCTCAATTTATAATTAGTTTCTCATTTTATAATTCTTGGCGATATCTATTTTTTATGTTTCTAAAAAGTTAAAAAAACAAAAAATTTAATTTTTTCTTTCTTTCTAAAATTTTAATTGTTTTTTATCTGTATGTAATAATACTTTAATTTCTTGAAATTTAATAATAACAATAAAATATTAAAATTAATAATTTTATATTTACAATTATAAATTACACAACACAATCATATATTATGAATATAAATTTATCAGCAAAAATTATAAATATCAATCATAAAACTACGGATTTGAAAGTTAAAAACAACAAGTTCATAAATTATAAATTATATAATCATTATATGTATATCTGAGATTCATATATTATAGTCTAAAAATTCATAAAATAACTCCAAGTTTATAGTTTAAAAATAAAAAGTTCATAAATTATAAACTAAAAGTTCATCACACATATACTTAAGGTTTATAAATTATAGTTCATAAATTCATAAATAAAAAACAGATTCATATGTGAACTGATAAATTTACAATTTACAAATGATAAATCTACATCTTATATTTAATGAACCTATAAGCAATACTTAATGATCATGTTATTTATAACTATATTTTACAGTAAATTTTCAATGAATCTACACCATACTACTAATGAATCTATAGTTTATATTTAATGAACTTACAACTTGTCTTTATATTTAATAAACTTATAACTTGTCATATATAAATTTGTGTGACAATGAATTACAATACTGGTATAACTGATGAACTTACAATTCACAAATAATGAACTTACACCATATATTTCATGAATTTATAAGTAATACTTAACGAACATACTGTTTATAAGTAGTGAATATGATTTTTATAGAAACTATATTTGACAGTGAATTTTTAATAAACTTATACCGTACTACTGATAAATTTACAGTTTATATTTAATAAACTTACAGTTTATCATATATAAATTTGCGTGATAATGAATCATAATACTAGTATAACTGATAAATTTATAGTTCACAAATGATGAACTTACACTACATATTTCATGAACTTATAATTAATAATTAATGAACATGTTACTTATAAGTGATAAATATAATTAATATAGAAACTAAAACGTATTCTTTCTGTTATTTTGTTATTTTAAATTATGAGTTTGTCATGAAAAAAATAAAACTATAAAAAATAATCTGTATTAAAAAAATATAAAATTTGTAAATTAAAAAATAATCTAACTCTTCTTTTGTATGAGTTTAATAGTACACTCCCTATATTCAATTTATATATTTAGAAATTACTTATTTATTGATTCAAAAATCAAACTCTAATCAATAAAATAAATAGCTAAAAGCAACGAAATTAATACAAAAAGTATTTTAAAACAAATAAAATAAAAAGTTTTAATTTATTCTATTATTATTTATTACTTTCCTTGCCTAAAAAAATACAAAGTCAGAGCAATGCTGTAACAAAAGTTTTAAAAATATTGGCAGAGGTGCGGGAAAAGTCGCGTGAGAATTATGTGGCCAATCATATGGTAGAGGAACAATGGGGAAATAAAATTGGTTGACCGCATACGAACAGTTGTGCATTAATTTCCTTCCACTTATACCTTGGTAACTTACGCTCTTAATTTTCTCACTCTTCCGTACCAAAAAAATAAAAATTTAAAATAATTTAATTGATTATAATAAGACGTAATATAATATAATTATATAAATTTTTAATATAAATTTATATTTAAAATTTATTTAATTTTATTATATTATATCCTATTACATTATACTAAATGTACTTTTAGTATTTAAATTTAGCACAATTAGATAATTATGCATTATATTTAAAATTTATTTGATTATATTATTTTATTTGGATGAAAGGGAAAAAATGAGAAATATAATTGTAAAAAAAACACCAAGAAAATTGTCACGTCCCAAACCCGAGGCACGTGACCGGCACTAGGACACGGGAGATGCATGTGGCTACCAGTGCCCGTATTAAGTCTAACCTAAAACACACAATTGAAAAGCCCAACTGAAAAGGGCTAAGGGCTCAAATGAGGTAAGCAGAACCAAATAAAACATAACATAAATTAAATTCTTATTGGGCCAACCACTCATTTATTCCACATATCTCAGAAAGTAGTAAATTACAAAAAGGTTCTGCTTAACAACAGATTACAACTCTTTAAATTACATTACTGAACGATAATAAAGTACAAGTACAAAGTGTAACATTGCGGAGTTCTAGAGTTATAATTACAAATATACATACATTATATACATGTCTGATTACTCAACAATACAAACTACTGCTGAAGAGAGATTGGCAGTCTACTTAACTACAATTCCTTCACAGGCTCATTCCCTGATCTGAAAACAACAAGAATGAACAGGAATAAGTGTTCGACTCAGTGAATGATACCAGCTAATATATTAAACTGGTATCCTACAGATAAAATTCTAATGCACGTGCTATGCACTATGCCACAGAAATAGACAAATCATCCAATCAAGCAAAGATGAGGTATAGTCCACAGTACCACACTGATACTCAATACTCAATATGGGGAGCCGATATCCCTACTCTAGCTCTCTGAATCCAATAATCTGTCTCTTATATCCAAGGGGCCCGGCCGTCACTGGTCTGTACCACGCAGCCCTGACCCGACTGACAGCAGCCCTGACGATGAGCAGGCCTAACCGGCATCCATCAGTCATAGCTCATCTTCTGAATCTCATCATAATCCAAATCATAACCATAACAAATCCATAATCCTAGGTGGTACTGTATCATCCCGACCTCCATCCATCAATCACAACCATAGTATGACACAAAATACAGAATATCAATTCAATATTCACAATCAAATGTTACATGCTTATATATGCAGTAGTAGTGCATAATATATATATATATATATATACACACAGCAATGTATATGAAATGAAAACAGGATAATACATTAGTGAGTATCACTCACCTAGTTGATGACACGTCCGATTAACTTCTCTCGGAAGTGCGACTTTTGACGATAGAAGCCAGAGATATTGACTCTGAATAACAAATGATATCATTAGAATAAGAGTGACTCACTTATCAAGACACAGGTGACAGACTATTGAGATCCTTGCTGAAATTACAGCAACATCTCACTTAGCTAGAATATTACCCAAAATCAACAAAAACATAACACTTCTAAAAGAACCTCAATAGTCAGCACAACCTGATACACTCTAGAGACCGCTCCTGGTCCTCCCAACTCACAATCATCATCACAACTCAATAAGCAATTCCAACTTATCAATTCATTAACTACTAACTAAAATCTAATAAATATAACTCAAGAATAATTGAAATTCAAGGGATCCAGGTTTACCCTTGCAAAATTCAATCGTACGAACGTCGAGGATCACACTGAAATGATGAAATGGAGCTGCTGAGTTGAGGTTGCCAGAGCGTCGCCGGAACCCCGCCGGCGCCACCATCGTCCAACCACGTGCCACCGTGGACGGCGGTCTTAGATGTCAGAACTTATACCAAACCACTCATCACAACATCAGGAGCACAGACATACCCTTCACTCTCCCTCACTTGCCGTCGATTGCCGAAAGTCGAGCTTCAAAGTTTTGGCATTGCATCCTCCAATCTCTTTCTCCGGTCAATGAAAATTTGCAAAATTGGTATCAAATTGAAGCTAGTGAAGAGAGGATTCCAACGCATCTTGAATCACTTGAATCGGAGCTCGGATGAGAGAGATATGGCTGTTTGAATTTTTTAGTCATTAGAGTTCGCTGGAATTGCCACAGTCAACTTTGGGAAGCGTGTCCGGTGTCGTCCGGTGTCTGATCAGATTAATTTTGGTCCCGTTGGCTTCATCTAGATGTTAGCTTTCCAACTCAACTGGCAGTGCATCAATCGGAGGTTGCATGACAAAGTTATAGCCTGAAAACCACCAGCTGCTCCTTTTCCTCTCTCTCTTCTTCTCTCTCCTTCTTCCTCCTCTACTACTTCTCCTTTCCTTTATTTCTTTTGTTTCTTCTTTATTTCCCACGTTTGCTAACATATATATAATAATAATAATAATAATAATAATACTAATTAATAATAATAATAATAATAATACTAAGAATCATAATTTACAACATCATTGAAAATAATAATAATAATACTAATAATCATCATAATAATAATGATAATAATAATAATTTACATCATACCTTTATTAATACTCAAAATACAATTCCTCCAAAACCTACATTAACAATATCATAATAATATACATATATAATATTGTAATAAAATTACTATTAATAATACATATTCAAATTGTCTAAATATTTATAATTTAGTAAAATATAATTCCAATTCTTACTTTAATAAGGAAAATAATAAAATATACTTTTTAATAAAATATAACTTATAATATTTACTTAATCAAATAAATAAAATAATAAAATATTATCATTCCGTACAAAATAGGATTTAATAAAATAAATAAAAATTTAAGGTGTTTCAAAAATAATAAAAAGGATAAAAAGAATACAAATAAATTTTTAATAAAATAAAATCTACTATAGTCACATTAAATTTTTGAAAATAATTTTCAAATAATAAAAACTTAAGATCATTATTAATAATTTTGAAATAGAATTAGATACATTAAATGAATTCATTAAAAAAAAAAGACAAGTTAATTGCATCTACATTAGAAGTGATTTTAGAAAAGCAATAGAAATCCCAACTAATATTATTGAAATATTCAAATATGAAAAATTATTTAAAATCCAACCAACAAAAATAAATGTAGGGTAATATTAATTTAAAAGATTTATAATAGTTTATTTGAAATATAATTAAATTAATAAGGATAAAAAGATCTATGCAAAAAAATTATAATATTCCATTGAGAGTTAAAATTTTTTAAACCTAATTTAGAGTGTAACCAATTTTAACTTATATTAAAAAAATAAAGCTAAATTACTCCCTTCCTTTTCCTTTTTTTTTTTTTTAAATAGATGTCAAATAATATAATTATTAATTTCTCTTTTATTTTCTTTTATTTTCTTTAAATTCACCCCGTTTATACATAATTGATAATATCTAAACTTTTAAAAATATCAATTCATGCGCAATGTAAGCGTCTAAACATAAAAAATAAAAAAAAAAATCAATTGAGCACGTGAACCTATAATAATGAAACCCAGATCTCCCATATCTGAGCTTCAAAATGAAATGGATTTATAAGATAAACCCATAGATTTATGGTCAAATCTATAACTTTTTTCCTTCAATCTATGCTCAGACTTCCTCGCTGCTGCTGCCACTACAGCTGCCACTGCCACTGCCACTGCCACCTCCACCATTTTCTCTTCTTTGCCATTTTCTTTATATATTTATCCCTCACCGTTCCACTTTTGGTGGATACAAATGTGAGATTCAATTGGAGGATCCTAATTTGGGTGAGTTGTTTGCAGTGTGTTTTGTTCATCTAGGTTAGTGAGAGAATTCGGTAGAGACAAGGCTTGATTTGTGCTTAAGATCGAGAATGGGAGAGGGAAAAATGCATTTATTGGGTCAGGGTTTGCTGAGAGGGGAATTGAATTCATTATGGCGTTATCAGATAATGAGAAATATGTTAGAAGAGAACATGAGAAGGAGAGTGGGGAGACTAGCAACAATGGTACCCATATTGAAATACATCCTACTGTAAATCGCAAACTGAAGGTTCTATTTCCTTGTTTTCCTTGTGAAATGTTTTGTTTGGATCTATCTTGTGGTACAGTTGAGTCAGATTCACAACTTCTTACTCTTTCTCTTAGTGGATCTACTGTAAATTCTTCTTATTTTGGTTTAGTCCTGCAGATTGTAAGCTCCTCTGCTTATATTCATGATGTATTGGTAGTTCATATTATCTAATTTATTTTCATCATTTTCCCAAAAAAAAAAAAAGACTTTAGGATTAAAATTTGGATCTATAATTTTTTAATTATAATATTTATTGAGAGAACTAATTTTTTAATTTCTGCCTATGATATGGCTTTTGGATCTATATTGTTAAATTTAATATTATTTAAAAATTAAATATTTTTCATGTCAGCAACTAATTAGGTGCCATGTCATTTCCAATAAACTAGTTATAATTAAACTCACAATTGTCAAATTTATTTCTCACTGATCCACGTTAGAATTATTTGTAAAGATTATTTGTTAGCAACCTGAAAATTATATTCAATTGTAATTTTTTTTACAGATTCACATACTCAATTGATATTTTTAAAAGTTTACATATTAAATCTATCATTATTACCTTTCATATGTCTTGGTCCATGTTGTTATTATACGCACATAAGTTAAGGATATAATTTATCGTTAAAGACAGAGTACAATTCAAATATTTTTATATCTAATTTTATAGATGAAAATTTACGAAGTGCATTAATCAATAATAGAAATTTGATAGGTAAAATTTACCCTAATTGAGACGAGTACGTAAACACTACAGCTACTATTAGCTAAGCAATAAGGCTTAGGACAATTCTAAAAGACTTGCAAAAAGCACAAGGAGGTCTTATTGTCTATTGCGACAATCCATTAGCAGTAGCCATGGCTAAAAATCCTATATCCCATGGAAGAACCAAAAACATAAAGACCAAGTATCATTTTCTTTGGACAGAGCAAACATCATAACTAAAGCATCGTTCAAGGCAAAGATTCAAGTTGCCAAGGAGGAGCCTTGGAGTTTCCAAGATACATGCCAACCTACGACACTGCTTACTGTTATTTTAGAATTGTTTTTGTTAGTCTAAAAATGTTAATTTGATGTTCTAGTTAAACTATGTTGATTTAGAAGGTGAATAGAAACTTACTATTTTGTGGGTATGCTTAAAATTAGCTTAAAAGGTACAAGACATTTCCATAAAATCAAGAAAATGACTGTCTACATATCATTTACTATGAAAGGATGTATAAGTAAATCGGGAAAAAAAAAAAAAAGTTAACCTAAAAAACACCTTCCTTTTTATCTCTCACAGTAATACATATTCGAGATATTCAACTTAAATAAGCAATGTAGTACATTTACAATTGCTCAAGGTCAAACTCGGCAAGTCTTAGCAAGATAATCACATCCTTCATACACTTCTAACCCCGGCTGGTTTAGCTGATCTTCTTTAAAGCAAGCACACCGTTTGCTCATCTTCCCCGTTAAAGCAATTTCTATAGGTCTCTGAACTAACCTTGGGAAGCCACTATCACACCAAACCTGGCCAAACAAAATTCTTATATAAACATCAATTAAATGTTGCAGTAATGTACTGGGGTGAATTAATGTGTCATCTTAATACTCCACACCTGTAGTGTGATAAACTCAGGGATGAGTTTAGAGGGGGCTCGAACTCAAAAAATTTCTTATAATTTTCAACATTTTTATATAAAAAAAATTTATAAAATATAGATAATTAGCCTATAAATAATTAAAATTGCTCCCCCAAAAAGTAACAAGTTCATTAAAAATATTAGATATCTTATAAAATATTTTTGGTCCCTCCAATATAGTTCTAGGTTCGTCCCTAAATAAACTCCTTGTTTACATATTGTATGAGACATGACTCCAGAACCAGAAAATACAAAAATTAAACAGGTAAGGTAAGTTGGGCTCACAAGGATTGTCATACACCAGAAAATACAAAAATTAAACAGGTAAGGTAAGTTCAAAGTTTGGTATGGATTTCCAGTTTCAAAAAACAATAAAAAAAAAAAAAATACCTCTCCACCCTCTTCCTGACTCCACCTTGAATTGCAACTAGGCTGTTTGGCTTCTTCATTTTTCTGTTTGTCCAAAAGTTGTGCACCTCTTGCTGCTTTAGCTTCAACCCCTTTCAAATATTTTGTTGGATTTCCTTGATTATCATAATAACGACCAACTAGTTTACCAACAAACCTGATATTTAGGAGTGAGGAATTACAATGCAACGAATATCAAAGCATTCTTTATTTTCTAAAAAGAAAAATTTTCCATGTATCTTTATCCTTTAGCTACTGGTACCAAAGTATTTAATCAATACAAAAACTTACTAAAAACCCCCCAAGGTATAGCATAATATACATTTTGGTCCTTTCTATATCAGTATTAGGACTTCTAGTTCCTTAGTTTACATTTTAGTCTGTGCCACTAGGTTTCCTTTAACTCACCTAAGAATTTCCAAATTGTATCTTTAATTGGAAGAAAATTTGCTTTGAAAGGTGAAATCAATATTTTCATTGGATTTTAACAAAATAATTAACATAAGGACTTAGGAGTTGGTTGGAGTTAAAATAGAGGGACTGATAAATTTATCTTTAAAATACGAGTCCTAACTAGAGTATTTCACTATACTAGAGGGATTAAATAATAATTCACTCAAATTTAATCGAATTGACTCAGTTATTTATAGACTCAAAATAGTCCTAAATCTTTAGGCTTTAGTAAGAGTTATTTGACTTGCTACGTTGACAAGAATTATTAATAGACAACTTGAAATACTCCTTGTTTATTTGACTCTGTTGTTGACTAGGATTACTGGAAATAGCTCAAACATCAAAGCTCAATACTAGCACCCAGAATTTGACAAAGTTACATAAATACCCCTATTGATTTTGGCACTATTGGGGCCAGCAAAAAATTTTAATTCAATTGCCAAATGGAATCCCCCAACACCGTTGTCCGACCAAATCAAAGTTTGGGGTTGATAATTTTCTCTCTCTCTTTTTATCCTACTAAAACTATAAACATTTTCTATTGTAAAGCAATAGTAGCAAGTACTGGCCAACAAAGGAACAGCACAAAGAAGATCAGCAGGCAAATATGAGAATGCCATGACGGATGAGGAATACAAGGAAACACCTGATGAAAAATGTGCACATTTGTTGTAAGGTGGAAGTGGCATTAATTTAAATGAATAAAAGGTAAAAAGAAGGGTGATTAAGATGAGTTGAAAGTGTGCATTATATACCAGCAAATGCAATAATACAGAAAGTTGAGTGTAAGGGTGAATTAGTGAAAAAGGTTTTAGTTGAGTATTAAAAGTGGCAAAATCATTGGGCTAAAATAACTCCAATGAATTATTTTCTCTTCCTATCTGCTACTACTTCATAAAGTGTCCAAAATATTAGAACATAGAAAATCCTATTTGAACAATGTATAACTCACGTGTAGCTTTTGAAGTAGAATTCCCGCCATTCGACAACACTTTTCACCTACAAAAGGTGGAACAATTAGTAACTCCACAATATGCTGATAAAAGAAGATACTACTCTTTGGGAAATGCTTGACATGCTTTAAGCCTCCAGGTCATATGTCACACAGTTTGCCCTTTGAAGTCTGTCTGCGTGTATGAAGAAATCTTTCCCAGGAATAAGATGTGATGATTATTAAGTACAGGAAATATGCTATCATACATGTATATATAAAGCCTTACATGTTTCCATATATTATTCATCTATCCATTCACTAATTAGTTATAATCATTCTCAACCATCTAGATTCTTGTAATTTGTGGAATATACTAGACATTGATGCGGCGTGATTGTCTTCTATTTTTAGTGCTTACAAGAGGTCATGCCAGAAAGTTTTATTTTGTTTTTAGGAAATTTATTGTAAGTTTTTAAGTCATTTGTTACCATCACAGTGTTTCAGATTGCAACTTGTTTGTCTCTCAAGTGAGACTCACACGATTTCTATTTGTGCTAAAAGCACAAAGATTTTAATATAATTTTCTAGCAAGTTTAATCAAGGAAAGTTTTCCAAGCCATGCTCACATTAGCATGGTAAGGTTGGGTGTGTCATCTTGGACCAAAAGATTTTAACACCCCAAACCACATTTCCACATAGCACATATTTTGGAACAATTAGAATGACTTTAACAAATATATGATACATGAGTCCACAGTTACAAAGTTGTAGCATACAAGGCCATAATTAAGCAGGAAAGAGCACTTCGATAAAAATTACCTCAGTGCTGGATAATCCACGCAAAGAATCTACAAGTCCATCTCCTGCATTACACAAGGCAATAAAGCGATAAACCTGTATCTAAAGGCAATTCAGGGAAATTTTTTATTTTGGTAAAAAAGCCAAGTTGCCAGTGAATTATTAGGATATGATGTCCAATTTAGCCCAAAACAAAATTTTATTTGCCCAAATTAAACTGTTATTTTTCTCTTGTGGTCAATTTAGGCAAGCTCTAACTAAATAATAATAATTCAAAGGTTAATTTGGACGACGTCCATTTTCTAATTCTTAAATATAAAACATTCCAAATTCTTGCAATTTATTTCTCATTTCAATGGTTAAAGACTTTTTTAATTCCTATGTTAAATTTGTTTTCCAAACAAAAGAGAGAGGCCATTGGCAGAGATCTAAAGGCAATTCAGGGAAATTTTTTATTTTGGTAAAAAAGCCAAGTTGGCCAGTGAATTATTAGGATATGATGTCCAATTTAGCCCAAAAAAAATTTTATTTGCCCAAATTAAACTGTTATTTTTCTTTTGTGGTCAATTTAGGCAAGCTCTAACTAAATAATAATAATTCAAAGGTTAATTTGGACAACGTCCATTTTCTAATTCTTAAATATAAAACATTCCAAATTCTTGCAATTTATTTCTCATTTCAATGGTTAAAGACTTTTTTAATTCTTATGTTAAATTTGTTTTCCAAACAAAAGAGAGAGGCCATTGGTAGAGCCTTTTATGGGGATTAGGATTATGAAACATTAAGGGTTTTGTTAACTTATAGAAAATTAGACTAATTTTCTGGAATTTTTTTTAAATTCTTAAAAAATATGTTTTTTTCTCACATCTACATGTCTGTATTCATGCTTTTACCATTTATGTTTCATATAACCATATGACATAAGCTAATAGTAAAATAAAAGATAATATTTTTAACTGAAAAATAATTATAAACATGTCATATATATAAACGAGTCAGCTTTAAGGTGGATTTCCCCAATACCAAACCCACTCCAATTCATAAAATAAATGCCTGCCCATTGAGAGACTGGCAAGTAACTGGGGGATTGGCATCCCTAAACTATTGATGGTAATTTAGACACAAACCAAGAACCTATTCACGAATATTGTTGGTATAGACAACACCAAAAGCATTGTTGAACATAATTAATTAAATGGCGACTAGTTGCTAGAGGAGAAGTTTTATAAGATGTAAAGTTATAAGACAGAGGAGATTTATGATAATATTATGCTATTAATGACTCATATACAAAGCAAAGAAAGTAATGGGACCGGTTTTACCTGTAAAGTTTCCTGAAACAAAAGCACGAGATGCATCTCTAAGTTCATCATGAATAAAAAGGGAATCAACTGTTAGTATGTGCATATGGAGATATATTTAATAGAATAATCAAACAACACAACAGGAGAAGAATACAATTAAATATATAGAATAATGATTTTATGCAAACAAACTAACCGTGTAAGAATTGAAAATGGGTGACTCTACTTAAAAAACGTGAATATGCAACTTAAGTACAATGCATGGGAAAGTGAAAATGAAACAAGTATAATAATGAATATAAAATCATGGATACATTATTTTGATTTGATGTATTTATTCTGGTTAGTTAGTTGCATTTCTTAATCTTATTCAACTTCTTCAATATCTTGTCATTTAATGCATTTTCCAATTTTTACAAAAGAAATTATGGTGATAAGTTGTGACTGTTACATTATAGCTACTATGGGCTTTTTTCCACTACATGCAATCACAACCACCATTTAAATCTATGCTACTGAGTAATAGCCAACTTAAAAATAACATTAACCTTCTCTGCAACTGACCTCCGCATGTGATTAGCAAGAGAAAATTAGGTAGAATGAGGAATGAGAATGACAAAGCTAGAAAAGACTTGCAATAAAAGGTCTTACCACCCAAGAGTCTGAATTATCCTCTCTTTTCTTTTTGTCCTCCTAGGAGAGATTAAAGAATCAACTTGCTAGCTTGCAGCTTGACAAACAGAACTAGAATATATACATTCATGTACATACCTAAGATTACTGCTTCAAGTCTTGTTTGCAGGCTCTGAGTCCTTTAGTCTACAATAGTTTCTATGCTTATATTCTTCAATGCTTCTTTTGCATCTTACTTAACATGTGCATTGGGATACACAGAATTTCTCATAATCTCCACATTTTATTCTCCAATCTCTAATTATTTTCTTACAACTAACCCTTTCTTTTCAAGACAGCCCATAAAAGTTGATATATTTTACTTCACTAAATATGCTTTGCAATTGGTCATAAAGTTGGAAAGAACTTCAATATTTCCAAGCCAAGATTAATGCAAATGTGAAGCAACTCAATCAATTGACTAGAAAAAAGGTTAAGTGCAGTTGAGAGCTTTTGCAGCATAGAAAATAATCTGAATTTGCCAAACACAAGTTCAACCTCTTTCTCGTACAGACTTGTCAGAGACTCTATGAGCATTGTGATGATGTGATTATGAACAATTTCTATGGAAAATTTTTTGGGTACAAATTAAGATAATATATCTTATGATGCGCATCCCCATTTCATCTTCCAAATTTGGCACCTTTATTAAAAGATGTTTTGGTCCTCTTAGATGCTCATATAAATGAGAATTGGATTGCCAAAAAATAAAAGTTAGAATCACATAAATTTTGTCCGAGTTTAACCCCCCGGCAGACTGATGCAAACAAAATGTTGAAATTGTAAACAACTAAAACATTAAATGAGAAAAGGAACATGAAGAAGAAAAAAGGGGACATGAAATTAACATATCAGATGCAAGAAAAGACTAGTACCTATGCTTTGCAAGAAGAAGAAACGAAATGGGATCTACGCGATAACAATAAAAAGTAACAGGAGAGAAATTAAATTTTAAGGAAAAACTAACCTTCCAGCAAAATGATTGTAACCTCCTCCAATCCCATAATGAGATTTTCCTTTAGTTACGTCAAACACAGATCTGCCTCAAAAAAAAAAAAAACCAAATAAAAATTATCTACAGAAACACAGATACGGACAGAGATATAGACAGAGAGAGAGAGATTATTACCCAAGAATCCCTAAAAGTATAGGCCTTGTATCATCAGTTCCATTGTACAAAGCAAGTTCTTCAACAGTAAACAATCTCTGATCAATGGAAGTGAAGTACCACACTGATTATTATGTTTCATTTTACAATAAAATACACAAGCAAACTCGAAAGAAAACATGATTTATGATTTTGAAATCTATATTTTCACCAGGTGTTGTTGTTGTGAAGTGTTGTTGTAGAATTTGAGAGGATTTCTGAAAGCGATTAAGATAGCAATTAAGGTCACAAAAATTGTAAATCCAACAAAAGGAGTTAATATTGCCATTTCTCTCAACAATTTGATTCAATCCACTAACCCAACCGCCATTCCCATATAGAGAGACCACGCTTATGAACGAGTCTGGAAGCTAGGCTGTGACTCTGGTGATTGAAAGCTTGGGCTTCTCGTCAATGTCAGAGATTTTTTTTTTTTTAAGTTAATGACTACTAAATTTCGATTTCGATTTACTTTTATTTTTTATTTAAATTTAAAGATTAAAACTTTAACGTTAGAGGTAAATGTTAAAATTTTTTTTCTTTAGGAAATGAAATAATGAATGATTTTGGTAATACTATATTTTTGGTGTCTAAACATGGGAACTTTTTTCAATTAAGTGTGTAAATTTTAAAACGTTTCAATTGAGGGGCTGTTATATCATAGACTCAGATTCATATTGTATTATGCATCTGAATCTAAAACATTATTTATTATATGTATCATAAATTTTCAAAATTATTAACTAATTTGTTTGGTTAATACGATAAATATATATGTTTAAGGTGGTGGGAATGAATATCAGACAATTTATTTCTTTATTTTTTTATATATTCCTTATTTTTTTTCTTTTTTAAGTTATTTTTCTTATTTGTAATATTTATAATTAGAATTATATTAATGATTGAATTTTTTTATTTATTTAAGTATTCTAATCAAATTTATAATAATTTCTATAAGAAAAAAAATTACATTAATAATTGAATTTTTTTATAAATATTTATTTCTTTCTTTCTTTCCAATTAGAATTATATTAATAATTAAATTTTTTTATTTATTTAATTATTCTAATCAAATTTATATTAATTTCTATAAGAAAAAAATTACATTAATGATGAAATTTTTTTTTATAAATATTTATGTATTTATTTTTATAAAATTATCAGTTTAATTTCTTATTTATATTGAATTTGATAAAACTAATAGAGTTATTAAATATTATTTTATATTTTTAGGTAAATTATTTAATGCATCAAATAAAATTCACTTTTATAAATTTGTATAAAATTAATTATATATTATTATTTATTTAAATTAACTATAAATTAATATTTTTAATTTTTTATGATATTAAAATTTTGTTGTAATATTTATATTATTAAAATAATATCTAAAATTTTTATGATTAAAAATTTATCTATCAAAGTTTATAAATTATATATGATAAATTAATCAGTTATAAAGTATAAATTCATAACATATAAAACATAAATTCATCACTTTTAAAAAATATGTTTTATTCTCTTATTATTATAACTGATAAATTTACAGTTTACAAATGATAAATATACACCATAAATTTGATAAATTTATAAGTAATACTTATTAAATTTACAAGTAATATTTTTTTTTTGATAAAAAAATTTTGTTGTGATATTTGTATTATTAAAATAATATTTAAAATTTTTTATGCTATAAACTAATCTATCAAAGTTCATAAATCAAAGATAATAAGTTTATCAGTTATAAAATATAGGTTTATAAAATATAAAACATAAATTTATCACTTTTAAAGAATATATTTTATTTTCTTACTAGTATAACTGGTGAATTTATAGTTTATAAATAATAAATTTACATTATATATTTGATGGATCTATAAGTAATACTTAATGAACTTGTTACTTATATTGTCTTAAATTCTACTCGATCATAATAACAAAGCTAGTTGTTGATTAATAAAAAAAAAAGATAATTTAGTATTGATTTATAATCATGAATATGACAATAAAAGATAATGAATCTACATGTGATATATGATGAATCTCGATGTTATATCTAATGAACTTGATAGTTATATGTAATGAACATAAACTTTAAATCTAATAAACATCATAATTATATGTGAAATATTAAAGAATAAAAATTATAAATATGAAGAATGAATAAAATTAAATTATAGAATAATTAAATTATGAATCTGACGGTAAAAATAAATGAATATACATATGATATATCTAATGAATCTTATAGTTATATGTGATAAATCTAAATGTTATATCTAATGAACCTAATAATTATATGTGATGAATCTAAACTTTAAATGTAATAAATCTCATAATTATATGTGAAATATTAAATAATGAAAATTATAAATAAGAGAAATGAATAAAATTAAATTATAGAATAATTATATCATGAATCTAATAGTAAATGTAAATGAATATGCATATAATATATCCAATGAACCTGATAGTTATATGTGATGAATCTAAAAGTTATATCTAATAAATCTGATAGTTATATATGATGAATCTAAACTTTAAATCTAATAAATCTTATAATTATATGTGAAATATTAAAAAATAAAAATTATAAATATGAGGAATGAATAAAATTAAATTATAGAATAATTAAATTATGAATCTAATAATAAAAGTAAATGAATATGAATGTGATATATCTAATGAATCTGATAGTTATATGTGATGAACTTAAATGTTATATCTAATGAATATGATAATTATATGTGATGAATCTAAACTTTAAATCTAATAAATCTCATAATTATATGCAAAATATTAAAAAATAAAAATTATAAATATGAGAAATGAATAAAATTAAATTATATAATAATTAAATCATGAATCTGACAGTAAAAGATAATGAATTTGTATGTGATATATAATGAACTTAAACATTATATTTAATAAATCTGATAGTTATATGTGATGAATTTAAACTTTAAATCTAATAAATCTGATAATTTAAAGTTTAATATGAATTTATAGTTTATAAATGATGAACCTGCGCTATATATTTGATGAATTTATAAGTAACACTTAATCAACATATTGTTTATAAGTAGTAAACATAATTATCATATAATTATATTTGACGGTGAATTTTCAATGAATTTATTATTATTTAAAAAAAAGATTTGATTTTTGAAAATTCATTGTTATAAAAAAGATAAATATGATATTTATCTTTTTATTAAATTATCTTTAAAAACCATGTAAAAAAATTACCCATAAAAATATTAAAATTCATAAATAAAAATTAAGTTGAAAAATTAATGATATTAAAATTAATTATCATTATAAGAATCAAATAAAAAAAATTCAACCATTAATATAATTTTTTTCAATATTTTTGATATTAAAAGCAAAAAGGAAAAAACTGAAAAAGAAAAAAAAGAATAAATAAAAAACTAGAAAAAAAAAAGAATAAATAAAAAAAGAAAAAAAAAAGAATAAATGAAAAAAGAAAAAAAAAGAGTTTTGTGGGGCTTAAACCTGAGATTTTCAGGTCAATAAAAATAGTGTGTTAACCAATTGTGCCAACTTGTCTATTAATAATTTACTACGCATATTATACTTATTATGGTTCCGGGTCCATAATGCTTCATAGTCCTGGATTCATGATATAAATTGCCTCAATTGAGTTGTTGAACCTGTAAAAAAATTTCAATATGATGTAAATAGCCGGTTGCAAACCGGTAAATTGGTGATTGGTGATGACGTGTTGTAGTTCGTTCACGTGTCGATTTATAACAGGCTGACATGGACTAACTTGGATGATGAGATGGCTGCTTTGTTGGACCACCAACAGGTAGAAATAGATCAATGATAAAAAAAAAAAAAAAATCCCCAATTCATATAAACTAGGGATTTCTTCTTTCACTCTTTTGTGTTTCTTTAAGTTCTTCATCTATAGTCCATAATTTTTTCTTTTAATATGTAATTCCTTTCTTTTAGGGTCATTATAATTTCAATTTTGTTCAGCTTCATCATTTTATCCACTGCAATAATGGAGTTTTATGGAAAAATTTAATGGTTGCTGCAAGTGCGATAAATAGTGGAAGCTAAGGACTTTTTGGACGGATAAAAATCCAGGAAGAAGATTTATCATTTATAAGTTAGGTGAACATAATGGTTGCCGCTAAAGAGTACATCATCTTCACTCTTTAATGAGACTCCTGCCATCTATTTAGCCAAGCTTTCTTGATTGGCTAACATATTTTCTAACTCCTCTAATGATGGTTGTTTTGACCATCGTTGAATAGCATTGTTAAATCTATGGTACTTGGGTCTCAACACATAAATAATAATTATTCTCTTTCGAGAGTCACTAATTGCATAATCATAATCTAATTCTACAATCTCATTGTAGAGAGATTTTACTTTTGAAAAATATTGATTGATTGACATATTACCTTACTTAGTTCCATTAATTCATTCTCAAGGTACTGAAGCTGCATTTCATTTTTCTTTGCCAATGAGATGCAAGAATATCCCATGCCTCTTTTGGCATTCTTACATCTTTTATATATTTAAGAATATCATCCTCATCTGAAATTTTAATAGCATATAGAGCCTTACTAGTTTTAGCCTTTCATTTCTATGCAAGAACTACAAAAGCCTCCATCCTAATGCTTTGAGGTACTGTAATGTCACATCCACCAAAAATTTTCCACAATTCTTATTCCTGCAAATAGGACTTTATAATAGTTTGCCAAGAACTATAGTTGTGATCATTGAACCTTTTGATCGCATCCATATTTTGAAAATCTACCATCTTAACTTGATAAACTTCTCCTTATTATTAAGTAAGTTGGTCCCTGACCAATTTGTTTCACAAACCCAAACTGTGCATGAACACGTGATCCATATCCCGGATTGTCTTTTCTTCAAGCTCTTGATCATGAACATTGGTCTCAAACCAACCAACTCTGATATCAAATTGTTGGAATCAAGTTTCTCACAAATTGTGAGATGTGGTGGGCTCACTTGAAGAAAATAATTCTTCTATTATAATAAATTGATAATTTACAAGTCAATTAACTTACCCACTCACTTGACACACTCACACCTAAATACACATATGAACATATACATGAAATACACTCTTGTACTTAAGCTTGGCACTCACACTTGACACATGCACTAGCCTTAAACTTCACACGCATTCACTCTTACACTTATTCATGCACCTTAGCTTTTACACATTTGTTATGGTTGGTGGAACTCATGCTATCCTTTAATGTTGATTTATGACTCATATTAAATATTTTCTCTAGATACTTTCAAGAAGGCAGTGGGTAGAGCATTATGGACATAGAATCTTCTAGACTAACTAAGTGGTGGTGATTGAGGTAGTGATGAATTCTTCAGGATTCTATGAATTGTTGCCTTGATTGCATTAGTTCTCCTAAGAAAAGTTCGAAGGAGCACTCCATCTTGAGTTGTAGGTATTAGAATATGGATAATTCTTGTGTCTGTAATAATTTGGAAAAATTTGCATTTGCTTTGCATATTGATACTCATAATTCAAGTTATTATCTCCACTTAAATCACAACTCAATAATGAATCAAATAAAATATCAACATTAACTTAATAAATAAGTTAATCAAAGCATCAATTTTAGCATTTAACTTACTAAAACCATCCTCATGATACATGTTTATTGCTCCATTTGGCATCACTCTTCCATTGCTCCATTGGTATTTGTGGATAGCCATCTCTTTTTTCCCTTTTTCTATAAAAATCCTACAAATTAAAAAGAAAAATAGAAAAGAAAAATAAAATAAAATCTAAATTAATAAAGAAAATCTTTGGTATTGATATTGACAAATTGTCTTTCTCGGCAATGGTGTCAAAAACTTGTTACACGATATCTATAAGTGCACAGGTGGTGAATAAGTAATATAGCAGTAAAGTAGACTGTTGATCCCACAAGGAAGGATTAACAAGTACCAAAATTAAGATTTCCTTTATTATTTAGAAAATCAAATAAGATGGAAGAAAACAAGTAAAATTAAATAGATATAATGAAAAATAAATTCAATATATAAAATGCCTAGGATTTAGACTTCATCAATTGACTACTTATAACTTATCTATATTCTCTAGATTGATTTTTAGCTTATTAGAGTTGATGATTAGATTTTCCTAAAGTATATGATGTTCTTTATTATGACACAACCTACTCTCGTGATTACAAGCAATTAATACAAACCCATTAAGTTTTATGGAAATTCATTTAATAATCACAAAGGAGTGTTCTTATTTCTAAGAAACACGTACCTTAGGTCTAATATCTTAATAAACTAGCATTATCCTTCAGAAGAATTAATTACTCATAATTAAGAAAGAAGAAACTAATATACAAAGAGTTAGAAAAAAAGAAAACTTGATGGAAAGAGTGATGGAAAAGGTTGATATAAATAATTGAGAATCCTACTCTATTTACATATAACTAATTCTATGTTTAAAATGTTTAGGAAGTCCTTAAAATCCTTGAAAAATTGAAGTTC
Source organism: Reutealis trisperma (assembly GCA_947687605.1). Taxonomy (NCBI): domain Eukaryota; kingdom Viridiplantae; phylum Streptophyta; class Magnoliopsida; order Malpighiales; family Euphorbiaceae; genus Reutealis; species Reutealis trisperma. The sequence continues at coordinate 312,472 of CANTUT010001012.1, forward strand.
AAGTCAGATTTGGAGATGGAATTAAGTTAAGATTGATTTGGAGAAGAAAAAACCAAAATTCGCGCCTCCTAGGTTATGCATGGCAATGTATAACACGCCTTGCATACCCATGCATAATTTGGCCCATTCTGCTAGTAACAAAACTTGAGGAACAAAATTGTGTATAGGTGTGAACCCTCTATTTTGCACTTCCAAATGACCGACATTTGATCACGAATGCATAGAATTAGAGTAGGCTCAAATCAGATCAAAGACGGAGAAGAACGGGCCAAAAAATGAACTTCGGCAACCTGTAGGCCCGCTGCGATTATCGTAGAGGCCCTGTGGTAACTGGAAAGGGCCCTACGGTTACCGCAGCTGACCCCTCAGTTACCGCACCGAGCCCTTTTCAAAATCCTACCCAAAAATTATTAATTTTTAGCCCCAAACTCCTCCTATAAATACCTTGCACCTCATAACAGCTAAAGACACATAATTACATGCTTCTATTCTCTCCATAAAGCTTTCTAAACCCTATTTCTAAGCTTTTCAATAATCAAAACCCTTTTCCTAAACCTCCAAATTTCTAAAATGTTATTCCAAAAACCTCCTCCATCATATAAAACCTCATTCATAAGCTTCCTAATCATCTCAAAACCCCATTCACAAGCCTCCTAATCACCTCAAGTTCTATTCTTAAACTTCCTAATCAAGAAAAGGTTCAATTCAAGCCATTTCTTTTAAAGGGAATTTGTGGTTCTCAAGCAAATGTGTTATCCGAGAGTTCACGCTATTCAAGAGTCCTTCTTCCAAAAAGAGTGCTCGTGATATCCCAAGGCCAAGGTGGAACTTAGATCCGGTGCTAAGCTTGCTCCCTATGTTCCTCTCTGACGAAAGCCAAAGGTAAAAATTCTTTCCTTTTCCTTTTTAATTTCAATTTCAAGATCTAAATATGCAAATATCTAATTTTTGCTAATTAAAATTTGACCTAATTAACAAATCCCTAAACCCTTTAAAATCAATCAAAACATGATAACAAAGGCTATGACTTAAAAACCCCTCCTTCGCAAGAAGGAAGAACTACGTGGGATTTGATTTCCATTCAAAGGGATAAGCAGATTTGCCGTCTCTAAGGCATTCAACTCTACTAAAATTAATAACTTCTTCTCTCTATCACCTTCTTCACATAGTTTAGGATTGAAATTACTTTTCTTAAATAAAAATCAAAATTTTAGCTCTTTTTATTATAATTGTTTTAATGCTCTCTTTCTTATTTTAGTTGTTTAGATTATATTTTGGGAATGTGTGCTTTTCTTACAATCCATAAGAGTTAGAGGAAAGATCCCTTGTTTTGGTATTTTGACTTGTTATAATTTTAAGTAGTTTTTCCTTTACTTTTTCACATCTTATGATTATCATTATTTCATATTGCCATGTATTTCACGAGAAATATTTGTTTCATGCATCATATTTTATCTATTCATGCATATATAAAAACTTCTTTTTATAAAAGTTATTTTTTATTTAAGCCAAACTAATTTTTTGTATTGTTTTAACTAAAACTTAGTCCCCAAACCCTCTTCAGTAATTTGAGGACTAGTGCTTTTCCTTAGAATAAATGTTATAATTTTGGAGTCAATTAAATTGGGTTTCCCTTTAATTTTCCCAACTAAAATAAACAAAATTAAAGTGGCAACTCCTTTTGCAACTTACAACTTACAAAATTCAATTTTCTGAACTCATAGTGGGTTCCAATCGTGATGTTTCTCCCAAATGGGCATTTTCAATTCCCCTTTAGCAGATCGGACTGGATGCTCTGGCGAGGCCTCACAGTTGATGACTCCGCTGGGGACTTCAAAATTTTTTTTTAAATAAAGGATAAAGTGGACTACTCTTGGTAAAGCAAAAAGTTTGGCTTTTATTATAAAATGGCTTTTTCATGCATCACTACATTGGGCTCCTTGTCCAAAACATTAGCTTCTTAAGAAAATAAAGGATAGAAAGTAACATCGAGTGGACAACCTTCCTCAGGTCTGTTTGCCGATAGTGAAATCATCTAACCCACGACGTATCCTCTAATCTTTTTAGAGGTGTAATGAGTATGCACGTACCATTGGACCCACGCAAGGCTCTTTGACTCACATGTGGTTAGGTATATCGCATCTCTAGTGTGATGGATTCTTTTCAAACCACCCTTATCCTTTCATGTGATAACCCATAGAACCTCCCTTTAGGATTATATGTACCATAATGCCAAACTTGGTATTTCATTATCATGAAACCTTTTTATTCATGCATACACATATACATGCATTATGCAAGAATCCTACTAAAGTGGAAAATTTGAAAACCACTCAAACACTGCTAGTCCCTATACAAACCCATGTCAAACTCCTAAACCCATGTCTACCCATGGTACCTTCATCCTTATCTCACTACTGTGATTAGGATTTCATGATCTCACCTAGTCCTTATCTTCACCCAAGCTAAAAACTGACCTAGCTTCATCTTTTTCATCCAAAGGTTCAAGAGATGTCAACCTGATTAGGGAAAGAAGTTGCTGCTACTGACGGAGTTGATGACTTGATTAATAGGCTCTTTGCTAGGTTCGCTGAACAACAAAAGGAAATACTTAAGAGGCAAGAGGCTCATTTCCAAGACCTACTTCAAAATCAAAGGAGGATCATTATGGAAGATGTCCAAGAAATGATGGGCCGGACCACCATAAACTAAAATTTGACCGATCCAGACCCAATGAATCCAAAACCCACCTCCTATCCTATTTTCGGGTCTGCTTCCAAATTTGACCTAAAAGACAAGGAAAAGGCCATAGTTGAAACCATTCCATCGCCATTCATCCTCAAAACCAACCCACTTTTTCAATCTGTGCCATTGACCCACCAGTCCACACCACCACATCCATCTCTCCCCCAGCTAATCCTTCCCAAGGGAAAGAAGTTAGCCCCGAGCTGAAGATATTCATGGACAAAATTGAAGTTATGGAAAAGATGCTTAAGAACTTCAAGAAAAGGGAAGACATGGTTGATACAAGCTCTCTCAGTCTGTTTCATAATGCAAGGGTACCTCCTAAATTCAAAATGCTGAATATTGATAAATTCGATGGAACTACTTGACCTAAAACCCATCTCAAAGTATATGTGGGGGCCATGCATCCTTTAGGAGTGGACAATGAGCTCCTTGCTCAATTGTTCCAACAATCTTTGACTGGTACAACTGTGAAGTGGTTTGTAGACTTGGATATGTCTAAAAATAGACCTGGGATGACATTTGCAATATTTTTGTCCAACAGTATCACTACAACGTTGAGGTCGATGTAACAAGAAGAGACCTTGAGACTACCAAATAGTATGCAAAAGAATCCTTCTCTTTGTTCCTTATGAGGTGGATGAAAAGGCTGCCCAAATGGTGAACTGACCTCCCGAGCATGAACAAATTGATATTATTGTTAAGAATCTCCTTCCGGTTTATCAAGATAGATTGCTTACCCAATACTTGCCTGACTTTAAAGCCTGATTTCCACAACTTCTAAGATTGAAGATCTAATCCAAAGTGGGCACATAAAAGAAGAATATGCATTTAGGTTAAGATACAAGAAAGTGGCACATCAAGGAAATGTAACTTCCTCGACGAATCAGAAGGGGGGGAAGTAAATGCCATCGTAATTAAGAAGCCACTCAAAATTGAAAGGCGCCAATTCTCTAATCTAGGAGGTGTACCTATGAGCGTCATTTATAAGAAACTGCTTAAGGCAAGAATGGTGCAACTTCTTGAACCTAGACCTGTCCCTAACCCATTACCCAAAAATCACAACCTAAATGAAAGATGTGATTACCACTAAGGGACAGGGCATAAAACTGACACATGCAAGGCCTTAAGACATAAGATCCAAGATCTAATCAATTCAAATGACCTTTTACCACCCAAAGCTGGACCTAACATCACCACTAACCCCTTACGCAACTACACAGTAAATGCAATTACCCTTCATGAAGGAGTTGATCCTATCTTATTGATAGAATCAACTGTTAACTACTGTTGTGTGTTAGACCTTACCAATTTACTCGAAGAGATTGATACCATCACTCGAAGTGGCAGAATTGTCCAAAATCCAAACCCGCCAATCCAAAACACTCAACCCATCCCTGCACCATTTGACAATATTAAAAAGAGTCTTGAACTTGATAAAAACCCCATACTCAAGACGTTAAAAAAGACTCAAGCAAATATTTCAATATGGAATTTGATTAAATCCTTATATCATCACTGCCAAGCTCTTTGCAAGGCACTAAATCAATGTCAAACTCCTATTGATATCACCCCCGAGAATCTTATGGCTTTAATCACTAGTGCTGCTAAGGGAGTTTTAATATCATTTGGAGATGGTGACTTGCCAGAAGGAGACTCTGACCACAATAATGCCCTCTATATAATAGTGAAAACTGTACCTATGGTTCTAATCGACAATGGCTCGGCATTGAATGTGTGTACCTTAAAAGTAGCTAGTTGCCTAGGCCTAGAAGTAACAGACTTCACCCCTTCTAATCAAATAGTAAAGGCTTATGACAATACTAAGAGAGAAGTACTTTGGGTCGCTACATTGCATGTCACCATCAGACCCATAGCCTTTTCCATTCCCTTCCAAGTAATTGATGTTCCTGCTTATTTTAACCTACTTCTTGGAAGACCCTGGATCCATCAAGCTAAGGTGATCCCTTCATCACTGCATCAGAAAGTCAAATTTCCTTATGGGAAAGGAATTGTTACCATAAAAGGGGACATGTATGACAAGGTTGACATTCCAAGCCCTATGCCATTTTGAAAATTCAACCTAAATCATCCGCCTACCCTTTCTCAAGCTTCTCTTTCATCTCATTCCTCAAGGGTGAATAAGGTAAAGAATTTGTTCCACTCGACTTTGATCCTTTTGGAAACATTATTGTGGCTAATATGTTAAGAAAAATGAACTATTTCCCTAGCTTAGGTCTTGGAAGAAATCAATAAGGCTTAAAGTCTTTTATGGACTATCCAGTTGCAATGCCACCATTTGGGTTAGGATATAAGCCTACTGAGAAGTGTGAGGCCTCGCCCGAGCACCGGTCCGATCCGCCGAGGAATTGAAATGCTCTTCGGGAGAAACTCCACGATTGGAACTCGTTGTGAGTTCAGAAAATTGATTTTTGTAATGTGACAGTTGAAAAGTGAGTCGCCACTTTAATTTACTTATTTTAATTGGAAAAATTAAAGAAAACCCCAAATTGATTGACTCAAAAAATATTTTGATTTTATCCCAATGGAAAATGCACCAATCCACGAGTGACCAAGGAGGGCTCGGGGATCAGGTTTTGGTAATTACACAATTAAGAAAATATTACTTTCTTTAGTCTGGCTAAATTACAAAATAACTCTTGAAAATAAATTTTTTGTGTATGCATGAACAAAAATATAATGATGAATGAACAGATATATATATATATATATATATGATGTGATGGAATGACAATAATAAATAAATAGGCAAGATAAATCCTACTTAATTTTTACAATATCAAAATAAATGGAATAAAGGGGATCTTTCCTCTAGCCCTTATGGGTACTAGGAAAAGCACACATTCCCCAAAATAAACTAAAAATAAAATCACAAACAAAGGATTAATATGAACAAATCAAAAAAAAAAAGGACTAAATATTAATAAAAAGATTTTGGAGTTGATGCCCTTCAGAATGACAGCCTGCGTATCTTATTGAATAGGAATCAAACCCCATGCAGTTCTCCCTTCTTGCGAAGGAGGGGTTTTAAAAATGTGTTGGTTTGCTTATTAACTTAATTCTGATTCTTAAATTAATAAGCTTTAGATCTTTTCAGTTTTAGACCTAAAGATAATTCTAGATCTGAATTTAGAATTTTAAAATAGGAAAGGAATTATACCTTTGCTTTCCTTGGCTTTTGGACGAATGGAACTAGTTTTACTCCGGATCTCAACTCCACTTTGAATTCAAAGGAAGCTTGGAATCTGGATCTAGAAGCAGCAAATATGTGAGTATAAGAACGAAAATATGCTTTGAAATTGCTCTGATTGCTTTGAAATGCTCTAGAATGCTTTAGAATCTCTTGGAAATCGTTGGAAGTCATGTCCAATGAGGCTGGAGGAGGCTCCTATTTATAGAACTGACAAAGGAGGTACCGGCGGTATGGACGGCAGTGCTGTCGCGGCACCAGCGGCAGGGGCGGCACGGTCGACGCGCCGGCCGTCTAGGCGGCACGCTAGACATGCCGCCATACTGGCGGCATGAATTTGATGCCGTGTGGCAGCATGGACTTTTACGGGTGGCACGGGATGCATGCCGCCTGCTGGGCGGCATGAAAACCATGCCTCCCAGCGCCACTCGCGCAGCTCAATCTATTTTTGTCTGTTTCGGGTCTGTTTCAGCTCCGATTCGAGCTCTGCTTGATTCTGTGGATTCGTAATTGAAAGACAGTCCACTGGAGGTGCATTTTTAAGGGTTCATAAGAAGGATCTGATAGAAATGGAGGAATGGGCCTAAGAAAGAGTTGCAGCCCTTAAACGAGGTGAGACTTATGACTAGCCCATGTGCCCCTATTTCAAAACCCTCAATGGATATTTTGTAAAAGAAGGTGACACAGTTCCTTACTGTGGCTTTCCTGAACCCTGGATTTGTCCTATCACTAGAAAATTAACTCCTCATTTCAAAATTTTGTTTGATGTCAGGCTTTCACTAGAGGATTGCGAGCCCATATTCATGCTAAGTCAAGATTGGAAGGAGAACATGAAGGCAAGTCTCTTTGATGAAGTCTTCATGCTTACTTTAGAGGAGGAGGAACCTGACCCATCCACCCTAATCCAACCAAACAAGACTGAGCTGAATAATTAGTATTTCAAGGAGAGCCCATTCCATCAAATCGAGATGGAGTTCCAGTCCCAGTTAGAGTCAGAGTTAGAGTCAGAGTCAGAGTCTTCAGTTTCTTCTGTTTTTAGTGATAATAATGTAGTTGACCTTGAGTGTCCAGCTTTTGAGTTTAATGTAAACTGGGATTTATCCATGTTCGAATTTAATAAAAAGTTTGCCATTTCCTCTTACGATCCCGTGTCTTCATTTTTCTTAACTGTTCCAAATTTTAAATCTAACTTAAATGAGATATCAGATCAAAAAAATGAAATAAATGAAATAAAAGATGATGCAATCAAAGAGCCAATAAATGCTGCCATACATGATACACCAAAAACTACATTCATAGCATCTGCATGCATAAATAGGGATCAAATAGAGGAAATGATCAAAGAATTTCAAGACTGTTTCGTATGGCATCCTAAGGACATGATGGGTTTGGATCTAAGCATAGCCGTTCACAAAATTCCAATCTATCTTGATTCCAAGCCAGTCAAATAGAAATTGCAAAGACTCAAAGCCAAATGGTCCATACCAATTAAAGAAGAGATTATGAAGCTACTAGACCATAACTTCATCGAGCCCATCAGCTACCCCTCCTGGCTTGCCAACATTGTGCCGGTTCCTAAGAAAGATGGCAGAGTTAGAATGTGTGTGGACTATAGAGATCTGAATAAGGCTTGTCCAAAAGATGACTTTCCTTTGCCTCACATTGACTTTCTAGTGGACCAAATGGTAGGATCCAAAATGGTTTCTTTAACTAATCTGGTCACAGGATACAATTAAATAATGGCTCACCCCCTTGACAAGGAAAAAATAGCCTTCATCACCGAGTGGGGAACCTATTGTTACAGAGTTATGCCATTTGGACTTAAAAATGCAGGGGCAACATACCAAAGGATGGCAACCACAATCTTCCAGTACTGTCGAAGAACACATGGAAGCTTTAAGGCAATTCTTCCTTAGACTTTGCCAATATAATCTCAAACTCAATCCTGCCAAGTGTATTTTTAGCGCTTCATCTGGGGTATTCCTAGGCCATATGGTCAGCAAGAAAGGTATAGAGGTCTATCCTACAAAATCAAAGGCAATTTTAGAAATGCCACCTCCTAAAATAGAAAAAGAGATCAGAGGTTTCCTTAGACGACTCTAATACATTAGTCGATTCATTAATCAATTAGCTGATGTATGTGGGCCCATCTTCAAATTACTTAGAAAATGAGCCTCAAAGTAATGGAATGAAGATTGCCAGAAGGCCTTTGATCAAGTCAAATAATATTTGCTGAACCCACCAGTGTTGCAACCTCTGAGGCTTGGGAAACCACTACTACTTTACTTATCCGTGACCGATGAGGCAATGAGGGCAATGCTCACCTAGAATGCTCCTGACTTTAGCAAGGAAAATGCCATCTACTACTTGAGCAAAAGAATGCTGTCCCATAAGCTCAAATATGACAATATAGAAAAGTTATGCCTTGCCCTTATGTGGGTTTGCCACAAACTGCAACACTATCTTAGTTCCTACACAACTTATATCCTTGCTGACAAGAGCCCTTTGAAATTCCTTATAGAGAAGCCAGTTCTTGACAGTAAGATGGCAAGATGGATGGCAATGTTAGCAGTATATGATCTCAAATATGTACAGCGCAAAGCAATCAAAGGAAGTATAGTAGCAGACCAATTAGCTGCAGCCCCAATAGAGGATGAATGGATTGAGCTTGAATTCCCCGATGAGGATATCTTATTGATTAGCAATGAAGTTTGGAAGCTTTACTTTGACGGGGCATCAAATAATAAGGGGTATGGCGCTAGCATTATGTTCATTACACCAAACAGGGAAAACATACCCATAGCCATCAAGCTAAACTTCGAAGTAACAAATAATGAGGCAGAGAACAAGGCATGTATTTGTGGCCTTAAAGCAGCAATAAGGCTTTGAATCAAACACCTTGAGATTTATGGAGACTCAAATATGATAGTGTCCCAAGCTTTGGGAAAATGAAAAATAAGGGAAGAGCATTTGGTTCCTTACCATAAATGCCTAGATGAATTGGCAGCCAACTTCTATGAATTATCCTTTCATTATCTCCCGAGAACAAAGAATAGATTTGTTGATGCATTAGCAACATTCGTCTCGATGCTTGACATAAGCAATGGCTTCATAATCAGACCAATCATAATTGAAGTAAAGCATGAACCAGGGTGCATAACTCATTACCTAAATATGCAAGTTGTTGATAGCAAACCATGGTTTTGGAATATTCTCAATTATATCAAGAATGGGCTTTATCCTGAGGGGGCCTCTAAAACAGAAAAGAGGACTTTGAGACAGTTATCTAAAGGATTCATTCCAAATGGGGATATACTCTACAAACGAACTTGGAATGGATGCATGGTGGTGATGAAGGCCCACACATTAATGGTATTGCTTTGGCTTGCAAAATCACGAACCAAGGATACTTTTGGTTTACTATGAATGAGGATTGTGCTAAGTACGTGCAAAAATGCCATAAATGCCAAGTTTATTTTAAGCTTTAGAAACAACCTCCTGTACCTTTATCACCAATCACCATGCCTTGGCCGTTTGCTACTTGGGGCCTCATCGTCACTGGGAAGATAAGCCCAAAATCCTCAGGCAAACATGAATACATCCTGGTGGGAATTGATTACTTTTCTAAATGGGTTGAAGTTGTACCCTACCAAGTGTTAGATTCCAAATGAGCAGCTTAGTTTATTTGTACCAACATCCCTTTTAGGTATGGAGTCCCATTTGAAATAATCATTGATAATGGAGCCCACTTTCAAAAGGAAGTCACCCAGCTATTGAAAAAGGAGAAAATCCAACACCACAGTTCTTCTCCTTACAGGCCTCAGACAAATGGTGCAATGGAAGTTGCAAACAAGACTCTCAAGAATATACTTCAAAAGATGGCTAATAACCATAAAGATTGGCATCTACATCTACCTTATGCTTTATGGGGATACAGAACGTCAGTACGCACTCCAAGCGGTACTACACCATACTCCTTTGTGTATGGAATGGAAGCAGTCCTCCCAATCGAGGTGGAGATAAAATCAACTCGGATCATGAAAAAGAGTCAGTTGGACAAAGTAGAATGGGCAAAAGGCTACCATGAACAGCTCAATGCCATTAACGAGAAAAGGATGGATGCCCTATATCGAATTCAAGCCTACCAGCAGAAATTGGCAAGGCATTTTAACAAAAAGGTCAGAGACAGAGGACTACAAGAAGGTAACCTTGTTCTAAAGGAAATCATGGCACCTGTTCATGATCTAAGGGGAAAATTTAGACCTAATTAGAGTGGCCCGTTCATACTAAAGAAGGTTATATCTGGAGGAGCAGCTATCTTAATGGATTTGAACGGCATAGAGTTTTCAATCCCATGCAATCTGGATCAGCTCAAGATATCTTTTGCATAAGCAACCTTGTATTCATGCATTACATTTGCATCCATGTAAAGACAAGAACTACGTGGACCTGATTCTCCATAAAAGAAAAAAAATGATGATGATGAAATTGTTGTAAGAAGATACGTAGGTGACCTATATGGGTTCGGTCCAAATCATCAATAAAATTTCATTATGTGCTACACATTTGTTTGGCTCTTATTTGCATCTAAAAAAATAAAAAAATAAAAAGGAAAAATGAATGAACGAGATGTCTCATTTGTCTTATTTAATTTTTAGAACATTGAAAAAGAAAATAAAAGACATAAACCATTAAAACAATCTCACAAGCCAAAAGTCTTCTTAAAAAGCATAACAAAAATGGGACAAAAGGTTAATCATGACTCTTATCTTCATCCTCCTCTATCTCCTCAATCTGTGTAGCTCACCTAGCTTTCTCAAACCACCATGAGTTTGCTATCCACTAATCGATATACTTTAAAGTCTTATCATAATGATGAGAAGGATGAACAGCATGAAAGCCTCTTGCCCATCCATTCCTAATAGCTCAGGCCACAATCTTGATAATAAGGATAGACTGGAATAAAGCACCATTTGGGGGCACGCCTTGTCTATGGTCCATCTGGCACATAACTCTGGTAGCCTGATAAAAAGTGACCATCCTCAAACCCAAAAGGTAAACCATCCTGTAACCAAAGCTCATGGTCATGAACCGATTTATCTTATACCACTCACATCTCCAAAGCAACTCATCATAATCTAATTCAAGAAGCCATTTGAGCCACTCCCCTTCAGAATCTTTTTTTATCACAATAGTACGGGTCCTATACCAAGAAGCAGAGTAATTTGCCTTAATAGGAGGAGCCACTATCCGAAGATGGTCTCTCAACCAAATTTAAAGGATAAGGGGACTGACAGTCCATAGACCGCTTGAATCATATGCCCTATCCAAACTCATAATAGTCTCACCAAGTACAATGGCAGTAATAGATCTTCCTTCTTCCATCTAAGGAATCAAATCAGCAACCCTAGCATCACCCCAACCAGTAGGGCTCACGAAGATATATCCGGCAGTCAGACAAAAAGAAATAGCCTGCATCCTCAAATGAAACCATTTATCATCCTCAAAGCCTTTGGGATTATGAAAATTTGCAATTACAGCAGTTAAATCCTCCCAATCCTCCACCACCATGGGACTAGCTACTTCCTCACTGAGATCCAAAAGTCTTTTCAAGGAGTTAAAATGTCCCACTCTCTTGATAGGAGTAGCCAAAAGAACCTCAAAATCAGACCCGAGCAATACAGAAAATTCCTTAAAAGTAGGACACATTTCTTCCATACTTGTCCCAAACCTGAAGATATGGGCAGCAGGATCCCAAAAGCGTATACAAGCGCACAAAAAATCCCAGTCAATTTTCACTCCCCTTAAAGTGGGCATGGCACTTACTCCATATTTTCCTAAATTTATTCTCTCTACTTTAGTAAGATTCTTGCACCATAGGAACATTGCATGACTGAAATAGGGCTCCATAAAAGTGAAAAATTTTGAGAAAAGAGCAAAGCAAGATGCTTAAAAGTATTGAATAGTGTTCAAAGGCCAATGGAATGAAGTTTTAAGGAGCGGAAGAGCCTATAAATAGCAAAAAATCAAGAGAAATTAGCATCAAGGATGGAACTCCTTGCGGTTGCCACAAGCCCTCTGCGGTGGCCTTTTTGGCTATCGCAGGCACGCTTGCGGTTGCCGTAGCCCCTTTTGCGGCAACTGCAAACTCTGCCTTGTTGCCACAATGCCTTTTCCATCTCCGTTCTACAAATTTGGAGCTACGGCAAGGCTTGTTAGCTAAAAAAAAAAAAAAAAGGTGGGGGCCCTATTTCAGTTAAATTTAGGAACTGCATTCATGCATATTACATAGAAGTACATCTCACAACAAGTAAAACTGTTCATGACATCATATTTAGGAAAAATGTCCATATATATCATAGCATCACATTTTAGAAAACATCCATACATGTCATAACATCACATTAGGAAAAACATCCATTACATCCATACATATCATCCATAAGACTAACAACTCAAAGGAAAGAAAACAGGGTGTCTAACGGTGTCTGTGCCTATCCCTTCTCCACTCACGTGGAGACTCATCCCCCCCATCACCATTAGCGCCTCTACCTCTACCAACATCTCTGCTACCTCCCAACTCCGCTCGGGTCAAAGCAGATGATAGAGCAACAGTTAGATGACCCATCACCCTCTAAGCCTTACAACCCAATCCACAGGCACCTACAAGATAAAGAAAGTCAAGCAACTGAGCAAGAATCTAAAGTCATGTCAGAATTAGGACAACCTACCTCAGAAGTATCGGCTGGAACCTCAGGCCATCTAAATGGCGCCACTACAGAAGAATCACACTCAACCAGCTACCCCTGCTCAACAGAAAAGTACTGACAACGTGTAAAAGGCCATAGACTCTGATGCCAAATGTCACCACCAGATGATCTTGAAGCTACTCTAGGGTCAGGAACAGTAGTAGTAGGGGAAGGAGTAACCCTAGAAGGCCCCGCTCTATTCAGAGGATCCCTAATCGAAGGAGTCTGAGAGGAGCCAGTAGTCGATCTCCTAGGATCAGAAACAGAATCCCTCCTGGGAACAATACCAATCATCAAGGAAGCTTGGCAAAAGTAATCATAATCTGCATCATAATCCAAGAAATGATCACAAGGGAGGCCTGCCAGTAACTCCTCATCATCTATAATACTTGATCCATGTCTCATATCAGCCAGAGGAGGTAAAGGCACAACCCTATCACTAGTAATCTGCCTTCTAACTTTTTCCCTAAGGTAATGTCTTCTCTCATCCCTAAAGTGAAGAAGTAGTCTACATAAGGAAAGCACGTAGTTGGAACCCATCCACTCCATCACTGATGGTGGCAAACGATCCTGATAGGCATTCCACTGGACCTACAAAATAGAAAGTAAGTCCAAAGCAATTAAAAGCAACAGAAAGCCAATTAGTAAGACAAATACTTGGTGCACACCCAACATGCCGAAGTGGGTCTAATAACCTGCAAAACTCATCTTATCAAAGTAACTACGGTTACCATAACTCTATAAGTACCCCCAGGGCACTCTATCAGGAACCGAATTTCTCAAGGGTGGAGAGACCGGAGTAAAGTATTCGTAAGCCCAGTACTGCAAAACAGACAACAGTTAGTCAAGATAATAATGAAGTGCAATACAGAAAGCAAAAATGAGAAAAGAATGCATGCTCACCTCCCAAATAACATAGGTACCACCTAGGCTGGAGAAAGTATTTTGGGAGAGATCAGACATCTCCCTATACATCACACACAAAGTAGCACCTTCCCAATCATACTCAGAGATTTGGGTCAGGTCCTCCAATAAAGCCAAGATGCTGAAGTCAATGGTGTCTCTCCTCATGTGAGAGATGGAGCAACCCAAAATCATCATAAGGCACAAACGAGCTGCCTGCTCAGTGGTGTAGCCTCCATACTGATCTAAATTGCCAATCTAATTCTAAAGCCAGACTCTCAACACATGAACATTAGTGTGAGGAGGGTCAAAACCAATAGCTTAGTCATCCTCTAACTATCAAGTGCGGTCTAGGAACCATAAAAGTCCAAAACCCGATGATGAAAAGGCAAACCAACAAGTAAACGGAGATCCATAGGGGTCAGTGTCAACTCCCCATATGGAAAATGAAAAGTATTGGTGGTGTCCCACCACCTCTCAGCTAAAGCCCTCAATAAGGCATGATCGCCCTCATAAGAATAGCCTAAGTATAGTAGACAAAGCAAACCAAAAGGCTCAATCATAGCTCGCCCATCAGGATGGTGTTGCATAATGAACCAGACTGCATCATATTATTGCTCGTATAAAACTAACTCAGGTGTAGGAAAGAAAATAGATACCTCTGTTGCGCGATTTCTGCAAGTGCACAGGTCGTGAACAAGTAATATAGTAGTGAAATAAGTGTCGATCCCACGAGGAAGGGTTGACAAGTACCAAAAATATTGAATATTCTATTATTTAGAAAATCAATTATGAGAAGTCGTATTTTAAGCTAAAGTAAAGTTCAAGTAAATAAATGATGATAAATATGAAAATAAGATTAAAAGTCTAGGATTTAGAATTCATCATTTGATCACATATGATTTCTTTATAATCTTTAGATGGATTATTTTTGCTGGAATTAATGATTAGATTTCCCTAAATTATATGATGTTCTCTCTCAAGATACAACATGTGTGTTTATATTAATCTTACGTCTACTCTCGTGATCATAAGCAATTAATACAAACCCATTAAGTTTTATGAAAATCCTTTTAAAAATCACAAAGGAGTATTCTTATCTCTAAGCAATACATTCCCTAGGTCAATTATCCTAATGAAATAATATTGTGTTTCCACTCTCGCTACTTCACACAATATCTTAAATCATGAAATTAATGGTCAGTTAATTACAAGCATTAAATTCTAAGATAAAAGATTAATTCCAACAATCAACGCAATCAATTAAATATAAATAATCATATGCAAATCAAAAGATTACATCTAAATCTTAGAAAAATAAATTTAGCTATTCATAATTAAAAGAGAAAAAACAATTAAATTAACAATAAAAATAATAAACATAATAATAACTTATAATTAAATTCAAGAATAGAGTTTAGAGAGAACTTGTTTTGGGATACAATTTTTGATGAACTCAAGCTTCCAAAAACTCCTCCTCTTGATCAAAATAAAAAATAAAACTAATCTACTCTAAGAAAACATATGAAAATCTCTCTACATATTTTTTATGGATTTTCTTTGATGCTATTTCCCTTTGCCAAGCATGGTATTTATAGACATGTTTGGTGGAAGAATTCAAGTTCCATTAAAATTCTTACATCAAAAATTCAACATTGATGGTTAGGTTGGCCACCAACCATTGAATTCCTTCATCAATATTCAAAAATGGTTAGGTTGGCTACCAACCATTGAATTTTGGCCACAAACCATTGAATTCCTTTATCAATATTTAAAAATGGTTAGGTTGGCTACCAACCATTGAATTTTGGCCACCAACCATTGAATTTATTTCTCATGGATTGAAAACTTGAATCATTGCTTGCATCTTTATTTTTACTGCATCATTTTGATCTGCAAAAATAAAATAAAAATACTTAAAATATGTTATAATTTATTTATAAATTGTAGAACTATTTATTTCTAAAAATAAGTAATAATATTATTGCATTCTCGAGAATTGAGCTAAAATTTAAGTTTAAACAATTAAAATAACTCTAAAAATATAGAGTTATCACACCCCCAAACTTAAGTTTTTGCTTGTCGTCAAGCAAAGGAAAATTCAAAACCTAAACTAGTCCACTTTCGTAGGAAATTACAATTGCATTTAGCGTATGCAATAAGCCTTTAAACCCCTAGGTGTCCCATAGAGGACGAGTTATAGTCTCGTGAGGGCTTCCAGTGGTGATACCCACAAACATCTATAAAACTCTAAACCTTCAAATATTTATTTCAAAAAGGAAATTTAATCTTCTTATGCTTAGTTTGAATAATTTTTCAAAGGTCTCAAGAAATTAATATTCACAAACAACATATCAATAGTATTACAAGTCGAGCTTCTATCTCAGGTTCAAAATAATCCTCATCTTAATCATGCCCTGAATAACCATGCATTAAATCAATCGCAAATAAATTGTTGCACTTCAGATAGGCATATACACACTGATATCTTTAAATGCCTCTATCAAAAGATATAAAATAGATGTACAAATCTCATAAGCATATTAAAGCAAACAATTTCCACTAATGGAATTCACAAATCAAGAGAGATCAATAGGTCTTGACTAGGCTTGTAATGGGGCTAACACAAGGTATTTTGGCTAAACAAAGAACATGCTAAATGAACAAAAGTAAAATAATTATGCCAAGTTTACAAAATCAATAGCTCAAATAAAAGAATTATATTAATGAAGGATCTTTTTTTCTTCTTAAGCACTATTCTTTTTCAATGTTTTCCTCTTTTAAGCCCACCTCTTCTTCTTCTTCTTCTTCTTCTTCTTTTTTTTTTTTCAACAACATTATTCTAAAGACAAGCAAGAATTATTAACTTTTATTTATTCAATTTTCTTGCTTTCCCCCAAACTTATTTTAAGCAGAAGGTGGTCTTTTACAATGAATAATGCTTTTAATTATTAGAGATCCTTATTTTCTTTTAAAACTTTAATAATTCTCTTTTCTTCATTAAAATGTAAACTTGACAAAATTATCTCACAAATAGGGTGAAGGATAACAATTAAGGTTAATTAACAAAGAAAAGAAGGCTAAAATTAACAAGGCACAAATGGGTAAACTAGGGAAAAAAATTAAAATAAGGGTGGATATAAGTAATAGGCTAAACAAACAATGCCTAAATCATATCTCTCTTTCAAAATGAATTCAAAATTTCACCTCAAAAGTTTGCAAAAACATGTTCTAAGATAGGTGATGCAAATGAAGATAAAAATGTGTAGAAGCTCTCTCTAAGTAAGCATACACAAATTCAATGCAATCAATATAATGCAAAGCAAAGCAAAACATAATCTTAATAAAAGTTAATTTCTTACCCAAAATAGTTGCTCAACCTGAAATACTTTAATAAATTGTCCATAAATATCAATTATAATCTATCATTGGCCTTTTATCAAATTATTTAACACAAACATATTTTATCAATAAAAGAGTAAAAAATTTTAAATTTATTCATCAAAATACAAAAGAAATGACTGAAAATAAAAAACAAACTAAACCTCCCCCAAACTTGCAATGGACATTATCCTCAATGTCAAAGAAACAAACCAAAAGAAAGAAAATACTCCCTCTTGTAGAAAAGTGGATTCCAAATTATAAGCAGGATATGCATTTCACTTCCTTGCTTCCTGTAAAACATCTTGAAACAACACTAAAAGCAAACATGAGAAATTAATCACACAAAAAGAAAATATCAATTTTTTTATTTTTATTTTTTTTATTTTGGAAACTAAAAAAAAAGAAAGAAGAAAGAAAAAAAATACAGATGCGTATCAAGAGCACAAAAGGTACTCTTTACTCAGCCATCTTGTATGAATAACTCTTGAGTTAGTTAGTTAGTTAGTTGGCTAGTTAGTTTTTTTTTTTTTTTGAAAAGGAAAATCACATAAATTTAAGATGCATATCAAGAGTACAAAAGTAACTCTTTACTCAGCCATCTTACATTTAGTGAATCGAACCTAAAACTTCGCTTGATCAGGTGTAACAAAAAAACACACACACAAAATAAAAAAAAATGCGATAAAAAAAAAACTGCAATAGTTAGGGAAGTTATAACCGGAGATTCAGATATAGTCCTCGCTTTTTACTGCTACTAGCCCTGGGGTGCCAAACTACCTGTGCCATCAATGGATCAGGTTCGGATTTAAAATTTTGCAGTTGATCAATCAATTGATCAATAGTTGAAGCAGAGACTAAGATGCGTCGACTCGCCGGTGTCATAAAACCCTGTTCCACAGCATGATCAAGAAAAGATAACAAACCATTATAAAAACCATCAACATTAAGTAATCCCAATGGCTTTTGAAGAACAATTAATTGGGTCTAAGATGCAATGGTGAAAATATCTTCAATTGTTTCTAAACCACCAGGTAATGCGATAAAAGCATCAGTATTGAAATTCATGTATGCCATTCGTTCGTAAATGCTATTGACCTGTAACTCATTACCTATAGTTCCACCAGTGATTTGTTTATTTCGAGCCAAAGCCTTTAGAACTACTCCTAAGACTTTACTACCTCTAATATATACAGAACTTGCGACACAACCCCTTAACCCTAAACTACCTCCCTTAAACACCAAATCGATTTTTCGTTCAGCTAAAATCTTACCAAGTTCATTAGCTGCTATCAAGTACTCTCTTTTCTTGCCAGAGTTTGGACTACAAAAGACACAAATATTTTTGAATTTGCGTGTTGAGAATTCTGCCATTTTCTCTCATAGATCTCTCGAATGGATTGTGTGCATATTGACAATAACGAATGTGCATATAAAGAAACTAAAAGAGTAAAAGAACAGTTCAATGGGATAAAATAATTGTTGACAGAAAAAGTATAAAAACAAAAATGATAATGAAAACAAAAATAATCAATGCTATGTGTACAAATGTCAAAAGAAATATTTGAAAAACTAAAAAGAAACAGACATTGAAAGACTAAAAAGCTAACGAAAGTAGAAAAATCTGCAGCACGTGTACAAAAGTCAAAAAGAAAATATAGAAAAGCTAAAAGTAGATACTGAAAGACTAAAAAGTTGTCAACAATAGAAAAATCTGCAAGAAAATAAAATCTACGTGCTAAAAAGTCAAAAAGTACTGCAAGATGTAGAAAAAAAATGCATTGAAAAATAAAAAAAGTTAGTGATACACCTGATTATAAACAGTAGTTGTGATTTTGGCTCACATCTTCCTCTGGTTTTACGTCCAGTAACGGCTTACACGCCTTCTATGAGTCGATGATAGGCTTCCCATCCAATTTTCTTATTAACTGGCAAACAGGGTCTTTTATTATCAGATTCCCTAGACTGTAATGCTGCTTCTCTTCTTTGAATAAGTCCCATAAATCTAAAAGAGTACGTTGAACTTGTCCACAAGGATGTGTCTCAAAAGTCTGTAGGATATTATCTAGAGACTCCTTACTCAGTCCATCCTTTATGAATTTAATTTTATCTTCTCAATTTATAGATGCAAATTCAGTGTGTGTTGCAATTCCATCTTGTACACTTGTAGCAGACTCCCATTCTTTTAGCTCTCCTCTTCTTTGAGTAAGAACTTTTCCCTGTACCTGGCAAACATTTAATAAATGAGTCATCAATCTCACTTGCCAATCGTACTTTGGCTTCTATGATCCAGCGAATATCCTCAGGAAGATTCAGACGCCTAAATGCCTTCATTCTTTCCAGTCTGCATTCGTCAATTTTCCTGAGCACATCTTGGGGAAGAGTTGGAAATCTGTTTTTTAGTGCTGCAAGAGATGCTTCCATGTCTAATTAACTTTGTTAAGAAAATGAAAGAGAAAATTTACAACGAAACAACTAAACACAAATAAAAGAAACTTAATAAAGAGAAAACTTGAGTTTCCTCCTAATAAGCTATTTAATAACTCACAAATAACACTAAAGCAAAATTAAAATAGAACAAAACAAACAAAAGAACAAAAGAAATTAAAAAGAAGTAAAAAAGTTAGAAATTTGGGTTGCCTCCCAAAAGCGCTTTATTTACAGTCTTTAGCTTGACTATAGCTAGATCTTCATCATGGAGGATAATACACAAAGTATAGCATCTCGATAATTATGGAAAGATAGACTTTTGTCCATTTTAATGAGTCAAGCCATCTTGATTTGAGCCTGCATGGAAAAAAATTAAGACAAAAATTATTTAATATTTTATAATTAGGCTCATAATTTTTAAAAACTTTCCAACGAGCTCTTTTTCTTGCTCTAAATTTTCTTAAGAAATTGAGATAGGAAGGTAATGGAGTTGAATCAAGAGTCGATGAGTGCTCAGCTGATGGTGGTGAATGCTTCTTCTTTTCTTCCAAGTAGTGAAATTGATATTCTTTATGGTCTAAAACATATGATATTGTATTCACCAAACAAA